>OY728156.1:1947483185-1948083185 GCA_963277665.1 Viscum album
AACACTCTCATTCATGTGGTGAACATATATTTAATAAAAATATTGATAAATAAAAATATCCATATTTAATAAGAGTTAAAACTTAGCTTGATACCCTGAAAAATAAAAAATCACATAAGGACATAAATGACATCGAGTATATATGTATATAAACAAAAATTATTTCCCCATGCACGAATATTTATTTATAAATGCGTAAGTATAAACTATAATGGAAACAAACATATTGGAATTGTGCAACCAAATATTGTAATACATTCACATTGTATAATTATCTGAAAACCCAATTGTCAACCAAAAACTTAAACACTTCTTCCATACACATAAATTTTCAGGTTTATTTTGATAAATGTAAAATTAGTACATTCCTTATGCATATAAATTTTTTAAATAAACCTTTTAATTAAATCATTTAATTTATGTGATTACTCATATTGTAATTAAACCTTCAAATTTAATTTTAAATCAGGATTATGAATGCAAAGTATTACATTGTGAATAATTGCATGGCCATGATTTATGTATGTATGTGAAAAATTTATGAAATTATTACTTTTATAAATTCATATCTTGACCAATATTTTTTTCCTTGTTTATTTAAAATAGTTATATACTTAGATATTATACAAGTATATATATATATATTACATAACAACAGAATAAATTAATAATAATATGAAACATCAATAAATTGAAATATTTTTTGGTATTATTAACATGAAACAAAAGTAAAACATAAACTTATATATATATATCACTCACATTTAATACAATGATCGTTCTAAAGTATGTTTTTGATTTTAAAAATTATTAAACAAATTGTCTAATGATTCCGGACAACCTCTTATTAAAAACATAAAAAAAATTCTAAAACATCAAAACAAGTATGATTTTGACTTCATGGAAGCAATAGACAAATGATTTTAGAATAATTTTCCTTTAACCAAAATAAGAAAATATAGAATATAAATTGGATTAAATAAAACATACCATAGAAATATAATTAATTATTTATTTTAAGAATAAAATACAACCAGATATAAATTTACCTTACATACGCATTAATTAATATATGAAAATAATTATTTTTAAAAAATAAGAACACTAAAATATGATTCCCTTGCCAAAAATGTAAAAAAATATTTTCATAATTTCAAACTAATATCCACATGCTTACAAAATAATTGAAATTAAAGTATAAATACCTTATATAAAACTATGAAATTTGTAGGATTGGTATAGAGTAAGAGGTTTCCAACCTCTGATACCAATTATAGGATCGAAATAGAATTGTAGATGCTCAATATACAAGAGGGGGGTGAATTGTATACTTTAAAAATTCCTTTGGTACCTTTAAAGTTAGTTAAGAATAACTATGATTCCTTAATAAAAGGAAAAGGCTATGTTTAACAAGGTTAAACTAAGTAAATTCACAACACCTCTAACTCCAAATGCAAACATGGAAAGAGATTCCGAAAGTAGGTTCCGGAAATTTGGTTTCGGAAATTGAAATTTAACAAAAGATTACAATATGAGATTCTACCTTAAAGCGTATAGAATCTAAATTAATTAGAGTACAAGTAAGGAAGTATAAGAAGGTTATACTTTCCTTATGATACAAAATTCAGCGGAAATAAAACAAGTAGTTAAACAACAAGTAAAAAGATATAATTCTTTTAACCCAAAGAAAAGGGTATCCAACAACCTTGGATAAAGGTCCCTTGATTTATACTTTCAAGCAAGTCTGTCTTACCCACACCAGGGTAAGCCCTCGATACGAAGATCGGAGTCTCTGTCTTGTTATCCCCGCAAGCCCTCAACTTCAAGGTAGTTGGCAACCTCTGTCTTCCTCAGCAAGGAAGCCCTCGAACTTTAAGGTAGTCGGCACCTCTATCTTCCTGTCCCCGGAAGCCCTCGAATTTAATCACTAACATTTGGAGTCACACGAAGCTTTGAGAGTTAATAAGAGCCTCTCTCTCTAGAAATCACTTCAAGCAACATTAATGAAAAAAACCAAATTGTTCATCTATCATCAGTATAGAACTCTTTCAAATGAGCTCCTATTTATAGGTAAGGTCGGCTCCTTCTCCAACGGTCATATTTTCCTTATAGATCGGAGGGACCTGTACACATGTCACTTAGACAACGTTTAGTTTATAACAAAATAGATGACATCATTTTATAACAAAACAAGTGTAACAGAATGTACGACATCATTTTAAACTCTAACATAAAAGTTCGGAATGAACGCTTCGGAGTGAAGGTTCGGAGTGTAAGGAACAATAGTAAAGAGTAGACAAATTATAGAAATGTAAGCAATATAAATGTTCGGAGTCTAACAAAGATATCTTTCGGAGTCTGAATTAATTCAGAGTGTATAAAACAAAGATACTCAAATTCTGTTTAATAGGTGAATTCGGAATGCGAATTCAGAATAGGAATTTGTCATCAGAAATCATAATGAGAATTCATCATCAGGATTC
This sequence comes from Viscum album, assembly GCA_963277665.1. Lineage (NCBI taxonomy): Eukaryota > Viridiplantae > Streptophyta > Magnoliopsida > Santalales > Viscaceae > Viscum > Viscum album. Next base: position 1,947,485,669 of record OY728156.1, read on the forward strand.
GTAATGAGAATTCTTCATCAGAATTCGTAATGGGAATTCGGAATAAGATTTCTATATTAGAATTCGTAATGAGAATTCTTTATCAGAATTCATAATGAGAATTATTCTTCAGAATTCGTATCTTGAATCTGGAATAGAACTTAGTCAGAGTTCATATCCGGAATTCGGAATGAGACTTCCTTATAGTTCTTATCCAGAATCCGAATCCTAAAACAGAATGCTTTATATAAAAGTTTCAATGATTCCGAGAAAATGAATCCGAATCTGATACTTAAGAAAAATATAGATGAAAATATGATAAGAATAATTTTTTTTATAAAAGCGATTTTCCTTAAGAAAGCAATATTCCTTATAAAAGCGATTTTTCATAAGAAAGAAATTTTCTTAAAGATAAGGTGTTTGTGATTTTCCAAACAAGAAGAAATGGAAAAGTCATAAGGAAAACCTTATTGAATCAACAATCTCCCCCTTTTTGGAAAGCACAAAAATCCTTACGAAAATGAAATTCTAAGAAGAAAGAAAAACATTAAGGCTTATCTCCCTTTGCTTTAAGGATATTGATGAATACGAATAACTCCCCCTTAGGCTTTGAAAATCTAAGGATCGTATTCAGATTTCCGGAGTGATAGATAAGAATGTCTTCTTTTAAAAAAAGTTCCCCCTTAAACAAACTCTTATTAGAGTTTTTCTTTTTCTTAAGGATCTTTTTCTTCTCCCCCTTTGATAAACTCTTATTAGAGTTCTTCTTTTTCTTAAGGATCTTTTACTTCTCCCCCTTTGTGATTTTCAAAAAGAATTGGAGTGAATGGAAAAAATAAAAATGTGCCTGAAAAATTAGTAATGATAACAACAGAAACGACAAGCACAACATTCATTAAAATTTGAAATCTCAGCAACAAAAAAAATACAAAAAAAAAAGATCGGATTTAGGTTATTTCGGATCTTTTTCCTTTGATATGAGCCCCTTTAGAATAGTCTTGATCTTCTTTAGGTCTTTATAATCTTCTTCATCTTGCTTCTCTAAGACAACTATTCTAGCGGATTGAGCTTCAATCTTTTGTTCCTGGGCTTTCAGCTTTTCTTCCTGAGCCTTGATCTTTTCTTCCTGAGCCTTCATCCTTTCTTCAAAATCAATTCGATGATCCCTTTCAAATTTCCATTTCTGAGAAATAGAATTTAGTTTCCCATTCAGATCCCTGACTTCATGGATCCATAAGTTCATTTCTTCTGTCAGCTTTTCTTCAAAGGAGGAAGTCAGCTCGTTTATCTTCTTGTCCTCGGTCTCAAAATCATCTTTAACATTTTCTTGAAACTCATCGAACAACCTCATTTCTTCCACAATCTTCTTTGACCAACTTGTCATCCTCTTGAAAGACCTTTTATGAGCTTCATAACCAACAAAGGTGGTTTTTAATTGAGCCTCAATCTCAACGTACTTATCCATAACCATAGATACGGAGTCTGTTTTCTGATTCAACGCATGTTGGAGCATCTGGCATCTTGAGTCGATACTAGAGAAGGTCGGAATGGATCCCACCAACTTCTATAAAGACTCGAAAACAAAATCATGCCCCAAAGAGGATGACTCCGAATCTGAAACTTTGCTTGGAGAACATTCTTCTTCAACAAGTTCAAGCTTTCTATTTGAAGAGATACCAACTTCCTTCCTCTTCCTTACTTCTGAGCTCGGAGTATCAGTAAGAATTTGCTTTCCCTTGTCTTTTTCCGGAATTGAATCATGTTCCGGAGTTCTCTTCTCACTATCAGAAACTTGAACGACATTATCTTCATCAGCGACTTCCTGAACCCCTATGATTTCCTTCTGAGCAACATCAAGTAAGAGATGTTCTTCTTCTACATGATAAGAAACTTCTGCTTCTCCTTTCTCTTCTTCCATTGCCAGAGTAACTAGCTTCGAAGATTTTGCTTCAGAAGTTCGGAGTGATAAGTGTTCCGAAGGTGTCCCCTTGTAATCATCTACTTGTTTCAGCACATCTCTGGTTTCACCACTTCCTTCAGCACCCTCTTCTACTTGTTCCACTTGGTCAATTTCCTCAGAATTCTTATCAGCAGCCTCTTCTAGAGCAGCGAAATTCCTTCCTGGAGTCTCAGGTAAAGATTTCAAGGAGAAAGTTCTCGGAACTGGAATAGTTGCCGAAACCATTTCATTGAACTTCAACAAAGCCTGAGCTACCTCAGCCTCAGACATCTTCTTCTTGAGCTTCTTTTGTTTTTCTTGTTTTTCAAGCTCATCAGCAGTTTTCTCCTTCAAGGCCTTAGCCTCCGCAGGGTCCAATCCGAACTGCGGATCCCCTTCTTTTCTTTTTTCTTTATCTGCTCTCCACTTCATGACAACCTCATCTGGATAAGATTTCTTCTTCTTTGGTTTTGGAGGTGCGGAATGGACTTTCTTAGACTTGGGATCCTTGGCTTTGACTACCACTTCTTTCAGCTTTCTCTTCCTTACCGGCTTAGAGGATTCTGGATCAGCAGCTTTCAGAATGGTTTCTTCTTGAGCGGGTAGATCAATAAACTTTCCAAACTTCTTGTCAAAAGCTACATCCATTCTTTTAAGAGTGTCATCACTAACCAACAAAATTTTTCATACCCTTGGCTTAGATCTGCAAGCTTCCTTGAATGATTCAAGGCACCGAACTATCAACTTCGACAATATTGCTGGGTACATTATGATTTGTTCTCTGAGATTTCCTTTCTTAAGATTCTCAGTGGTTATAAGAATATGCCTCATGAAGTTAAACTTCCTTATATTTATCAAGAAATCTAGGATATAGATCTCACTCTTCTTCAAGCTGTCTTTATCACCTTTCCTCGGTACGATAAGTCCTTGCACCCACAACTCTAGAATCTAGAAGTTTGTGGATAGACTTGCAATCTTCAGAGCCTTGTCATCAGCCATTCCGAGAGTTTCTAAGGATTTTTCCTTGTCGAAGATACGTTTAGAGTCTGGTAAAACGTGCGAAATAAATTTGGCTTCTCCTTCATAAGACAATCCTACCAAGCTTGCTTCCTTGGTGTAAGAAAGTTTTTAGGTCTTTCCATACGACTTGAAAGAAAACTTCTCCCTATCATCTTCCTTAAAGAAGGAAACTGATTCATAGAACTCAACAAGTAAGTCTGAGTACACTTCATCTTGATTCCCGGTTTTTGATACCGCAGCATCTTCCCAGCCATTCAACTTGATGTTCTTTGAGATAAGGGAATCATAGTTGTCGAAGAAATCCGGATGGAGTAACCTTTCTCTGTAAACTAACCATTGTGAAATAGGCTTAGTAGATGACATTTCTTGAGAGGCTAACTCTGCAGACATTCGGATCTGTAATCCTCTGAGAAGTTCGGAACGGAGAAAACTGTAGTTTGGAAGGGTCTTAAAACAGAGGGGCAGAGCTTCAGGATGCGAGAGCTTGAAACCGATGTGGGACGAGAATTTGGGTCCCCTTTATATAGGCAACGAGATGACGGTTCACCCTCCATGGTTGATCTAACGATTTAGAATGAACTAAGATCAAATCTGACGGTTGATAACTTGAATCCGATCTTTTTGAGGTTTTTATTAAAGTAAAGAATTAAGAAAACTAAAATTCGAAATCATAATACAAGAGAATTCCAGCAAGTAAAATATGACTACAAAAACTTGAGTAAGGAAATCCTACCTTTCAGATTGGTTGAGGAGGATTATTCGTAATGGGTAATATAAAGATGACTACGAAAAAAAACTTTTTTACGAAAAGACAAAGTTCTCAAAAATACTTTACTATGGAAAACAAACTTACTATGAAAAACATAGTAGCAAAAACTATGAAGGATCGGTACGAAAATCTGGTTATGAAAGTACTAGTATATAATCTTTCATTCTGGATGTTTTCTATATGAATACTTCCATTCTAGAAGTATTCTCTACGAAAACATTCATTCTGGAAAACATTCGTTCCGGAAGTTCCATTCCGGAAATCTTCGTTCTGAAAAGTTTGAAAACAAATTTTGAAAAACATTGTTAATCAAACAATCAAATGTACTCCCCCTATGAAAAGGAGTTTATTACTGTAAGGAGACTTTTTTAACAGAAATTTAATTATGAAAGATTACCTTACGGTTATCATTTCTAACTTCTGTTTAATATATTCAAATCTATCAGAAGGCAAAGATTTTGTGAAAATATCAGCAAGTTGATCATGTGTTCCGATAAATTAAAGAATAATATCTCCTTTGAGTGTGTGATCCCTAAGAAAGTGATGCCTAATATCTATGTGTTTTGCACGAGTGTGTTGTGTAGGGTTTTTACTAAGGGCAATGGCACTTGTGTTATCACACAAAATTTGACTTTTGGTAAAACTCAAGCCATAGTCTGTGAGTGTGTGTTGCATCCACAACACTTGTGCACAACAACTTCCAGCTGCTATATATTCAGCTTCAGCAGTGGAGAGTGCTACAGAATGTTGCATCTTGCAAGACCAAGAAACTAGAGAATATCCTAAGATATGACAAGTTCTGGATGTACTTTTTCTATCCATTCTACATCCACCAAATTCAGCATCAGAAAAACATTTTAGAACAAAATCATTTCCAGAAGTATAAAATAATCCTAGATCCATGGTTCCCTTAAGGTAGCGAAAAATTCTTTTTAATGCCTTTAAGTGAGATTCCTTAGGATTGGATTGATATCATCCACATAAGCATACTGAAAACATTAAGTCTGGTCGACTAGCTGTTAAGTAAAGTAGACTTCCTATCATACCTCTAAAAGAAGATTGATCTACTGGTTTCCCAGCTTCATCAAGATCTAAAGAGTTTGAGGTACCAATGGGAGTACTTATACTCTTAGTGTTGTCATAACCATACTTTTTAAGAAGATCATTAATATACTTATGTTGAGATATGTAGATTCCTTCTGGTTTTTGAGAAATTTGAAATCCAAGGAAAAAAGTTAACTCGCCCATCATACTCATTTCAAACTCAGATTTCATTAGACTAGCAAAAGAGTCAGTCAAAAATTGCTAAGTTGAACTAAATATAATGTCATCAACATAAATTTGAACAATCAAAACATTTTTCTTATCTTTCTTTATAAAAAGGGTTGGATCTGCATTTCCCTTAACATAGTTATTTTGAAGCAAAAATCTGGTGAGTCTATCATACCATGCTCTTGGAGCTTGTTTAAGTCCATACAAAGCTTTGGTAAGTCTAAAAACATGATCTGGATGTTTTGTATCTTCAAAGCCAGGAGGTTGTTCAACAAAAACTTCCTCTTGAACATAACCATTAAGAAAAGCACATTTCACATCCATTTGGAAATGTTTGAAATTAAATAATGCTGCAAAGGCAAGTAGAATACGGATATATTCAAGTCTAGCTACTGGAGCATAGGTTTCTTCATAGTCTATTCCTTCTTGCTGATTATATCCTTTAGCAACAAGTCTAGCTTTATTTCTAACAATGACTCCATTTTCCTCACATTTATTTCTGAAAACCCATTTTACTCCAATAACAGAAGTTTCCTTAGGTCTTTCAACCAAGGTCCAGACTTTATTCCTTTCGAATTCATTTAGCTCATCTTGCATGGCTTTAATCCAATCATCATTACCTAAAGCTTCATCAGTGCTTTTAGGTTCTAATTGGGAAAGAAATGCTAGATGTTCTACTTCATTTCTTAAGGAACTTCTAGTCCTTACAGGTTGATTTACATCACCAATGATACTATCACTGGGATGATTCTTAAGAAACACCTGATTTGGGTTTTGTAAAACCTGTTCATCAACATAGGGTAGAAAATCTTCTGGGGTAAATGTTTCAGAAGTATCTTCTAGAATAATTTCCTTATCAGAAGGTTATTCTATCAAAGGTTGATAATCTGTTTTTGAAAACACATCTGAATATTTATGTTGAGATGGTTTAAAAACAATAGGATCTGACTCATAAAATTTTACATGTACTGTTTCCTCAACAGTGCAAGTATTTTTATTAAAAACTCTATAAGCCTTAGAGGTTGTGGAATAACCTAAGAAAATTCCTTCATCAGATTTTGGTGCGAATTTATGTAAGTTATCTTTAGTATTCAAAATGAATACTTTGCAACCAAAAACATTTAAGTAGAAAAAGTCTTGGTTTTCTACCATTCCATAACTCATAAAGAGTTTTATTAAGAAAAGGTCTAATCAAAACTCGATTTATAGTATAACAAGCAGTACTTACAGCTTCAGCCCAGAAATGTCTAGTAATATAATATTCACTCAACATGGTTTTAGTTATTTCTCGAAGAATTATATTGCTTCTTTCAACTACACCGTTCTGTTGAGGAGTTCTAGGTGCTGAAAAATTGTGAGTAATACCTTTCTTACTACAAAAAGTTTCAAAATCAGAATTTTGAAATTCTCCTCCATGATCACTATAAATAGTCTTCAATGGAAGGTTTTTCTCATTTTTAACTTGAGCTCTAAAACTTTTGAAATAGGAAAAGACTTCAGATTTCTTTTCTAGAAAATAGACCCAAGTAAATCTAGTGTAATCATCAACTAGAACAAACACATAATATTTGCCTCCAATGCTTCCAGTTTGTGTTGGACCAAAAAGATCCATGTGTACTAACTGTAATGCATCACTTGTTGAGACTTCACCGATTGACGTAAAACTAGATTTATGTTGCTTTCCATATTGACAAGGATCACAAACTTTAGAAGAATCAAATCTAAGCTCCGGTAGATCCTTAACTAGTTTCTTCATAGAGATTTTACATAGGTTCCTAAGATTACAGTGACCTAGTCTTCTATGCCATAACCAAGAATGATCTTCCATTGCACTTAGGCAAGGTAGATCTTGGCTTCTAAGATCTTATAAGTTTAATGTGTAAACATTTTCTTGCCTATTGGCTGAGAGAATAAATTCTTCCTTGGAATTGTGAACTAAACACTTATCATTCCTAAAATTCACAAGGTAACCTTCATCACATAACTGACTTATGCTAATGAGGTTGTGCTTAAGACCCTTAACAAAAAGAACATTTGAAATCAAGGTTTTACCTAAAAGAACAATATTTCTAATACCAACAATCTCTCCCTTAGCATTGTCTCCAAAAGTTACCTTTCCTCCTTTTGTTTTGATAATCTTTTCAAAATAGCTTTTGTTACCAGTTATGTGCCAGGAACATCCACTATCCATGTACCATGTATTGTTGCTGGTACATTATTTATTATCCTGAAATCAAGAATAAAATTAGACTTTCGGAATCCAAATTTGTTTGGATCCGATATTTCCAGACAATAAAATATTAGGAACCCACATTTTCTTAGAAAAGTATGCTTTGTGAAATCCTAGAGATTGGGTTTTATTTAAGGAACAATTCTTTGCCCAGTGACCATCACATTGACACTTGGTACAAAATGGGGCACTTTGAGGAACAAAATAATTGTTACTAAAAATAGGTTTTGCATGGGTATAACCAAATCCGGATTTATTTCTTAAAGGTTGTATTTGGGAATACATCTTATCAAAATTTTCCTTACCATGGGTAAAGTTTGATAAACATTTTTTTAAGGAAAAAATTTCGGACTTGAGTTTTACAACCAAGTTTTTATCCTCGAAATCATTAGTTTTAGAACTAGAGTTAGGCTCGAAAACATTTTTCTTAAAAATTAATTTTTCTAACTCTTTAGAAAGTTTATTCTTCTCAGAACTTACTTCCTCAAGATTTTTTGAAATACTTTCAAAATCAGCATTTTTCTTATCAAGATCTTTAGAAAGATCTGATATCTCTTTTGTAAGAATAGAATTTCTAGAATTTGCCTTATCAAGTTTCTTATTGAGTTTGGAATTCTCAATCTCAAGAAGTTCAGCAAACCTAGAGACTTATTCATAAGTAGGTAAAGTATTTTCCTCATCAGAAGATGATTCTTCATCAGAAGAGTTATAATACTTACTATCATTAGAATTTAAAGAAACATTGGTCACTGATTCAGCATTTCGTATCTTAGCCATAAGACAATAATTATCAATAGGTAATCTGGCTATAAGACCAAGATTCATCTATCCTAAAGATTCATAGTCAGAAGATTCATCTGAAGAGTCACCACCACTGGCACTCCAGGTATCATTAGCTTTCAGAACTTTCATAGCTTTAGCTTGATAATACTTCTTCCTGTTCCTGTCTGAATGTATTTTCTTCCTTTCTTTCTTTCTGAGCAAAGGGCAATCTGGTCTAATATGTCCAGCTCTTTTTCATTCATAACAAGTAACTTCTCCATCTTTCTTATCTTTCCTATCCTTTTTCTTATACTTAGATTGAAAATTCCTCTGTCCAGCTATCTTGTTCATCCTTCGAGCAAGATTGGCTAATACATTTTCTGAGACTTCACTCTCACTAGATTCGGATTGAAAAATAACTTTCTTAGACTTGGATCTGGTTACTCTTTCAAGAGTCTTAGTTTTCATCTGATTTGAAGTTGTAGTAAAAGCAACAGTACCATTACCATTCTTCTTCTTGATGTTGTCAGCATCTCTCTTCATTCTGGTTTCATGTTGTAGAAGAGTTCCAAAAAGCTCATCAAGAGTAATTTGAGTTACCTTCCTATTCTCATCTATAGCTGTTCTCTTGGATTCCCACTCATTGGGCATAATATCAATTATCATGTCCACAAGAGCTTCATCATCTAAACCTTTCTCTCCCATAGATTGTAGACTGTTGAAAATAGTCATAAATCTTTGTTGAACTTTACAGATAGGTTCTCCATAAGGAAAATTGAAGCCATGATATTCATATCTAAGCATAGCTCTTCTAGTCTCAATCACCTTAGAAGTCCCAAAGTGTGTAACCTCTAACTTCTTCCATATATAGTTAGCTGCTTCACAAGAAGAAATTTGGCTGTATATATTTCTGGTCATTGAACATAGTAAAGTGTTGCGTACCTTATAGTTGAGTTGATATTCTTGCTTTTCCTGGTTAGTAAAAGATCTGACTTCCTTATCAGGAATTTTATAATCACCAGTAAGCATAAAAAAGTTGTCTACTCCAGTATTAATAACAAAAGTATTCATACGATCTCTCCAGTATTCATAGTCATTACCATCAAAGATAGGTGGTATTGTAGGATTCAGATTATCAATTGATCCAACATTAATTCCTGCCATACTAAAAATAACTTTTCACACAAACTTGTTAGTAGAAAAGAATCATAATAACAAAGTTCGGAATGAGAAAAGTTCGGAATGGACAAATTCGGAATGAGAAAAGTTCAGATGGATAAAGTGAGCAAGAAAAACATATTCGTGAGTATAAGTATTTCAGAGACCTCCTCTGATACCAAATGTAGGATTGGTATATAGTAAGAGGTTTCCAACCTCTGATACCAATTGTAGGATCGAAATAGAATTGTAGATGCTCAATATACAAGAGGGGGGGTGAATTGTATACTTTAAAAATTCCTTTGGAACCTTTAAGGTTAGTTAAGAATAACTATGATTCCTTAAGCAAAGGAAAAGGCTAAGTTTAACGAGGTTAAACTAAGTAAATACACAACACCTCTAACTCCAAATGCAAACTTGGAAAGAGATTCCGAAAGTAGGTTCGGGAAATATGGTTCTGGAAATTGAAACTTAACAAAAGATTACAATATGAGATTCTACCTAAAAGCGTATAGAATCTAAATTAATCAGAGTACAAGTAAGGATGTATAAGAAAGTTATAATTTCCTTATGATACAAAATGGAGCGGAAATAAAACAAGTAGTTAAACTAAAAGTAACAAGATATAAGTCTTTTAACCCAAAGAGAAGGGTATCCAACAACCTTGGATAAAGGTCCCTTGATTTATACTTTCAAGCAAGTCTGTCTTACCCACACCAGGGTAAGCCCTTGATACGAAGATCAGAGTCTCTGTCTTGTTATCCCCGCAAGCCCTCAACTTCAAGGTAGTTGGAAACCTCTGTCTTCCTCAGCAAGGAAGCCCTCGAACTTTAAGGTAGTCGGCACCTCTGTCTTCCTATCCCCGGAAGCCCTCGAATGTAATCACCAACATTCAGAGTTTCACGAAGCTTTGAGAGTTAATAAGAGCCTCTCTCTCTAGAAATCACTTCAAGCAACATGAATGCATAAAACCAAATTGTTCATCTGTCATCAGTATAGAACTCTTTCAAATGAGCTCCCATTTATAGGTAAGGTCGGCTCCTTCTCCAACGGTCATATTTTCCATAAAGATCGGAGGGACATGTACACGTGTCACTTAGACAACGGTTAGTTTATAACAAAATAGACGATATCGTTTTATAACAAAACAACTGTAACAGAATGTACGACATCGTTTTAAACTCTAACATAAAAGTTCGGAATGAACGCTTCGGAGTGAAGGTTCGGAGTGTAAGGAACAATAGTAAAGAGTAGAAAAATTATGGAAATGTAAGCAATATAAAAGTTCAGAGTCTAAAAAAGATATCTTTCGGAGTCTGAATTAATTTAGAGTGTATAAAACAAAGATACTCAAATTCTGTTTAATAGGTGAATTCAGAATGCGAATTCGGAATAGGAATTTGTCATCAGAAATCGTAATGAGAATTAATCATCATGATTCGTAATGAGAATTCTTCATTAGAATTTGTAATGGGAATTAGGAATGAGATTTCTTCATTAGAATTCGTAATGAGAATTCTTTATCGGAATTCGTAATGAGAATTCTTCTTCAGAATTCGTATCCTGAATCTAGAATATAACTTAGTCAGAGTTCATATCTGGAATTCGGAATGAGACTTCCTTATAGTTCTTATCCAGAATCCGAATCCTAAAACAGAATGCTTTATATCAAAGTTTCAATGATTCTGAGAAAATGAATCTGAATCTCATACTTAAGAAAAATATGGATGAAAATATGAAAAGAATAATTTTTCTTATAAAAGCGATTTTCCTTAAGAAAGCAATTTTCCTTATAAAAGTGATTTTTCTTAAGAAAAAAAATTTCTTAAATATAAGGATATTGTGATTTTCAAAACAAGAAGGAATGGAAAAGTCATCAGGAAAACCTTATTGACTCAACAAAATTTAAACCATAATTTTGTAATAAATAAAAGAAATAACCCTTACGCCAACATAAATAAAACATGAAAATATTTCTCTTCAACTAAAATATAAATTATAAAATTAATATATATATTCTTTATTGTGTCTAGATAAATTAATTTTAAAATAAAACATTAATATAAATCCCTTACATGAATCATAAAATAAGTAGATTGTATGATACCTAATGATAAATGAATGAAATAGTAAATCATAAAATGACTGATTTTAAATTAACACAAAAATAGATTTTTGAGAATCAAGAACGAACTTATCTTAACAAAACATTATATAATATGACAAATAAATGTTAAATCCCCTATGGTAGAACAAATTCAAGTATGGGTTTGATAAAGAAAAAATTATTATATCTATTTAGTGAGATTAGAAATGTAAATAAATAATTAGATTTAACAAGATGATTATTGTGGGAAAATAAATAAAAATAAATTTTCCCTTAACATATTCAAAAATACTAGACTTCCACTTATGCTGCCGTAAACATGCACACTAGGTTGCAAATAAGGTTTTTTTGATTTTCAACTACATAAAATAATAAGGCCTTTATATCCACCACTTTTTATGTGTAGTGATATAAATTTATATACAATCATTCAATACTAAATTGGAGTGGATCAGATGAGATTTTTAAATCTCAAAATATTGTCAAAGAAAAGCTTGTTTTGCAAGCTGGGTGTTGACATTCAATGAAAAACAATATTCAAAAAATGATAGGATTTTTTTTAAAAAGAACATAGATTCGTATTTTACAACTATTAGATTAAAAATTTTATAACCAGTTGGAAGAGAAACATTGGACGGACCAAATTCATCCATCCTCAATTATCAAAACAAATGAAAATCAGATGACAACAATCGTCCATGAAAAGGAAAATCTTAAATAGCCAACTGATAATGAGTATAAAAAAATTATAATTGGAAAAGTAAAACATTGTAATTTAACCATGAAATTAGGAAAAATGACGATGGATTCGTTTCTACAGATAAAACACCTAGTTATATAGGTTGAAGAAGAAATTAAAGCCATAATCAAATAGATTTTGGTCGAAACCTAACCTTGATGCTCGAACCACTACCACTGGAAGCTGAACACCCAAGCCCAAAATGGACCCTCACATATAATGATGATCATAGAACCATAGTCTCATCACCCCTGATGATATCGACCCGATCTAAAGTACGACTCATCTCATACCTCAACTTTACCTCCATAGGACGTGGACGAAACCCTAGATTGGTCTTCCCTTTATGGATCAGCCCCCTTTCCCCTACCCTGATTATTTAATTTTCTTTATAAAAATTATTATATTAAATATTTAAGAAATTATTTTTATAATATTTATATCATTATTATTACATAAATAATTTATTTAATATACATAACATAATGGTTAAAATTTTATATGTATAATATTATAGGTTAAATATCGACATTAAAAAGATATAAAATGATTTTATAACCTTAATATATGTTATATAAAAACAATATTAATTTTATAAATACATTTAATAAAAACATAAATATGTATAATAAAACCATTCATTATTAATATTCAATATTCATTTACTAAATTATTCAATTTAAATAAAATTAGATTCAAAATATTAATAATACAATTTTTTGACTCACATTAGATTAAGATATTACTACTTGAAATATTTTAAATTTTTAATATTAAAACATATAATACCTGAAAACAATAATTTTAAATTTCATGTATAATCTCAATATCTAATTGAAATACAATTATAATTTTTACAATGGTATTAGTTATATAATATATTCATAATTTAATATAATTCAAACTAATATACATATATATATACCATATTTGAAAATCAAAAAAAAATTACTATATTAACATAATAATATAATTACCATTTAAAATATTCTATTAAATTAAAATTTTGATAAAAAAAAATTGTATTCAATAAAAGAATTTATTTTAGAAAATTCTATAAACAAAGTAAAAAATAATATTTAATATTAGAATAAATTTAAAAAAATCTACATATAATTTAGTAAAACTGTTAATGTCAATTATTATTCAAATAAAATTTTCCTTGAAAATGTTTACATTATAATTAAATCGATTTAATAAAATATTTTCTTAAAATACTAGGTTTAGAATTTTTGAGCTGTTACATTTATAAAACCTTTGAAAAATCATGTTTACCCTTATGTGAACCCCTTCACATATAGGTATTCCACGGGTTACCTTTATGTGACCACTCAAATATGGGTAATTCTCAATATTCCAATATGTCAATCTGCTATGTAAGGTTTTCAACTAATTTACCATTATGTGTAAAGGTAAATATACTACCTACCATTACGCAACACCATTACCCATATGGGTATACTTAGGTAACCCTTACATAGACTAATCTACATAAGTGTAAGGTAGTATGACCCTTATCCAAACCACTTTGTGTACGGGTAAAGCCTTAGTTACCCATATGCATATCATCTACGTAAGGGTAAAGATCTGGTTACCTTAATTCTTCATAGATGTATAAGGGTTAATCATTTTAAAAATAAAAATTATAGAATATGAAATGGTATTTTTGCATTTTTTTCTTCATTTTCATGCATGATTTCATAAATATATATCATGGGTTCTCTCTGACACCACTGAAGGGTTTTGTTAGAGTCTAATAACATTTATTGGAAGTAACATAAGAAATTAAATCCCTAGTCTGAGGATCTCCATGAAATAAATATGTATCCTATGTAAAAACTGAAATGAATAAATACTATAAATGTTCACACCTTACATCTAAGTGACAAAAAATCATTTTGATCGTTATCTGATGAGTTTGATAATAATTAACAAAGTAAAAAAAATAGAATAGGTCTGAAATGAGGTATGATATTACATATGGATAAAGAGCGGGGGAAATATAATGTTGAAACAAAATCATTTAGCGGATCTACTAAAAAATAAAAAGGACCTCGAGAGAGTATTGTTACACTACCAATTCCACTATCATGTTTATTAAAATTACAAATTATTGTAGATTTAAAATTGAAAGATAAAAATATGGACAACATTTAATTTTAGGAATAAATGATTGGAGAGGTCATTACTACACAATTGATCTTCATAGTATCAATGAAATTCCCTTGCATGGATGATTAAGAATCTAAATTTTGAATTTATACATGAGTTTCATTATCATAAGATTTTTTCAAATAATTGATCAATTATGCTGATTACTATTAATAATTATTCATATTTTCTATAGTTTTATATATAAAAACATTAAAAATGAAAAACCTTGAAATGAGAAATTTGGATTCGTTAATCTTACTATTATTTATCAGGGAAACATCATTGTATAATGTAGAAGTTGAAGAAAAAAATAACTTCACAACACACAACATTAGAACTAAAAATAAAAACTGATAGGATCTTCTTGATGCCTACAATATAAGGGTAAATATATATAATCTAATCATATAAATATTATATTATTGTTTTCATTATGTATTCCTTTTTGTTTTTAGGGGACATAGATACTCATTCCTATCAATTTGAATACTCTAAAGGATTATTCATTGTATTTTCTGCTTGAGCATCTAAATATTCAACCACACATGATGTTGATTATGAATTTGTAATGCAGTATAGTCCAAATTTTACAAATATATATTAAATTATACATTTTATATTATGATTTAATTTTATTTATTATTATAGGGAAATCTATAAATATTGAAAAAAATCAATGCTTGGGGACTGTGACTAAGAAGAAGAAGTTTATGGATTTGTACAAATATATACATATTACAGTACATATAATATTATTTAACATTCGAAATTCATATAAAAAAATTATTTTTTTACTGTTTCTATATTTTCCTAAAAACAATGACAATGATTATGGATATTACATTTGTAAATTTATGATAGATATAATATTCCATAACAATACTATTATCCTCAAATAGATATTTTTTAAGGTAATTTCAATTTTATTTGATATATTTAATAATATTTTGTTTGTATATATTTTATACTAATACCAAGATTTATGAATGTCTACATATTCAAAAGGAGATATAAATTTAATTATAAATTAGTGGGTAGAGTACACGATATTAGAATATTTGTATAAATCATGATGTGGTCATTTCCCATTATGTTTGTAATTAATTTTTTCTTTTTTAGAGATCATGACGATTTTATCAGCATTATGAAAAGAATGGTTTCACATTGTAATCGTTTTTAATGTAAATAATCACCTAAAAGGGTGAAAATCAAGCAAATGTGTTTGTATTATCATTTAAACTTAGGAGAATGATCTTTGGGACAATTTTTTTTTCTAGGAATTGACTATGTAATAATATGATGCTTGTATTTCTCAGAATGATCCAAAGTACCATATCATATTTATGTTTTTACTAATATGAAATATCACCAGTCAAGGGTAAAAAACTTATAAGATGACCAGATATTGACATAAATACATAATAAAATGATCCTGGAGTCATTTTTGATCAATTTTAATCAATTGAGTTTCAATCTAATACATGGATTGCGTGGTATGATCCAAAGTGCAATATCTACTTTGTATTTTAATGTTCTAGATGCGGTGGAAGTTTTTTTTGGTTGAATAATAAAAAAGTGTTTTTTCTAAAATTGTTATATTATTCACCAATTATGAAAAACATAAACATTAGGAGTAATGAAATTTTTTTAGTCAAATATTGATATAGAGATCTGGGAAAGGGGAGAGGATATTTTTCATATTAAACAAATAATTCATTTAAATTGTATTTAGATAAAGAACTCTTCATCATAGAATATTTATTTAAGGATATTGTTTTTCATTCAAACCTAATTTTTTGGATGACCAACACTTTATAGGGAGGAACCAGAGTATATACCCTCTAATGGAAATAAACAGATGGTCCTTTGATCTTTGAAAAAAATAGATTTTCAGGTGCTAGCACAACATATTGATCATCTTATGTTGTTTATCTTTATTGCTTCAAGATCCTTCTGGATTGACGGATTTATACTCATTCTTGATAATATGAGAGAAATATGAATCTAGAGGGAACTATATCATTCTCCACAATTCAAAATTACCAATAAACAATATACAATAGACATAACCATCTATTTATAGAGTTATAGTTTAGGCTAAAAACTGTTTTAGTTTTACAAAGTCCCTTAAATAATATAATAAACCTTATATAACATAATCCTATAAAAGAATATTATTATTATTATTTTAATGGACTGTGAATGCTGGTGTAATGATAATTATTATTTTACCGGATTGCAAATTTATATTTATCACTGGACAAAAACTTGATATGATTGTCCTCTACAAAATTTATCAAACACATGGGTAAATACTTATTTAAAGGATTATAAAATATTAAATAAATAAAATAAAAAATATATTATATATAATTATAATTAAAAAAATTCTTTTGAATATATATTTATTCAATTTATGTGATCATTTAATTCTAAATAAAATATTCCCATGGTCTTGAGAATATATTTTACTCCTATAATTAAATTCGAATAGAATATAATCGAGATTAATAAAAACACATTGTGTGTGACTCTATAATATTATTTCTCATTGAAAATATGCGATATTTTTTCCATATTGTAAGATTACAATCTTGTAAAAGGTTAAGGTATCGAAGAGAAGTAAGTTAATGTCACAATTCCAATTACCATATGTGAGAACTCACTGTGTAATAATGCCAATTTATCATAATATAATATCAAGGAGGTTTCACATATGTCTCCTCAACCTATATTATTGATACATATTTCTTTGACTATCTGAAATTAACACATCATTACACAAAGTCCATGGAATTTAATGTTAATGTTCTATTTTAATTCTAGTATTAAGATATAAAATTCCATAAATTTACAATGGACAAATCATTTCCCAGCTTATCTATTAATAACATGAAATTCTAGGTGCACCCAACCTCCCATGAACTTATGGTATCATTGTTTTGTTCAGTAAATCTAAGTTTGTGAGTCATAAATTACATTATTAATAACATTAATATTTATGGAACATTACAAACACTCATAAATAGGAATATACAATGAAACAAATGC
The DNA here is from genome assembly GCA_963277665.1 of Viscum album. Lineage (NCBI taxonomy): Eukaryota > Viridiplantae > Streptophyta > Magnoliopsida > Santalales > Viscaceae > Viscum > Viscum album. Next base: position 1,947,502,849 of record OY728156.1, read on the forward strand.
ATTAAAAATTCATACTAGTGAGTTTGTTCTCATAATCTCCCATTGTGGAGATTACCAAGTGTGAACTTCATGATAATAACTTTCATACTCTTACAACTGTTTTCACCTAAAATCCATCATAATATGGTCCATGTCATATAATGTTGTCTAAAAATAAAACTACATTTAATAATACCATCATGACATTTCAAGTGTCTCATTATATTGGGGAACTAATAAAACATTATAAACATGATAGATACTATAAGAGATTATTACATTAAATTAATCCATAAAAATGTATAATATGTAATAATTTTTTTTATTAATATTCAAATATTTGAACATAAATTTAATCTATATAACAAATAGTGGTTATAGAACACAAACTCTAAAAAAATTATATTAAAATTACATATCACACATTAAGTGGTCAAAACCGAGTAGATGAGATCATATTTGAATCGAAACATAAGAAACTGATACTTATATCATTTTTGATGTGTAATAATAAATATTTCATACACTTGATACAATTATTTCTCTATAGGATGAAAAATGTGATTTCAAGTTGTGAAACTTATTAATAAATGAAAAATCACTAGTGTAGGGGTAAAATTTTAAAAAATGAGTTCATACTGGCTAAAAAAATGAGTACAATGATCTTAATTTCATTTATGATCCATAGGAATAAAACACATTTCAATCCAATTCCAAAACTTAACTAGATGATAAAATGTTTTTTTTTGCACTTCATATCGATATTAAAGTGTCATGCCACCTAAAAGGGGATATAATGAAGAAAAAAATTTCAATTTCCATAAAAACATATAATAACATTACTCAAATCATTTCTTATGTATAAAATATAACAACACATCTATATGATGCGTGAATTTCTTAATAAAAACCAAAATTACAACTCAACATTATATATTTATAAAAATGACTTATCATCAATAAAGAGGTCGAAAAAATAGAACTGTTCATATTGAAAAGAAAACTAAATGCAATATTCCTTGAATCATTTTTGATATCTAAGGAATCATCCTTGCATTAATATGAATCTTTTATTTTCTAGTACGATGGAAAATATGATTTAATATTGTTTAAAAATATTAAATAAATGAAAATATCATGTGCAGTTGTAATAAATGCACAAAAAATCTTGGATTGGCCTGAAAAATTACAAAACAATCTATATAATTTTTTAAAAATCAGAATCAATGATATGTCAATTGGATACTGAATTTATATGTATGATCATCTGTGCCATTTCATTTTCATGTTGTTATTATAGTAACAAATCACCTAAAAGGGGTTAAAAATGAGCAAATGAGTTCATATTTCTATGTAAACTTAGGAGAAATATCCTTGATAAATTTTTGTTTTATAGGAATATACCTCATGTAAATATGATTCATGGATTGAATAGTATCATTCAACGTACCATTTCACATTTATATTTTTACTTAAATGACATATCACCCATCAATGGATCTAAAACCATAAGAAATATTATATAGACTTGAATAATTTGCAAAGTGATCCTTAGGTCATTTTTCATCAATATAAATCAATTTAGTATCAATATGAATCTCATATTGATCGGTATGTTCCAAGGTACAATTTTCACTTTATATGTTTATAAATATGACATATCACCTGTCAAGGGGTCAAAACCAGGATTACAAGTTCATATATGTGTTGAAACTTAGGAAAATTACTGTCAATTCATTTGTGATCTATATGAATATATCTAGAATCAATATGATGCTTTGAATTCTATTTAGGATCCAAAGTACAATTTTACCTTTGTAATTTTAATAAAATTACATATCACCCCTCGAAGGGTCTATCCCAAATAGGTGAATTTTGATTGTCTTAGAAACTTTTGAATACAAAATTAGAATCAATTTTGATAAGTATGAATCAACCTTATAATAATCTCATTTCATGATTTCTTAGTACGATAAAAAATATGATTTGAAACTGCTAAAATTTATTAATAAGTAAAAAATGATTTGGATAAAGTAAAATTTTATAGAATATGTTATTTTAAATTCAATGTTAAAATCCCTTCAATTAATTTTAAAAAATGGGTAAAATTCACATTTTTTTTCATACTGAGTTTCCAGGATAAGAATAATAATTGATCATCATTCTTGATTTTTAATAAATTATTCAATATCATGGAAATCATTTGGATACTCATAGATGAAAATACATGTTTTTAATCTTCACATAAGATTATTTGATGAATAAATTTAAGTGTGTTTAGATATTTTATTTGTTTTCATTAATATCGAATTTAAATATTTTCTTAAAGGATGAACCTAAATTAATAATGTTTTAAAAAACCTGGTTTATTTATGGATTCTAAAAAAATTTCATTTTGAATTTTAAATACTGATCCACAAATCAATTTATTGAAATTAACTTCATAAAAATTTAATTGAGTTATGATGAATTTTCATCAATCATTTTTTTATTAATTTTATTTTTTAATTTTGCCGATATCATAGTGGTTCCACTTGTCATACTAGGATATACCATGGGGGATAATCTTGAAAAGGTACTAATCTATCATCTCGTGAGCTTCAAGTTACCATAAACCTCCATAAAGAAAGTTTTAAGATCTCTGGATAACAATCAACCATACCTCCTTCATTAATAGACTGTATGAATAATTTTTTGTTATAATTTTTATTCATAAATTAAATGACAAACTATGGGACCCACAATCTTTTATTGGATTTATGAGGTGGATAAAGTCATGAAATCTCACATTGGAGTTGTGGGAAGAATTCCCAAAGATTATCCATTATAAAAAGGGGACTTGTGAATAGGATTTTTTCATTAAAATATATAAACCAAAATGTTTTTAAATAGTTTTAATATATATATATATATTTAGAAACATTTATATATATATATTACATATAAAAAACTGTAATAAAATATATATATATAAAAAATAAAATAATATATTACATAAAACGGATAATAATGTGATTAGTAGTAACAGTTTAGATTTAAATATTTTTTAAATCCAAGTGGGTCTTCAAAACATGAGTCATCTCACATTGATCAAACTAATGTGTATATTTATTGAAATAGTAAGATCAAATTTGTTTGATTCACACTGATTTTGATCTATAAATAAATGGATGACGAGTTCATTTATTCAATCCTTATTTTTCTATCAAAAACATTTCTTGTTAAATTTAACCAATATTATTGCTGCAAAAAAATTTGAAATTGGTCTTCGAAATTCCCTAAATATTGGTGAAATACTCAAGAGAAATTTCCATTCAAAAACATTTACAAAAAATTAGGGCTAGAACAATCCCTTTTTGATAGTGAATTAAATTCACCCATCATGATTCAATATGTATCTCCCATATTCATACCCATTATATAACAATTAATATGGTTCGATCAAAAGAAAAACATATAATATGGATTCCAAATATCATAAAGCTATGAACCAAGAAATAATCAATCTTGCCTGCTTCCACTGAAACAAATTCTCCTGGTTATAGAATATGATGGATTTTATTCTTATATCATTGAATATTTTTTACATCTGGGAACCAAATCACCCTACAATTCCCAACAAGCCTACTCCAAAATTTTACAACACCCCTTTTCAAATGACTAAAGTAAAAAAAATTAGGTAATGAGGAAGAAATTTTAATACAATACGGTTTGTTTAGGACATATTCTCAACAAATTATCAAATTTTCTTTATGACTATTTTCACCAAATGAATTCTACTATAGAGATATATGCCACACTCATGTTCATGTAAAATTCCATGGAAGAATGTACCAATAAATTTATTATTGAAAACTATATTAACATCAAGATGGTTGGTACCAATATGGTGTTTGAGAATGTTCATGAACTCTATGTTATTGAAAAAAACATCTTTAACTTAAAATAAATATACTGAAAAAAATCTAAGATAGTGAAATTATTTCTAAATTTCCACATATATTAAAAGAAATTGATAAGTAAATCATTAAAATATGGAGGATATTTTGTTGGAATAATTGACAATCGTCCTTCTCTTTGAAGAATAATACATGTTGATAGATGTGGGTATGCAGTTAAATAATATACACCAAGTTTAATATCATTAATGGAAAGACCCCGTTTAAATATTCCTTGCATGTCAAGAACAAACATCAACTACTCAAGATGAAAAAAAATCCTTCCAATAATAAATTGTAATACATTATCTATATAAAATCTTTTTATTTTTCAAGGGTGTTTTTCTATCCAAATAATGTCGACAAACTCGCTATAAATATACTAACTGAAAAGAATCTAGTTTCGATGATATCAACAGTCAATATGACTTCAATGAATTTGGGATTTTTACTTGATTCTAGAGTAATGTTTCTTATGTGAACTGATCATTTATTATTCATAACATTTGACGATAGTACTACTGTGAAGGAAGTAGACCTTAGGAATAAGAAATGCAGTGTTGTTTCTCAGCAAGAAAGCGTGGAACTAGACTTTACATCAAGGTATAAGTTGAATCTTTTTAATGTATTATATGTACCTAGAATTAAATAGACTTTTGTCCCCTTTGATATTCTATGTAAGAATTTACTTTAGGATTATTCTAATCTAATAAGGTTATATTTATGAATGGATGCATGTTTTGGGGAAGGGGTACTAATATGATGGCGTGTATCAACTATCCATTAATAATATGATTGGATATTTTTATTAATTGATTGATTCCTATAATTTATGGAATGATTCTTTAATTTTTTAAATTATAATTCATTAAAAGTAATAAATAATTAAAAATTAATGAAATTTGGAAATTTATTTATTAAATGTGAGACAAGTTTATAATCTAAAATAGATAAGAAACTGTAATAAGTATTGAATGAAATTACAATATATTATAATTAGTACATTCAGATATTTGTGAATTAAATGGTTTATTAACTCATAGATAAAAATATTATTTTCTTAATTTTTTTATAACTGTATTATATATTTACAAATATATCCTCTTTGAACTAATGATGTAGACATTAAAATGTTTAATAAGTATAAAGATAAAGTTGAATATGGGAAGATTCATCACAATTCTTGAGTATGCTAGTGAAATTGGAACTTTAATGTATGAAATACATTATAATGGACCTAATATTTTGTTTTAGCTAAGTTAAATAGGTTTATATACTAGAATTATGGTGTGGATTATTGGAAATATATAACAATAATATTTGGATACTTGAGAATGATCAAAGATTTAAGTTTATACTATAATGATTATCTAGAGGTATTAAAATGATACACCGAATCGAGTTGGAATACCAAACAATTGGTTATAATAAATCCAAATATACATTGTTATTTGCTCTATGAGGTTGTGTTTTTTCCTATGCTAGAATGAAACAAATATGTATTTCACATTCGACCATAGTTTATAGTTTAATGCCTTATCAGCATGTGGAATGGAAGTTTAATTGAATATGAATCTAATATTGGATATTATATTATGGACTAGTATGATGCCTCATATATCATTTAGTTATTATAGTGGAGCTAATTTATCATGGTATTATAGTTTCATGTATAATTCAATGTCTAGACATATGATTTTGAGGCATAATTATGTGAGACAACCATAACAATATGGAACCCAAACAATTGTATATGTGAGATCATATAAAACCCTTAAGGATCCATTTTGAAAATATATAATGAGAGAGATCATTAGTCAGTATAATAAAGATATTAGGTTAAAAGCCATAGAATATGTCGTTTTTTAATGGAAACCAAACACTTTCATTAGGTAGTTGTAACACCCCAATATTTTTATTATATATATATATATTATATTTGATATCATTTGATGTACGCTACCACAAGATTATATTGCACTATATGCAACATCTTCCTAGCGTTTTATGTATACAACACTGTGTTTGTCATGTGTTACAAAAATTTCAACTTCTTTTTATAAAATTCATTTCATTCAAGACTGAGTTTAATAAAGTTATAAAATAATAAAATCAATATTTATGGATTTTATTAACGAAATATATATGTAATAAATTTAATATAATGTTAAAAATTCATCTTATATGTTTCCTATAGATGATATAAGAACAAATTTAATATTTCGAATATAAGAAATATTTTTTAAAAAATGTAGTTTTTCTGCCTTTTGATAGCGCATCCATTTTAAATGTTTTTTTACAATTTTAAATATTATTTTTTACAACATAATAATATAATGTTTAATAAGGATATAAAAATTTACATTGGATTAATTTTTGGTATTTTTCTGATAACATTCCAGTTTTAATGAATAGTAAAAATACACTAAATTTAAATTGAAAAAAAAACTTTTTTCATCAAAATAATTAATTTGGATAAATTATATTAATGAATGGTTTTAAAGTATAAATAGAATAAATTTTTATCAATAAATATAATTTATTTCCTTCAAATTGTTTTTAAGTTTAATTTTTATGTAAAAATATTTCATTCTTTTGAACTCTTTTAACTTTTAAAACCTGTTTTTAATTCTAACAACATGATTAATTTTAAATTAATTACTAAAAATTATTTATTTCAAATTTTTAAAAATAGATTCAATATATTTAATCATTATGTTCACATTATGTAAATAGTATCCTATTATTTTTGGTATTTTATGAATAGTAACTTTGTTAATTTTTATTTACTATGGTTAAAGTTAAATTGGGTAAATTAGGGTAACGAATAATATGATATGGATATTAAAATTTCCCTAAAACATTAAAAAATCATATTTGATGAATAAATGTCGACCATCAACACTTATGTAGAGAAATTAACTCATTTAATAGTTTCTTGTGGATGAAAATGATATTTATTATTAAAATAAAAGAAAGTGACAATATGTCATCTTCTTATTTCTTATAAGTTGAATAATTTGAATATAGTGATAAATATGAGAACACATTGTTGATAAATAGTCTCCATAAGTCTAATGAAATTATCCACATCATGGTAATTTATTAATAATTTTTTATGATTAAATAATTACTATAAATTCTTATACAATGATGGTGTAGAAATTATTTAACTATGGAAAAATCAATAAAATAATTTTAAATAAATTGATAATAACCATTAAAATAAAAAAGATTATTTAGTAGAGTATTTATAGAAAATATTCATCCAAGGGTTGAGTTGTTGACCATTTTGAGTAATACAGAAAAGATTACAACACTTATAATATTTTATTTAAAGTAATGTAAATGTTGTCACATTCAAGTTTTAATAAATAAAACGTTTTTTATGCAGGATTTTATAGGAGATATATTCGACTATAAGTATTACTATTAAATATAGAGCATTTAACATTTTAATATGACTTTATTTTTTTTACTAAACAAATAATTAAATTAAATAATTACACAAAACTGATGTAGTAATTATTTTACTAAGGGAAGTATCAAATTAATGTTATTAAAAAGACTAAAATAAATATAATTTGATTAAATAACAAATAAAAAAAATTATATATTCAGTTTACCCTTTATAGATATAATAAAATATCTTGTTTGAGGTAAACATCTTATCATGTTATTTTTAAAAATACATTAAATGAATATTTTCAAAATTGAGACAATTTATATTTTTTCAAATAATGCTTTATTGATTTATTTGAAAGTAATAAAATATTTTCCAAAATGTAAATAAATTTTTTTTACTCTAAAATGTTTTATATTGTTCATTTTTGTTCTAATTGACATCAAATAAATTAAAATTACACTATTTTAATATTGAACAACTTGTTACCTTTGTTAAAAATAAAAGAGAATAGTTAAGGGTAAATCAAAATGTTGAGGCATAAAATGAAATAAAAACATGTATAATTTTTTTTGATATTATTACCATATCTCATTTATTATTAAAAAATATATCATTTTTAAGCTTTTGGGTGGGTTTTTATTTTTTATATAAATTAATATTTTTAGAAATTCCAATGGATCCCCAACCTCAATTATAAAAGGGCACCTCCTCCCTCACATATTCACTTCAATTATAGAATATAAGCTCATAAATATTATACCCAATTCCATTTTAAATTTACTTATTCAAATTCTAGATGTTATGGTCTTCTCAAAAGAACAACTCAAGTTCCTTTAAGAGGAGATATAGGGGGAGCTTGTCAAAGAAGAGGTAATCCACCATACTGATTATTTCAAATTACTTCTTCTTTTGCTTCTTCTTAATGATTTGTTTCAATAATAAATTAATGAACCCCGTATAACATGTATTCTATGATTTTATTAATATTATGGAACAACCATATTCTACCTTCTATCTATCCTACAAAAAATGAATTCATCACGTGTACGTACGTACGACTTACCGTCTCTAGGTCGTGATATAATCGAGTTTTCACCACCACTTGACTTAGATGTGTATAATGATGGAAATAATAACTATATTATATTATTATAACAAGTTATTTATTCTGTAATAATATATATACCACAAACATAGATACCAATTCATAATTATAAGAATGATATCATCACTCATGGGTATATATGACCTATTGTATTCAAGATGTGATACGATTAATTCTACATGATATCCAATAATCATGATTATATATATGAAAATAAATAAATAAATATGATTTATATTTTTTTTAAATATGATTTTTATGATATAAATATGAAAAAATATTGATTACAAATTTTTTTTTGACAAAACATGCATAGGAAAATAAAGCAGTTAATACCCGAATAACGGGAAATAATGAAATATTATTACCAAGTGGATGATAATGTGATCATATATAATATCATAAAAATGACTACGATTCATTAATAATTTAATTACTTATTTTAAATTATTATATATGAGGTTCAGATACATACAAGGGATAGTGGTCCTATGGTAAGGAATAATTTTTCAATCTCATTATTATCAGAGATTGTTTATTCATAAGTATTTACCATGGTATATTTAACAACCACATCCCTGATTCCTGAATATTTATTCCAAAATATTTTTTGTACCCATCTAAAAAATTTTAATGTCAATTTTACCCATTGTATAAATTTTATTAAATTTTATAAAAGGAATCTTTTTTCTTTTTTGGTATGAGGTAATTTTTTACATTTCCAAAAAATGTACGAGAAATGTTTTTTCAACATATATGGAATGAATATATTTTTTAAGACATCAAAACTATTTATTTACTTAAACCTTCCATTATAATATTAAAATATTATTTTCAATTAAATTATTTTCTTTTGATATTGATATGCATTTTGAGGAAAAAAAATCATTTTTGATGAATAAGGGATATTTTCCTTAAGAAATAATTTCAAGTGTTATCAAAATTATTTCTCATCTAATAAGAGATTGTTTAAATTGGGTTATGTTTCTATACCTATTATTACTATGATATGGTTTGGTCTATGATGTAATTTTTTTATAAAATTCATTTATTTTATATGGATAATGATGGAATGATGTTTATGAACCCCATTTTTGTTCCCTAGGTTATACTATGATGACGGATTTATGTTTTTGTGGAACACATAATAATTTTTTCATTATGGTATTGTTGGGAGATATATCTCCCTCCAATTAATTGGGTAAATATTTACATCACATGAGATAGACATGGCTAGCTCTACAAGTCAATTTGGATTAGTAATAAAAAAATATGGAACGACAAGTAAATCCTGTTATGTAATATAATGATGGAATGAGGAGCGAATTCAGTTCCGTAATGGAATTTTCCCACTATGATGGTTCTAGAAATAAGACTTCGATAATATAGAAATGATTTTATAGGTTAATGTGTTTGCCAAAATTCCATGTTTTATGTAAATTCTTTTTAATAATGGTTTTTATGCACATCCAATATTTATTTCATGACACAAGATTTTGATATATGTTATATATGGTATGAATTCAAAAATATATGTTCATTTTTATACATTCTTATGTTTTGTATAATATTTCCTAGTTTTACCCTTACCAATCATTTTAGATCACACTTTTTATATGTTTTTTTTAACTAAGTTATAAATAAATGTTTTAGATATGAAAACTAATGGTTATGGTCTTTATCGGAGATGTTAAAGATATTTCACCAAGATAGTATTATTTGTTCCTAGATTCTAAAGACACTTAAATAATATGGTCTTTGGTAGTCTTTATGTTTAATTCATTATTTATTCCAAAAAAGTAATTTAATATCCATATTCATCAAGCTTGGGTCGTTAGAGTAAGTATCAGAGTGAAGGATTAGTCAATATTTGGAAAGTAGTATGTGAAAACATTAGTGAGATCCTTAGAGATATTTCTAAGTATATATATATGGATTTCCTAAGGATAATTCTAATCATAGGTTATAATCCGAGAATATTGGTAACAATCATGAATAACCTAGGATTAAATGTAAGATATTAGAGAGTATTCCCCCTTGATTATGTTTTTTTACTAGTATAATGTTTTCGTCTCACACTATTCTTTTTTGGGTTTTAGATATTGGCTAGAACCCAAAGGAATCAACTTAATGACGGATGTAATGGAAAATGAATTATTTTCTTCTTGAACAGCTCAATGTTATAAGAGGTAGAATAAATAATTTGTTTTATATGACAACAAATCTAGCTAAGATTCCAAATGACCAAAGGTGGGAACACCATTCTCTTAAATCCTTGTTAATGAAATTTCCACCTTCTTTTAGTGGAAATACTGATCCACTAGTTGATGGGAAATGGATTTTTGAGATTCAAAAGTTATTTTTCATTCTCCAATATTTATAATGTGAAAAAGATATGTTTAGAATTTACCACTTGTATTGTAAAGAGAATATGTGGTGGAGCTTTATCAAGAATACAAGAAAAAAAAGATAATATTGTATCTATGCATTGGGATGAGTTTGAAAACTTAATTTTCAGTGTGTACCTTCCTCATATTCTTCTTACAAAAGGGATATTTAATTATTTCATCTATGTCATGTTTTTATTAGAAATTAAAGATATAATTAAAAATAATCACTAAAAATTAAGGAGAAAATAATATTATATTTTAGTTATGCTCAAATTATGGAAGGAAGAATGATGGAAATTGTCTTAAGGGGACTGATAAATGTTATAGGTTTGGTATGGAAGTTTTTCTGTAATTTTACTATCGAAATAATGGCTATAAATAGAAATCTTAAAAGAGTGTTCCTCTCATAATTCAGAGTTTCAAGAGAAAGAAACATGGGCATTACTATAACTAATGCCCAAATTCAAGGGTTAATCATAATGACTGACGTCGGTAATATCTTAAGTAAAAATAAAATTGAAAGTATCATGTGATCCCTTTTGGTGATATGGTGTATGAAAATGAATTTGTGTAATGATTTATTTATTGTGTATTAGGATTCAAGAATAAATTTTGGAAGTAAATTTATGGTATTATGGAATAATGAAACATCTATGTAGTGGTCTGCTGTTGTTGTTTCATTATGTTTCAAGTTCATATACAGCATGGTACTGGTATACATGAATAGTTATTTAGGTAATAATAGTATACATGATTATGGCAAGGATAACCCTTAATATGAGCATGATGATAAGATAATGATATTTGGATATTGATATATTGGACATAAATAAGTAAATTGAATGGTAATTATTTCTTGGAACTGATTAAGGATTGATGAAAAGGTGTTTATGCTATCGTGGACAATATTTACACATTTTTTAAAATAAGAATAAAGAAACATGATTTATTTCAATAAGGATGTATGTTATAAAGAATACATTATTGAGGTATTAACATGTATGGAATGTGACAACCAAGTACTATCTTAAGAGATAAGAGAGTGATATGTTAAGATGATTTAGTTCACCTCTTTCTAAATTTTGAGATGTTCTTTTTTTGGTAGGATTGTAAGGATATCCATTTATAGATATTATAAGATAAATATGGGATGAAGTTTGTATTATCTCACTATTGGTGGCCTTATGGATATTTGATATCTTATTATAAGCTTTCTATTGTGTCAAAGAAATATAGAATGACCTATCAATCTATTTATGGATCGCATGATGTACTAATGCTTAAGGAATGAAACATTAAGGATCATTTCATTGAATAATCTATGAAGTCAAAAAAATTCAAGGCACAATCAATGGTATGATTTTACTGAAATCAAGTAATTATATCATCTCATGAAAAGTATTCAACATTAGGAAAATGGATTATGATGTAAAAGGGTGTATTATTATCATCATTTTTGATGATATCAATGACCTATTTCGAGATTATTTAGTCAATGGTTTATTTGATTTTTAACCTTCATTATATCATCATGTTTATTGTGATCAGTGATCTTTATCAATATCAAGATTATTTATACGTTTTCTCCATGCCCAATCTTTACATATGTTCTCCTACGTGGAGACATAGTTAATATTTACCTTGGGTAACAATTATTTTCCAGCTATTCCATTTTAAAAGGATGTTTTAGCCCTTTATTTTATAATGTGGGTTTATTTGAAATAAACATTCATTTATTTAGAACATTAACAACCTAATCAAATTTCAGGGGAGAAATTCATTTTATGGGGGGTATAATGTTACACCCTAATATTTTTATGATATATATATATTATTCTATGATGTATTCTGTTATACACTATACCAATATAATGTTATGTTATATTCAACACTGGATTAGCTTGTGGTATACATAACACTATGATTGGCATGTGTTACACACAATTTCAAGTTCCTTTGATAAAATTCATTTCATTCAAGACTGAGTTTAGTCAACTTTGTAAAATAACAAAATAACTCTTGATGGATTTTATTAATGAAATATATATGTATAATATATTCAATATAATTTGTAAAATTTAACTTATATTTTTTCAACACATGATATTAGAACAAATTCAATATTTTGGGTAAAATAATTATTTTTAAATAAATGTAGTTTCATTGCCTTTGGATGGAGAAACCATTTTAAATATAGTTCTTGACACATTAAAATATTTTATTTAACAAAATAAACATGTTATTTATAATAAATATATAAAAATTTACTTTGGATAAATTTTTGATATTTTTTCAGATAACGTTCAAGTTTTGATGAATAATAAAAATACAGTAAATTTTAATAGTAAACAAATTTTTTCATCAACATAAATTATATTGTTAAATTATATTATTGAATAATTTTAAAGTATAAATGGAATATATTTTTATCATTCAATATAATTTATATCCTTAAAATTAATTTTACATTTATTTTTTAGTTAAAATTTTTCAATCTTTTACAATGTTTCTAATTTTAAAACCCCATTTTCATTTAGACAATGGAATTAATTTTAAATTAATTACTGGAAATTCAATATTTTAGATTTTGAAAGATTTATTCCATATTTGGAATCATTTTTTCCAAATTATTTAAATGGGGTCAATTTATTTTATATATTTTATGAATAATAATGTTTGTAATTTTTATTACCACGGTTAAAGCTAAATCGGTTAAATTACGGTATCAAATAGATTGATATGGGAGAAAAAATTACCCTAAAAGCTTCCAAAATATTAATTTATGTATAAAATTAGACCATTTACACCAATTTATTTAAATTCACTCATTTAATGGTCTCTTGTCTATGAAAATGATATTTATTATTAAAATAAAAGAATGTGCCAACATATCGCTCTCTTATTTCTTATAAGTATAATAAATTTAATATAGTGATAAATATGAGATAAAATAAAAAATAAATAGTCTCCAAAAATATAATAAAATTATCTAAATCATGGTAATTTATTTATAATTTTTAGAGATTAAATAATTACCCTAAATTCTTATACAATTATAATGCATAGATTATTTTATTGTAGAAAAATAATTAAAATAATTTTAAATTAACTAATAATAGAAATTAAAATACCAAAACCCTTATGGGTAGAGTATATATTGACTATAATCATCCAAGGGTCATGTTATTGACCATTATTAGCAATATGGAAATGATTGTGATAATTATATTATTTTATTTAAAGTGTCACATTCTTGTTTTAATAAAGATAACATTTTTAATATCAAATTTTAATTGAGATATATTAATTAATAATTATTCTTATGAAACATAGAGGATTTATCTTTCTCATAATATTTTATTTTAAATTTTTACCCAATAAATATTTATATTAAATAATTAAATAATACTAATGTAGTAATTATTTTACTAATGGAAATATCAAATTAATGTTATTAGAAAAACTAAAATAAATAACATTTTTGTTAATTAAAATAACCAAAACAATATAGATGACCTTGACAACTTATATATATAATAAAACATTTTATTATAGTTTAACATATTATATTTCTATTTTTAAAACCAATTTAATTGATAGTGTCAAAATTGAAACTAAAGATAATTTTCAGAACAATCTTTTATTGAATTTTTTTAAAAATCAAAAATTATTTTCAGAAATATAAAATATTTATTTTTTACTCTAAATGTTCTATATTTCTCATTTATGGTCTAATTTACATCAGATATGTAAAAAGTAAATTATTTTAATAATTAACAACTTGTTACGTTAGTTAAAATTAATGAAAAAAATGTGACCTAAGAAGGATAACTATAACTTATCCGACAAAACATGAATAAGAAAATTAAGTAGTTAATACCCGAATAACGAGTAATAATGAAATATTATTACCAAGAGGAAGATAATATGATCATATTTAGTTTCGTAAAAATGAATATTATTATTTAATAATTTAATGAAATCATTTAAATCACTATAGAGAGGGTTCAAATACTTACAAAGGATAATAGACATCACGTGAGGGATAATTTTTCCATCCCATTATTATCTATGACTGTCTATTTGTAAATATTTGTAGGGTTATATTTATCAACCATGTCTATGTTTCTTAAATAAGTATTCTAAAATATTATTTATATTATTATTTAATTTTTTAATTTCAATTTTACCCATTGGTGAAGTTTTATTAAATGTTATGAAAAGAATATTTTGTCGTGTTTGGTATGAGGTACTTTTTGACTTTTCTGAAATAAGTATGAGAATGATATTTTACCATATATAACATGAAAATATTTTTAAAGATTTTTTAAATACTTGTTTCTACGAATCTTCATTTACAATATTTCATATTTCATTTCAATTAAATTATTTTCTATTTAAATTGCACATCATTTTGAGAAAAGAAAATGATTTTGCAGAAGAGAGCATATTTTTCTCAAGAATTAATTTCAAGTGTTTTATAAAAATTATTTTTGTCTAAGATGAAACTCTATAAATAGGGTGATTTTTCTATCCCATTTAATAATATTATTGTTTTGTGATTATGATGGAATGGTTTTTATAAAATCCATTTATTTGATATGGATTTTATGGAATGATGTTTTAGAAACCAATTTTTGTTACTTGGGTTATGCGATGATGAATGATTTATGTTTTTGTGGAACACGTAAGATTTATTTCATTGTGAGATTGGGGGAACTATATATCCCTCCAATGCATTATGTAATGATTTCTATATCATGAGATATACATGGATGGATTGGAATTTAAATATGATTCATTAATACAAGGCTGGAACGACATTTCAATCTTATTCAGTAATACATGGATAGAATGAGGACTGAACTCAGTTCCATAATGGACTTTGTCCTCTATGATGTTATTTGAAATGAGCCTTGGATAATATGTAAATGATTATATATTATTATATATTACCCAAAATTCCCTATTTTTTTCCAATGTTATTTTATCATGGTTTGAATGAATTTACAAGAATTATTTCGTGACTCATGATTTTGATATTTTTATAGACAGTATGAATATAAAAATTTATGTTCTTCTTTTTACTGTTGGAGTTTCTGGCCTCAAACCAACTACTTTTTACATTATGATAAACTTTTATTCATGGATTTTAATATTAATAAATAGATTATCACATCTTTATTATTCTTCTGCAAGAAAATGAATGTGATAATGAACTAAGGATAGTTATTTCACTGAAGGGTCATAGTGGATCTCTACTTTGATGAGAACCCGGATGTTCCATAACACTATTCTTGAACATACGTTCTATGGTTGGATGAATTTATTTGAGGGACCCAAATAATATGCACCATTAGGGGTGAGGACTCATAAAACATTGAGGCACCTTCCCATGATATGCACCCTTGGTTATATCAAAGAGGATATTATGAGAAATAGACCGGCCAATAGGAAATCCACATTTCATAGTTTCATTGGATGTTCCTATCTTTGAACGTGTGCATTGGTCATTATACATTATGGCTATTATTAATGGGTATTACAACTCGTGCACTTAGATGTATTGATGAAAACTCTGATGACACAATGTTTGCATTGAGGTAGGATATGTTCAGTGAATCCCTAGTAATAATTCATTAATTGATAATGAGAGAATGTATTTTTACCTTATGTTCCATAATAGAAGTTGATATCTGAGGACCTTTTATTGAATAGATATATCTCAAATAAATACATGACCATGGTGAGGAATGGGTATGTTCAATACCGAGAATTCATAGAAAGAGTAATCAAGCACATTGGTTGATGACACTATAATGCAACACTCTTGATTTGAGATATCGAGAAAAATAATGTACTTTACACAAAAATAATTCATATGAGGTGACACATCATTTCAAAATTAATTTCTTTCTATATGGGTGGCTTATCATATTGATATATGATAACCTTGGACATTATGTAGTCTCCCCCTTACTCTACTAAGAAATATGTCTTGTGGGTCACACACTAAGTGTATCCAAGTATTTGAATTAAATATTCATTTAACGTGTTAAATAAATATTATTCTCGGTTTTGGTTTAATAATTATTCAAGGATGCCTGATCACTTTTATTTCGACACTAGTTATTTGAGATAATATATTGTGGGTGGAATAATATATTTATTATCTAATAATTTAGTGATATTTATTTATGATATAAATATTCATTATTCATGATCGAATAAATGTGGTGGAGGAAATTAAGAAATTGGAAAAACAAAATTACATGACATGTATATTAATATACACATTGTGGAGTTTTTTCAGGGGATTTGTGAGAAATAATATTTTTTTATTTAATTAAATAATATTAATTGTAATTTGCTGGTTTCATTTCAAGTGATAATAATAGTCAAATCATATTATAATACATGGGGTTGTACTATGAATTAATTGAAATGAATAGATGCCTTTGGGTAATTAATTTATTATTCTATATAAATTAATTTAAATACTAATTACATTATTCTCATTAGATCTATCAATTCTCTATGGTTATGTAGAATGGATATGGATAAAGCTCTTTATCCAAGATAGAATTCGTTTCCTCCAAGAACACTCTCAAGTTACGAGAGAGATCCTCCTCCACCGGATCAAGGAGAGTTCTTTGGAAGCGTCTCTCAAGGAGATCGGAGACGAACATCGCAAGCGAAGGCTCTTTAATGCTAGCACCTTAAAATCCCTTCGTCAACATCCAGGGATATGTGGAGCATGTGTGGATCACCATTATAGGATGCCTACCTATGGATTCTGCGATACAATGATAGATCACATTGGATCGTGACCAGAAGCATCAATGGGGAGAGATATTTCTATCAAGATAATTCATGTATTTTACTAAAAGTAATTATAATCAATATCTTATTATCCTCTCTATGGTTCCCAGAAATCCCTCTTTCCTTTTTCATTATTTGTTATTTTCCAAATATCCAGTATTTTATCAACATGATGGATCTCATATTGATCGTTATTAATAATAAAAATAATGCTGGGTACACCCATCTGTGCTCTTTTGTTGTGCTTGAAACCTACAAGTTGTATCAGAGAGTTAATATCATTGATTATAATTATTTATTTTTTCATTGATGATTTACACATTTAATAATGTAGTTTATTCAATTCATGTTAATCATTCTATAAATCTGAATCTAGAGATCTATTCCTCCTCTTTCATTTCTATTTCTCAATACATAAATTATTTTTTCTTTTAATTTTGATTAAAATAAAAATATAGGATCTCATTCGGATGTTCCAAAGGTTCCTGACCATACAACAATAGAACACACAGTTTTTATTCTGCCTCACACACCTTGTACTCAAGTTTCAATGCTTCAGGACTGGTCAACCAAACCAAGACATGTGTTGGAGTTTATCTATGTATTTATGAATCCATGTGTTGATCATGAATAGGTGGCACATGGTTTCCATATTTCATGTTGTTTGGCCTACTAGACACGACATTTAGTCTCTTTGGGTTTGGGTTAGGCTGTCTACCCTGTACACAGCTTTCCCAGCTGGAGACTATGTAATGTGGATACTACATGTCATGTGGCCCAATAGACATGCCATGTACACTGAATATTTCTGATGTACATCTACATGCCATATCCCCATTAAGGTATATGTTTTTATAGGAACTACAAGTTGTGTACTCATCCAAATTATTCATATTTATTAAAATTTATTATTATATATTACAAACCCTTGAGATGTGTACCATGGTGAAGGTGTAAATATGGGGCCCAACATGTGATAGGTGTTTTATATATATGTGATTAAATTATTATCTACATAATGAAAATTTATACTCATTGTGTAGTTATGAATAAGAATTCACTAGGTTTCTAAAATGGTACATGTTATATACAATTTTATTTTTAAATGGATTTATTTTATTAAAATTATTATGGATGATAATCTCAAGGAAATTCAAAAAACATTTTAAGATAAATCGATTGATTAATTAAAGATGGTATTTAATTTATTTGAGTGCAATTTATATTCAAAATAATGATTAAATAATTGAACAAGAGTTTTATTAATGCACAAATATCGTTCCATATATAGATGGACATGAGTTAGACCAGGACCTTTTGTATGCAGATGGTTTGTTTTAATTTTTTTATTTAAATTGAAAAATTTGGTCGGCGAGCCTTCTCTTTATTAATATGTAGGGCATGTGTGCCCAAAGATTCATTTATATAAAACCCCATTTTACCCCACACCTGCATGTGAGATGAAATCATATCTAATGGATGGATCTCCCAAACTAGTGCAGGTGGCTCAAGTTCGGAGCCAAGGCTAAACCAATCCGAGGAGATACAAAGGTGGACATGTGGAAAGCTATAAACACAATCCCAAAATGTTATAGGTGTTTTATCCACTAGGTATTGGGTTATATTATCAACTACTGGATAGACTAACAAATAGAAAAATATCATGATAATTCAATTTATTTTATTTATATCAGTTTCAATGGTTTATTTATTGTGGTTTTTTTTCATGATCACATTATTAATAAATTAAACAATCATGCAAGATGAAACTAAAATAATTTTGTCTTAAGTGTGACTGTTATCTTATACATGTTAAATCACTTAATTATATCCCACATAATATTATAAAAAAATTAAAAAATATATTAAAATTCAAATTTTCATATAAGGATTAAACCTATCAATGAAATATTAAGTCGTTATAGCCTTCCATAATCTTGGTTAGAATCGAACCACAGCTCAAAGTGATTTACCAACCATAGTCAAAGTGCATTCAATTATCATGGAATTATAATTTGTTGTTTTGGGGTGAGTTGAATTGGTTCATATAAATGGTAAACTATCATTGTAGGACTTGGTGTAACCAAGATGAAATGGCTGAATAAATCCAAAATAATATTATTTTAGGATTTCGGAGTCCACTTAGCAGATCAAGAAGCTGTGAGATAATGTACTTGGAATTTGGAATGCCTACCTAATATATTTCAAGTTGCTTGACTTACCAAAGTTTGGATAATGAGAAGGGAAATATGATTCCACGCCAATAGAATAATTAGGCAACCGAATATTTTGAACCCAATTGTGGGGACTATTGGATTTCGATAAAATAGTGGGAGACTAGTAAGTATTAATTTAATTATTTGTATCAGTTTTATCATTATAAAGTACTAAATATTTTCTCATCGTAATTTGTAAAAATGGAAACAAAAATGAAATCAAATATATCATTTTCAAACATACTTGAGAAGGAAAACCTTCTCACTGGCACCAATTTCTAGGAGTGGTAGAGGAATTTATGCATCTTTCCTTGGCACGAGAGAAAATTATTTATGCTGGAGGAGCATGTTGTAGTTTTACCTGAAAAAGAGGCTACTGATGAAGAAATATCACTCTATATGGAACAATTTTTTGCTGCCACTGATGTCCAATATTTCATTTTATCTGGCAAGTCTATTGAGCTATTGAAGCAACTTGATAACATGGATGCGTATAGCCTGATTTATCACCTTAAGGATCGCTATCATGATAATGGGAGACACTAGAGATAAGAGATCACCAATGATTTGTTGACAACAAATCTTGGAGATTCTTCCCCAAATGGGCCTCATGTAGTCATGATTATTGGCTACATTGAATGCCTATACATCTTAGGTATTATGTTCTTGGATGAGTTTCGAACATATTTCATCCTATCATAACATCCCAAGATATTCTCTTGCTATATTTTCAACTAAAACCTGAGAAACAATGAGAAGAGTCTATTGAAACTTATGACCCTGATTCTCGAGGAAGATAATGACATGGGGCGTGAAAAACCCACAGTCTTTGTGGGGAATAAGAACAGGATTGACAAGGAAAAGTGGCCATGGATTTATAAATAGTATGAAGCCCCGAGCACCATCCATCCAAGAAGGGTAAGTTCCACAGACATGGTGAGGAATAAGAGGGAGTGTGTTTTTCATATGGAATTACATGCCACTAGAAGAGGAGCTGCACCCAAAAGCATGGGGGATGCTAAGGTGTTTTTGTAATCAAGTGTAATCATTCTATTTCTACACATTGGATATTAGATACATTATGAAAGGATCACATCTGTATTCAAATGTTGAAACCATGTATATTTTGAAAATTTTGCATGGGATAGGTGGATCATTGAGCTGCCAAGGTTGTGATGTTGGTTGCGTTGTCCATTGGAGATTTCCATCTCTCATTTCCAACTGGGATGCTTTTTGTGTTACATAATAGTTATTATGTACATAATTTTACTAATAACATAATTTTTGTATCATGTTTGGATATGGAATGATTTTTTTCAATTTAGTAAATAAGGGTTTTTTATTTTATAATAACAACATATGTTATGGTATGGCACATTTAAATAATAGTTTGTATGTATTAAATTATGAAAACCAAGTGTTGGTAGTCGATAAGGAAACAAACTCATATGACTCATACAACACCCTCTTGTGGCATCACCGTATCAATCACGTAATTGAAAAGTGCATGAAAATTCTCTACCAAGATGGATATTTTGAATCTACTAAGCTAAAACCACATGATAGATGTCCTGCTATTTTACCAGGTAAAATGATCAATCCATTTTTTGGTGGATAGGGTGAAAGGGCCACAGAGCTTCTAGGATTTTCACACATGGATGTGAGTGGACCATTTTCAATAGAGGCTAAAGGTGGACATTCTCACATCCTTACATTAACAATTTATTTGAGTAAATATGGATATATCTACTTATAGAGGTATAAGTCAGAGTACTTAGATAAATTTAAGGAATTAAATATTGAAGTAGAAAATAATCTTGGTAAGAATATAAAGAAGCTTAGATCAGATTGAGTTGGAGAATGTATGAACCATGAGTTCATCGAGATTTTACGGGAATTAGGGATTCTACCTCAACTCAGTCCTTCTTATACACCATAGTGGAATGGTTTCAGAGAAAGGATGAACCACACCTTTTTGGACATAGTTAGGTTGATAATTATTCATGTAGATCTTCCATTATCCATTTGAGGATACACATTAAAACTGTAGAATAAATATTAAATCGAGTACCTAGTATGGTGGAAAATGGAATTCCCTGTGAGTTATAGAATGAAAAGAAACAAATTTTGTCACACAAATGTGTATGGGGATGAGAGGAATTTTTTAAATGATTATTAGGAAACAAACTTGCACCCTGGGTCTCTAGCTGTATATTTATAAGATATCCCAAGGAAATGAAAGGATATTACCTATATAAACCTTCATACAATAAAGTTATTGTCACCAGATAATATATCTTTAATGAGAGGGAGTGCGTCCTTAAAAATTATAGTGGGGGAAATATTTACCTCAATGATATTGATGCTCAAGATTCACAAGAGTTAGTACACGAACAAGTAACATCGGCCCCCATGAACAGGTTCCAGAAACACAAGTACTACATAGGATCTCAAGATATGTAATTGAACTAGAGAGATATGGTTTCTTAGTCACCAAGGATGGTGAATCATTATTGTTGGACAATGAAGAACTTATCTCTTACAAGGAATCAGTAGTGAGCTCAGAAGCTGAAAGATGTCTACAAGCTATGAATTTTGAGATGGATTCCATGTATCAGAACCAGGTCTTGGATCTAGTCTATGAGCCAATTGATGTAAAGACTATTGAATGAAAATGGGTGTTCAAGAGAAATCTTTACATGGAAGGTCAACTTATCACCTTTAAATAAAGTCTAGTTGGAAATGGATTTATAAAACTTCATGGAACTGACTAAAATGAAGCCTCCTCACCAGTTTCCATGTATAAATCCATATGAATCAAACATACCATAACAGCTTACCATGACTATGTGATTTGAAAGATGGATTTCAACACAACATTCCTTAATGATAATCTTCTGGATGATGCTTATATAACACAACCAGAAGGGTTTGTGGAACCAGGTAAAGCCAGTTCGGTTTTCAAGTTGTATAATTCCATTTTTGGATTAAATCAATCATCCAGGTCATGAAACATTTGATTTTATGAAGCCACAAAATAATTTATTTGAATTAATAACGAATGTGATCAATGTGTTTATAAGTGGTTTAATTGGAATTTCATCATTATCCTAGTAGAATATGTTGAAAACATATTACTAATTGGAAATGATGTGCCCATCTTACATATAGTTAAGGACTGGTTGAACAAGTGTCTCTCCATAAAGGACATACCAGTAGCCTATATTATGGGGATAAAGATTATTAGTGATAAATCCATGATTCTTCTTGGACTATTTCAGGGTATATACATTGACTAGATACTAAAAATATTTTTTGTAGAACAGTAAAAGTCGGGATTGGTTCCAGTGTCACATGGCCTACATCTTTCTGCGAGAATGTGTTCTCAACCTAAACATGAGAAATATATGTTGAGTAAGATCCCATACGCTTAGGTTATACGATCTATCATGTATTCCATGTTAAGTACCATGATTAATGTAGACTATGCACTGAACATGGGAGGTAGATATCAAGAAAATCCAGGAGAATAATTTTTTCTTTCAGTTAAGGCAATCCTTAAGTATTTTAGAGGAACTAAGGATATTTCCTGGTGTATGGAGGTGATGAGGATCATGTCATTAGAGGGAATGCTAATTCTAGTTTTCAGATAGATCATAATGATCTGAAGTTGCATCCAATATGTTTTTCATGTCTCAACAGTGGAGTTGTGTGCTAAAAGAGTTCAATGTATCCAGTTGTTGCTGATTCTACAGCAGATTCCGAATTTATAGCGGCTTATAATTCGTCCAAGGAAGATGTATGTATTCATACGATTGACCAAGAGCTTGATTATTTTTCTTATTATTATAGAACCTATCACATTTTATTGTAATAATACTACAGAGGTGGCTCTTCCAAGAGAAACCAGGGTCACATCAATGGGCAAATCACTTTCTACAGAAGTATCACCTCTTGAAGGATTTATATCAAAGAGGTGAAGTTATAGCGAGTAGAGTTTCAATGGAAAAAAATGTGGCTGACCCCATTAATAATTGACTATCTCTGCAGAAGAATGATTATCTTGTGAGTGTTAGTGGGTTAAAGGTTCTTAAAATTTGGCTCTAGTATAAGTGGGACTTTATTGGAGTTGTTGGCCTATGACCAACTACTTTGTACATTATGATAAACATGTAATGATGGATTTGAATTTTATTAAATATATTATCACATATTTATTGTTATTCTACATAAAAATGCATGTCATAATGTCTTTAGGATATCTTTACACAAAATGGAAATAGTAGATCACTACTATAATGAGAACCTGGAACTTCCATAACATTATTCTTGAATATATGTTCTATGGAAAGATGATTTTATTTTAGGGACGCAAATAATAAAGTCCATTAATAGTGAGGAATCATAAAACATTGACGAAATGTTTCATGGTTTGAGGCCTCGGTAATATCCTGGATGATATTATTAGAATGAAACATGCGATATAGAAAATCCACATTTCGTAGTGTCATTGGATGTTCCTATCTGCAAACGTGTGCATTGTTACTTAATATTTAAGATTATTGATAATGGTTATTTCAACTCATTCAATTAAATGTATTGATGAAATCAATGATGACACGCTATTCATAGTGAGGCATGATATGTTGGGTGAGTCAGGAGTAATATTGTATTAATAGATAATGAAAAAACGTTTTGTCCCTTCTGTTCCATAACAAAAGTTGATATCTCATGCAATTTGATGGAATTGATATTGTCTAAATAAATCCACGTACATGGTGAGGAATGGGAAAGTTCAATTTCAGGAGTTCAAAGAAAGATTAATCAAGAACATAGGCCGATGACACAAGAATACAACACTCTTAATTCAAGATATTGAGACAAAGATATTACATTACACGGTATGTTTTCATATGAGGTGAAACATCATTGCAGAGATAAATTCCTTCTCTATGGGTGCCTTGGCATGTTGCAAGATTATAAACATGGAAGTTAGGTTTGCTCAGTCTAATGCCACTGAGAAAGAGTCGATGAGGGTCACATTCTATGTGTATCCAAGTATCCCAGTTAAATATTCATTTAACAAGTTGAATAAAGATCATTCATGGTTCTGGTTTAATAATTATTCAAGGATTCCAGATCGCATTTATTTCAACATTAGTTATTCAAGAGAATATATTGTGGGGATAATAATATATTTATTAGTGAATAATGAAGTGATATTTATTAATGAAATAAATATCTATTATTCATGAATTATTAATGTGGACAAAGAAATAAGGAAAATGGAAAAAACAAAAGTACACACTATGTATATTAATATACATTCCATGTAGTTTTTTCAAGGGATTCGTAAGATATAATAGTATTTTTTTAGATAAATAATATGAGTTTTAATTTTTTGGGAACGTGTCATGTGATAATAATAGTCAAATGTTATTTTTAGACTTGGGTTCTTACTAAGAATTAAATGAAAAAAATAATTTCCTTGGGGTACTTATTTCATTTTATTAATCTATGTAATATAAATCCCAATTAGATTATTCTCATTAGATATCAAAATTATATGTGGTCATGCATAACGTACCTAGAAAAATCTCTCAAGACAAGATTGAATTCTTTTCCTCCAATAACTCGCCCATGTTACAAGAAACATCCTCCTCCACCAGATCAAGCAGAGCGCTTTGGAAGCGGCTCTCAAGGAGATCAAAGGAAAACATAAAAGGTAAAGGCTCTTCTGCACTATCACCTAGAGAACCCGTTGGTACCGTCCATAGATACATAGAGAATGTGTGAGTCACCTATAGAGTAATCATACACTTGGATTCTATGACGCAATGATGGATCACATTAGATATTGACTAGAAGAATCATCAGAGAGAGAATTCCATCAACGCAATTCCTATGTTTTAAATAAATTAATTATAACCAACTTATGATGATACTCTATATGGTTCTGAGAGTTCCTGATTTCTTTATTCACTATTCATTATATTCCAAAGATTCTGTGTTTTATCATAATTGCTGATATCAGATTGATTGTTGTTAACAGTGAAATTAATGTTCGGTACACCCATCCATGTGTTTCCACTGTGCCAGAAACCTATATTTATATACTTCTGTTTTGTATGATATTTTCTATTCATACCATTAATAAAAATTTGAGCTTTCCCTTTTTATATCTTTTAATTTACCCGTGTTATAAATAATGGTTTTAGGTTAGAAAACTAAAGTGGAAGGTCTTTGTAGGAGATGTTGAAGATCATTAACATTGTTAGTGGAATGTGTTCCCAATTTCCATGAATCTAAACTAATAATGTCGTTGTATGCCTTTCTATGTAATTTTTTAATTATTAAAAAAAATTAATTTTATATCAATTTATGTCAATCGTGGGTCATTATAGTAGTTCATACTCTAAATGCTTAATGGGTAAGAACAATTTATGAAGATGATTGCTGATATTTTAAATTATTACCCCAAACAACATTTTGTCAACATCGCCCATTATTTCAAGAGGAATAGTTATATAATTATAACAAAATATTAATACTCAATGATTAATTTTTTCTAATAATTGAAAAAATTGCATTATTCATCCAAAAGTAACATAAAATTCATTCTTCTTCTTACAGGAGTTGATGGTTTTACTCCTTCGATTGTTCATGAAAATGATATAAGCACAATGATAGAAAGTTATAAATAATGATATTTTGTATATAAAGATCATTATATCTAGGATATCTATAGTTTATCAAAAATATTAACATTTTTATTGTTTAAAAAACTTTTAAATATCCCAATTCATTGAGATATTAATACTATGTAATTGTTTAAATAAAAAGATTCCATTAATATGTATAATAATTCACATGTGACATTGATACTTAGTCTTATAAATAAAATTGGAGGATTATTATATTTTATTAATCAAATAAATAAATAAATTTTGGACCAATAGTATTCTTTTCGATAGATAAGGTTGAAAATTAAATGGAATCCCAAATTGGATTTGGGGTAAGAATTTCCAAAGCGCCTCCTTTATAAAATGGGGCTTTGGGAATTGTTTTTTACATTAAAAATATATATTCCAAGATGATTTTAAAATGTTATAAAAAATATTTATTTTCATTAAAATATTTAAATATTAATATATATATATATATATATTATATTAAAAACAAAACAAAATTTTATATTGAATTTAAATATTTTAGAAAAAGGCTCATAATGTGAATAGTCTTAAAATTTTTGGATTTTTAATTTTTCATAATGTGAATTGGTTCCCCCTCCCCCCAAACCAAGATTTTTATCACATAAATAAAACCAGGGTATCTTTCGATAGAAACAGTGAGATCAAATCAGTGTGATTTACATTGATTTGATCAATAAATTGATAGTGAGTTCAACCATTCGATGAATCTTCTCCTAAACAAAAACTCTCTAGTTAAATTTTTTCACCATTGGTGCTATTGAAAATTATAAAATTGGTGTTCGAAATTCCCAAAATCTTGGTGAAATATTCAATTGAAATTTCCATTGATAACCCTACAGCAAAAAGTGAGGGTGGATGAAACCATTTTTAATAATGAATTAAATTTACCCCTAAAGATATGATTGTAATATCTATTTTTGTAATCATTTTCTAACATTTCTAACACACTATAGAAATAAACATTGAACATTAATGACTAATAAAACTTATGGATGAAGATGTCCAACTACATCAGAGAATTTTTTAATGAGGAAAAAACCAATATGGTCCAATGATGCACGAACTCGACACAAACCTAGATAAACTAGTCAAATATGATACTTTACAAGATTTTTAGGATAAAATTGGTGTTGGAAAAGTTCCATTATCAAGGATTAATAAAAAATTGTGATTGGATATAAGTAACAAGGATGGAGTATGAAGATCTGCAATTGATAAAATGAGAATCTATAACCAAGGGTTTCTATAAATTGAGGAAGAAATAGGCCGAAGCAAGGCCGATAATGATTTTGAAGATAACCAATTTGGATCAGCAAGGTTGAGAGGGGTTATGATAAGAATGAATCTTGATAATAAATATCAAACATTGATTGAGTATTAATTATGAAAAACTGTGAATCTATTTTATGTTTTAATTGAATCCATCTAATGAGTGTTGTTCATACCATAAGAGATTTATTATGTCTGAGATTCTAATCTAGTGACGCTTTCACCTTGGTTGATTGAACAATATGATAATTATATTTAAAAATATAGGATTTGGACACAATTTTAATGTGTCTGACAATATGTAGAATGATTTTATGATCATGAAAAGTATGGTATCCTCCAATATCATAGATGCACCGGTCACAAGGTAAAAATATGTTAGACACTAGATGTTTGAGGAAATTCATAGATGATTGGCATCATGTTTAAATTAAAGTGATTTTCTTAGATTTTCTTTGGTCCAGAAAGAAACATTTAGAAACTAGAATAACTACTGTTCATCCAAGTTAATTGAAGAATAGTTGCCTAATAATATATTGTAAAATCATCATGTCTCCAAGACCTCACCATGACACCACTATGACATTACCTCCTCACACCCATCATACTCAGGATCGCACAACCCATTGGGGTGGGAAATGATGGTTTCCAAGATACTTTTACAATTATGGGTAAGTAATACTAGATAGGGTATATTTTGAAAAATATAAAAGAAACAAAATGGTTCTTTTGATTATAGTGTTCAAATGTAATAAAAACATCTCCTATAAGATGATAGTAATTATGAAATTAGTAAATATTGACACAAGGTTTTGACATGATTCGGCCTAGTTTGGACATACGTGCATGGAAATAACACTACCATACACACACACATTATATTAAAGCTTAATAAAGAATAATAATACAATATATGGGTATAAAGAAACAATGAAATAAGTTTCAAATAGCTAAATCAACAAAATGATATGTATAAATTTATCAATTATATCACCATACACATGAGTTTGTCAGTCCTGGTCTCTTCTCAATTTTATTGAAAGAATATGGCATGTATTTGTGCATGAAGAGTTACTCACCTAGTCTGGAAGTCATAAATCCAGTGTTCTTTACATGGGTACTCAAACACAAAACTTCAACATCAATGGATGTCGTTATAAAATATATATTATATTCTATATACTAGTTGTGAATGGAGGAGGATAAGAGGCATAGAGATTCACCACTGAGGAAAAAACTCACTAAATCTAGTGTTTATGAACAGGAGGTAGGACTAATATGAATATAAAAATGTTGTAATTGAGGTAAAATGATTGGATGTAGGGGTGATCAATTCCTCTAATTTCATCCCCTCCTTGATTCCACAAAATCTACTATAAGTCATCACAATTCCACAATAAAATAGAAAGGTAAGGACACACTTGATCACCCAGAACATATGGAGAATATGGATCACACAGGTGACTAAATTATAAAGGGATAGGAACAAAAGTAGTGGATTTCAATAGTGCCAATGAAAAAGAGCATAATCTAGGGAAAACATAAGAAAGTCATTCCAAAGACACATCCCAAGATCTCATGTAGAGATTAAGTGTCCTAGTGGACATAATAGGTCTAGAATTCAATTAATCATATAAAATATATTCAAAAAAATATGTATGAAAATTATGAAATTTAATAGATTAATTAATAATGGTAATTTCAATATGTTAACAAATAAAAAACCTAATTTAAAAAATACCCATCTTTTTCAATTGAAATTTATGATGTTATTGAACTTAATTTTATAGATTGGAAACCAAATTAATTATCCCTATGTAATATTTAAATTTAGATAATACCATGAATTTAGTTAAAATAACATCTAAGTTATCTCGGTTTGTATCATATTGAAACACACATTTCACGATTCTGTAACATCTCTAATATAATGTAATATAATATCTATATGTTTGGATTCATTATGGAATATTAATTTTTTGGATAAATTCAATGTAGATTGACTATCACTATAAAAAATAATAGTAGAATCATAAAGTATGAGTTCAGAAAAAAAACCCTTAATCCACAAGGGTTCTTTAACAACATTATATAATGTTATGTATTTTGATTCTATGATTTAATGAAAACCCAAAGACTACGTATTTCATTTTGAAGAAATGAGACCTCCAAAAGTATTAAAGAAATACCCATTCAACCAATTTATGGTATCAATATTCCCTATATAGTCAGTATCTACATATCTTAGAATTGATTCAGTAGTATCCACAATTTTACCATAACATATAGATAAATCATAAGTAGAATAAAAATATTGCAACATCTACTTAAAGGAATTTCAATGTGTCATCTCTAGAATTTCAAAACATCTACTATTGCAGAAGATTTAAAACGATACATTAAGAATTGTGAACATCATTCTATCATGATTTTGTAAACTATATGTGAATGGGGAATTTTAAGAATTAACTAAATATCAATAATAGTAGCATGTTCTTGACTTATGGAAGGATTAATGTGTTGCCCAAAAGGTATACTTATATGTTTGAGTGATTAAAAAAATCATCTTTTATTAATTTTCAGAACAGAAGTATGATTTGAAAGATGTAACAATTAATTTGGTCCATTGGTAATGATTTATACACCTAGAATTCTATTTGCTACACATCAGAACTTCATTTGAATCATTTCCTTTAATTGATATTTAATAGTAGAAGTAAGATTCATGTTATTACATATAATTATCATATCTCTAACATAAAAAATCAAATGAATCAAGATAATTTTAATTGAATTAAAATAAACACAAGCATCATACTGGCTCTTAGTGAAATGGTTTTGAATCATAAAAGAATCAAATTTTATATACCACTTCCTAGATGAACATTTTAAAACATATAGTGAATTATTTAAAATTAAAACTTCATTAGATTTCAAATATATAGAGTAACCATCATAAGGATCCATGTAAAGTGTATCATTTTGATCACCATGAAGGAAAATAGTTTTCACATCATGTTTTTCTATGAGAATGTTATTATAAGTAGCAGAATCAAGAAACAGGCTAATTGAAGAATTCTTAACAACTGGGGAAATTTTTTGTAGAACAATATCTTAATTATTATTAACAGAATCCCTTAGTAATTAATATTTATTTAAATTTTGTTTTATTATCATAAATTATATACTATTTTCTTCTATATATCTACTTAAAAACAGTTATTTTTTCATTGAATGGTTTTTCTATGGTAGACCTAGTGTGATTTTTATTCAAAGAGTGGAATTATCCATTCATGGAAGACATAAACTATTTTTAATCATTTTCATTAACGTATTTCTTATAATTATTAGGATCTTAATCATTGATATATCTGGAAACATGAACATAAAATGAGCCATTTCATATTGACTAAATTGGTCAAGAGGTCTAGGGACCCTCCAAACTCTGTCTTGGGATAACATATACTTAGTATTATGAGAAGGAGGTTTAACATATGAATCTAAATAATAAATGGAGATATAATAATTTTAAGTCATTGGATGAGGATCATGGGGTGGAGGTTAGAAAATTGACACAAACTGAGCTGAAGGTTCAGTTTCTATAGCCTCGTCTATGGATGGATCATTATTGTCAGATGTGATAGAATTGGATTTGGGAGAACATGACCCATGTAAAAAAATTTCTACTAATGATTAATTTTTTTTAATTGGGATTATCAACCCATAGATTATAAATGTTTACACCATCAATATATCCTATAAATATATATTTTAGAGCTCATGGATCAATTTTATTAGTATTCGCATCGGAATAAGCTGTGTTTCTGAAGACTCTCAAAGTATTATAAGAGGGTGGTTTTTATTCCAATATTATTACAATGTTTTAAAATGATTATTAGAGGGTGGAAACCTTTTTATGAGGTCAAATTCCATTATGGAATCCTTTTCTTAAAATTTTATAGGGATACCCATGAATGCAAGAATGTTTCAGTCACTCTATAAAATGATTCTATTCATTATTTATATAAGACCATTCCGTTTGGGGTCTCCCTAAAAATATGATGTATTTCAATACCCTCATATTAAAATAACGCAATATATTTTTTAGATAGGTATTCTATGACACTATATATTCTCATTATTTTAATAATCATTCCATCTGAATTTTCAAATAGGATATTCTTGGTTTTAAAGGATTATAAAAGATAATATTTATTTTTTGCTATCTAAATAAACACTTTTCTTGAGATATCATTGATGAAGGTAACAAAATATTACCCTCCACCATGGGAGGTGATCCTATACAATTTCAATGGGTCTGAATGTATGTATTGTAATGGGAATTAAAATTTTAAGTTAGAAATATTATAGGTGACTATCTAAGCCTTACAAATTACACAATCTTCAGAAAAAGGAAGATTTATTTGTGTAATATCAGCCAACACCCTTTTTTGTTAAGTTGTTTTAGACCCTTGGCGCTAACATCTCCCAATATCTTATTCCATAATAGGGTATTATCAATATTACTAGAATACACACAATCAAATACTGTGAATGGGTTTTCCCATTCATTACATATATCCCATTTATGAGAGAAACCTTTATGATAGATCAAGATCCTTTAGAGACCATTATGATACCTCATTCCTAACCAAAGGTATACATATTTTGATCCATAATTTCTAAGGAAATAGAGATTCTATGGAGGTTTGGAACCTGCCTAACATTAAGAAAAGTGGTGATTGAGTGGTCATATAGTTCTATTAGAATTGAATCTTTTCCATCTACATTACACCACATATTATTTACTAATATAAAATATCCTTTTATATTTCTATCAATTATAGGTATAACACTATAAAAGGAAACATATTTAATGAGAAGCATGAAACTAGGACCCACTCATGGTTACGGGCATGAAAATACATGCTCTATACATTTGTTGTGTCATAACCATAATCCATAATAATGGACTAGTGGGTGCGTTGTTTGGTATCAAGTTCTTCATTAAGATTCCAACTATCAATATTTGTGTTCTTGAGATTTCCATAGTGTAAGAAAATGATTCTTAATTCCCTTTAATTGGAACTAGGATTTTATTTACTATTCCTGACATTATCCCTATTAAAATATTTCCTTTATTCATAGAACATAGTATTCTTATTGTGAAAACACACTCTTCCTCACCTTTAACTCTAGTAATATTATATAGTTCCCTAGAGATAATGGTATGACTAACCTCCTATAGGTTTAAGGATTCATGTACATACATCATAGTTTCTATTAATGTGATTTAGGAATTAATTAATGAAATTAAAAAGGATAATTTTATGATTATCATAATCCACAGTCACTTTTATGTTAGAAAGATCCATCATCACATTATTGAAATCATATATATAAAATTTAATTAAAATATTAGGTTTTATTTTAAATTTTAACATTAAGAATTTCATATAAATCCAACCAACTAGAGAAGCTAAAATGTATAATTTCTCTAACTTGATCCATATACGAGCAGTATTTTTTTCAAAAGAAACTTCTCTAAATGCATTATCACCTAATGAAAGAAGTAAAAAAACTAGGATACTTAATAAGAACATCAGGGGATAATTAATAATAAAAACATTGTGTCAATATTGTATCATATAAAGATACAATATTATTATTTAGAATGTATAGGGATCAAATTAATCCTTTTGAAATTAGCAAGGTTGTCATATTAATCTACCACAAATTAAAGTCATTGTCACCAACAATTATCTTTGTTTTCAACCTAGTTGACGTCATGTTTACCAAAAAATCGGACATTTAGTTTTTGTGAAAAATGATAAGTGTATTCCCCCAATAATTGTCCAACATAAATGGGTATCCATGAGTTTACAGTTAGGTAAGTAAATATAAAAATGAATTGAGGTTATAATGAATTTAATTATGAATAGAATGACATATAGGGTGAATCAAGATGAGATTGAATTTTAGAATTAATGTTGAAACCAATTTAAATTAAGAAACATATTCTAAAACAAAATAGAACCAATGTCGATATAATACCACATTGTTTGGGATATGGTACACTAGCTAGGGAAGATCACATGAACTCACAAAATGAGTGGATTGGGTCATTTTTTATAGTCTTCAATTCGAATTTAAACACATCATACAAGATGAAATAAATTAAGAATGTAGTAAATATTTCCATAACGATTTAACATGTTTTATTTCAATTAAGACCTACACACATGTAAAGAACATGACAACCCTCAAACATGTTTTATTAAAGCACAAAGAAGAACTTTAACACAGTATGTTAGTTTCAAGAAACGGTGATAGACTCATCAAAAATATAAAGCTACAAAAGAATAAGTAAGAATATAAAACATACAGTGTCAGACACATGGTTCAGACAATCCTAATCTCTCTAGGATTCATTAGAAAAATGTAGTGGATATGTAGGCTTGTATAGAAACTAACTTGGTATAGAATTCATAAATAAAACATTATTCACTCAATAACCTAGCCACACATCACATACATTAAAGGATGACGTCTTCAGAACTCCACTAGAAGTTATACACCAGTGGTGTATGAAAGACGATAGTAGGCATGGAGATCTAATATAGATGAAAACAAAATTACTAAATCTAGGGTTCCAAATCCATTGGGAGAATCAAATAAGAATGATAAAATTGTTCAAGTAGGTTAAAATGGAATGAATTAGGGGTGATAAATTCTCTTAACACCCATAGCTCCTCAAAACCACAAAACTATCCCAAAGTCTATATGGATCCATGATGTAATAGAAATTAAAACAGTACACTGAGATTTCCGAGATAGATTTATGAAATGTGTCACATGGGAATAAAAATAATTTATGATAAGGAATACATGAAGGGGATTTAAATGGTAGAAAAAAGAACATGGTCCATAGAAAACAATAGAAGTTCCTGCCAAAGCCCCAACCCAGGAGACCACATAGAGATTAAATTTCATAGTGCACTTAAATGATCCAAAATTAAATTGATCATATAAAATATAAGAAAAACAAATTTGAATGAATCCATTTTGATAAATTTAATAGAAAAATTATTATTAGTAAATTAAATGTGAATAAAATAAAAATAATATAATTTAAAACTATATGGTGGGAAGTATATTCATTCCTAGATAATTATTTAGTTGTGAAAAAATATTTGGAGAATACTAAAAAAATGGATCACAAAACAAAATAGTATAAAATAAATAGAAATTCATGTTTTCATAAAAAATAACCTCTAATTCTAAATACTAAAAACCCATATTGAAACTATAAAATATTAAATGTGAATTATAGAGTAAGAAATATATTTAGAACATAAAATTTTATTACAATTAGAGAATAGAAAAAAAATGTGTGATAAAATGCATACTGATATACCTCCTTTTACTATCTTATAATCATCTCATGAATAGATGTCACCCATAGATGATTAAAATATAACACAAAACATTGTTACAACACCTCAAATAAACCGTTGCACATCCCAATTTTCAATGCACACTACTACCCCAAGATAAAAAACTACAATAACCCATATATCTACTTAGAAATATTTCTACCGTATCTCAAATTTTATCTACATCCTATGTTGGATCTTTTTTAGGAGTGTAATGGATTATAGAATCTCTCATGAATTGGGTTCAAATTTCAATCAAATATTTATAAAACATATACTCATTATTAAACATATAAGACTCAAAATTACAAGCCTCATATAAAATTTAAAACATTATCTTTAAATTTGAAAACCAAAAGGAAGAACAAAAATATCCCCCCAGCCCATCAAATAAAGAGATATCATCCAAAAAAATTAGTTGGAAAATAAACCAGTTGATATAACACCAGCCATCACCCTCTACATAAAATATGGCATCACCCTTTTCACTTATTGTAGAAACATGCTTCCTCCCCCTGTAAAAGAATTTGAATTGATAAAGTCTTCATCATATCTACTTCTGACCTACCCTATAGAAAAATAATGGAACCAAAACATGGGTCCATTTAAATAGTTACTTCTAAATAATTGAGAGTACATAAAAATTTAACTTTTTTATCTGGTAAACATCCATTGAGTACTTTATAACTTTTAGAACATCACCTCGATCTTTTATTTAAATTCATTCTTCATTAGTGACACTATCTGATGAAAAATAATTAGGTGTAGGAGAAAAAAATATGACTTGTCTTGCTTCATAATCAAAAAATTATTCATCATAGTTGATCATCTTTATCTAATTTATAATGATCATATATTCCACAATATGATGATTTCCACTTCGCAATTGCATTTTTCACTTTAACACACACATTTTCAACTATCCTATAAATAATTTCATTAATTATTCCTCATGAATATACCATAGATCCTTTAGAAAATTTACACATTCCATTACCAAATACAGTCCTAAATCAATCATTAATAAGATTACAAGTAGATAAGAAACTATATCATATAACTGGAAAATGCCATACATCCTTTAGTGTCATCATATAACCTGCAATTGTAGTGATAAAAATAGACCCAAAACCAATAACACTAGAAAAATCTCCATCCCACAACTTCCATATAAAAATTACCCTTCTTCATATAAATTAAATAATTCCCTCCCTTGTATAATATGTTATCATACTGCTGAATCCACCACCAATTCATTTTATTGATCCGACCTAAGATAATCAATACCAACTGAAAGTAAATCCCCATCACCCCATATAAGACATATGCCTATATCCTCCCAATATGATTCATGTGTATTCTTTTCATCCC
This sequence comes from Viscum album, assembly GCA_963277665.1. Lineage (NCBI taxonomy): Eukaryota > Viridiplantae > Streptophyta > Magnoliopsida > Santalales > Viscaceae > Viscum > Viscum album. The sequence goes on from OY728156.1 coordinate 1,947,539,494, forward strand.
CAATATTTTTAATAGTGTACATGTTTCTCATTACATGACCCTTCTTATCACAAAAATACCCCATGGACTTTCTTTGAGTCTTTGACCTAAATCATTGATTTTCGAGTCTATATTTCATAGCACGAAAACCAATATTACCTAAAAAACCATATAAATAATCTTTTTCCATGTCTTTTTCATCAACAATAATATAACCACCTCATCCAACTGGATAGTGTATTTCCTAAAAAGAAATTTAGTGTTGATATTATCATATGAATATGGTAAATAATCCAAATGAATAAAATATTTTCTTTATTCTTCCATTTCAATAGGTATCATATTACATTTATCATTGATCTTGACTTATAGTAAAGAAATATCTATCAAATTTTTTGTGAACTCTTTCAGATTCTTACATAAACCATTATCTAATGAGATTCACAAATTATACAATTGTTTTTGAAAATATAAATGGTTTATGAGAGATTACAATTTATATCTATTTTTAATATTTATCAGATATCATCTAAAAATGTCAGATTTATCACCTCCCATAGTTTATTATCACCCAAATACATTTAGATTGTGATTTTTTCCAACACTCTCATATATTACCAGTCACTAATGCTCATTTTCATTGGTTTTATTGATTATTTCTTTAGTTCCTTCACTTTCTTCTCACAGACCAAAATATTTTTTACTCACTAATTCTACATTAGAAATTCATTTTACCAATTAAATGTTTCTATTTGGTAATTAATCACATGGTTTTGCTCACCCATGTATAATCACTAGGAAACATGGGTAAACCCCTCAGATATTAGTTGTTGGGGAGGAAACATATATGTTATGGGATATTTATTTAGTTTCAAAAAAATATTATATAAATACCTAATGAAAACAAAGTGAATAAAATAGAAAGACAGAAATTGAGATAGATATTTTAACATGAAAATTCCATCAATTCGGGGGATTAAAAACCACAGAGAAACACTAAAATATCAACAATTAATGAGGGAGTAAAAAATATATGTAATACTTAAATGTGAATAACAATTAGTGAATAGAAAAACATGAGTAAAAAAATACACCCTAATAAGACTCTTGAATCTCTATAGTAATAATATCATGATAATACTTCACATATACATTATCAAGACCAAACACATAGTGTCTTTGAAGCACATCAAATAAGTCGTTGTGCAACCCAATTTTCACTGCTCATTAGAGTCCCATGCTCCAAAATTGTTTCCACCCATACATATTCACAAGATATATTTCTCTCACATGTTACCTATTATATATTTCCCATATTGGTTCTATTATAGGTTCATGATTACATCAATAATATCTCATATGTTGCATTCAAATTTTAAAGAAATAAGGATAAAACCGTTCACTATTTTTAATACTTAAATCCTCAAAATCCATGAACTTCATTTCAAATTTAAAACATTATTTAAATTTGAATAAACTTGTTTTAAACCTCAAGACATCCAAACTCCCAAATATATATCTATAACCAATTTTTTCATTCCTACCAAAAATAAATATCAAATAAAAAATCTATCCCAAAACTAAATACCTGATGGACTATGCCCATATTCCATTGTTCTTAAAATACATCCCACACAACACTTGAGATATACATTACCTATATAAATGTTACAGAAATGTTATTTCTTATAAATAAATATAAAATAAAAGATTAAGTATCTAGGTAAAGGTATATATCTATCTTTGTTCTGGACAGACAATAAATTATGAATCTATGTATATGTAACATGTCACTTTGACTAGTTATGTAAAACTAACGTGAGAAGTAAATTGGCTATGTAATGGTTGGTTTAGAAATAAATTACCTATGTGAAGGTAATAAGGAATATAAAGTGATATGTGATGGTTCCATAGGATTTCTATAACTATATAAATTCATCTATGATTTACACAACCAAGATAGAGGTAATGAGGGAGTTATGAATGCAATGTATTGGTAACATGCACTGGGTCGCGTCATGAAAATGTGACGAGGTAATTAATAAGGGTACATTGATATTTTATCTACTTATGTAGGTTGATAAATAAACTTCATTATGGTAGTAAGGAAATATTTTGAGCAATATAAACATTAATTAAGCTATTATAGTTGAATGGATTTGAATGTTCCGCCTATCCATGCTGGTTCATGTGTTTGATTACATGTAGTCGATATGGATCTATTCATATGGTCCATCATTGAGGTATTCATGTGGTCGATCTAGGTTAAGACAAGTGGTTGATCCATTATTATGGTTGATCTTTTTAGAGATGAACTATATAACGACCCATACATTACATACATTGTTATTTCTTCCGAATTGAAGCACACTTATTACAACATTTAACAAAACCAAGAAAGAACCATATAGGTATAGTGTCTTTAGAAACTGGGAAACATAAACAACCGGTTCATAAAGAATCTGCTTTGCCTCCCATTTATTTCATCATTTCTAGAGTCCCTTTTTGGCATATTCTACTTAATAACCTTCTTCCTGACCTGGGGAAATAAAACATACAAAAGGGTGAGCTCAAATGCTCATTATGTACATAAGAACATAACTTTTGGAAATCCTATCCTGCAAAAGATATCATAATATCACAACATGGGATAAATCATAGAAGTGAAATGTAATCCCAATAATCATAACATAAAACATGAAAACTTGTGGAATACACACATAATCATAGAGAATCATTTCTTGTTAGTCAAGACTCATTGCCAAGACTATCTTAGGGGACAATGTCCGTTTCTGAACCGAGTTACCCTCATTTCAGTCCTGCTTCACTGAACCGGTATAACCTACCATTCTAGCCATGTCTATATCATGAGATATAAAATCTTTACCCAATGCATTGGTGGGAGATATAGGTCCCGCCCATCTCATAATGATACCATTCTTATGTGTGCCACAAAATCATAAACCAAACATCATAGCGTAACCCATGTAATAAAAATGGGATTCTTAAACAACATGACAACATAAAACAATTCATATAAGATAAAGGAATTCATAAAAATATTTCCATCACAACATAATAAAATTCATGTAATAATATCGATAAAAACAGAACCCTTTTATTATCTTAGATGGAAAAAAATTTTGATAAAATACTTGAACTCCATTCTTGAGGAAAATAACCTTTCTACATCAAAAACATTTATCCTTTCATAACATGCCATACAATTTTAAACATAAATAAGTTTATTAAAAATAAACATTAAAACTTGTAAAGGAAGATTCTTGGAAGTAATGTTTTAAAAATCCATTCATGCCGTATAAGTTAAAAAACATTCTTCGTACTTTTGTCGGAAAAGTCAAAAAAGTACCTCGTACGAAAAAAACGACAAAAGAGTCCTTTCATATTCTTTACTAAAAACTCACCAAAGGGTAAAATTGGATTTAAACTATTGTAAGTGGATGGAAACAATATTACATATTTAGAGAACATGGATGTGGATGATAAAATACACCCCAGTAAATGCCAAAGTAAAAACAATCTCAGATAAAAATGAGATTGTGATATTTTCCCGAACCTTAAGTCCAAATTGCTTTGTAAGTGTCTGAACCTCATCTATAATGATTTAAATACTGTTATTGACTTATTCCATAATCATACTTATTTTTATGATATCTTATATGGTCATATTCTAAGCTTCTTAGTAGTAATATTTCATTTCTACTTGTTATTCGGGTGTTTATAACTTTTTGTTCTTATGCGTGTTTTGTCGAATAAATTCTTATTATTATATTTAGGTTACAGATACCTCATCTCCAGAATGGTATTAGTGTAATATATATCACATTCATTCATTCAATTTATTTATATAATCTTTATGAAATTAATATCATGTAGAACGAGTCGCATCACATCGTGGAGACGGTATTCCGTACGTACGCACGAGTGATGATATCGTTCCTATGATCGTAGAATTGTATTGGAGTGTATGTATACTATTTCAGAATCAATATCACTTTTTAATAGTCATATATAGTCATTATTTACACCATTATACCCATCCAAGTAAGGTGGTGGTGGAAAATAGATTACACCACGGCGTGGAGACGGTATTACGTATGTACGCACGCGCAGTGATTTCATTTTCCGTAGGATGGATAGATGGTTAAATAGGGTTTTTTCATAATTATAATAACATATCAGTATATGAGTGATAATGATGTTATTACTTCATAATGAAACAACTAAAGAAGAAGAGGTTGAAAAAGAAAGAAATTGGAAAGGATCGGTAATGGATATTACCTCTTCTTTGAAGTGCTTCTTTGAGAACTCCATTTAGGGCACTAAAATTGGTCTTTTAATAAGACCAGGACATCTATGATGTCTCTAGGGAAGTGGAGAGGAAAAAATGGCATGGGTTGGCTGAGCTTGAAGGCTCAAAGTTGTGTGAGGAAGAGAGGGAGGAGGTGCCCTTTTATAAGGGAGGAGAGGGGCACCTTAGGAATGTCTCAAAATATTATTTTATATTAAAGTCAAAATCGATTTATAATGGTTTCAAAGGGTATTATTTCGGAGATAAAGTGGGGATGGGTCTAAATCCTATCAACCAATAGGATTTATACAAGTTTAGGTTATTATTTTAACCTTATCAATTAGATTTAACTCTATGTTAAATAATTTAACTTTTACCCTGTCTTTTTGTTTTCTTACACTATATGGTTAATAAACTTACTATAACATGCCAAAAGAACCCCAAATTGTTTATTATTAATATATATAACCTTATCTAAGTCATTGATCCGAACCTTAGATTTTTAGGAATCAAATAACAATTAATAATATAATATTTGTTTTCAAAACTATTATATGTCAATTTTGACACTATTTAGTAATTGATTTTTGTGAAACTCATAACAGAATGATAAGTTCTAAAGAAGTTAATTAAATCAATACTAACATGTCATATTAACCTAGAAAATTATTGGAATTCATAAAAAGTCTCAAATTATACTTATTTATGTATTTATAATATAAATTATTCTATTTTTTCACTATTGTGGTAATTACTGCATCATCATTGTGTCATAAATAAATTAGATTATATAAAGTCTAAAAATTACAAATAAAATACCATTATGTAGGACATCTTTCTATCATTCTAATGAATATTTATAGTCGAATTTATCTTATGCATAACCCTATATTAAAAATAATTTAGTTATTAAACTTTGATTTTAACTATTTTATCCCTTCTTTAAATAAATTAATAATAAATGTCCTAACCTAATCCAAGTGGGCCTAAATGGTCATATTTTATTCCAAAGTTTGTTTTTGGTCGAATTAAACTTTTCCAATAGAATTAGGACATGTGTTAGGGTAATAATAATATCATTTTTACCCTTAATTACCCTATTTACTTTTAACCGTGGTAAAAAAAGTAAAAGTTACTATTCAACAAAAAATTATTTTCATCTCATTGAACCACATTTTACTTACTGACATTAACCGTGTCTCTTGGATTTTTGAAATTCCACTCACTAAAGCGGTAAAATTATGTTTAATGAAACATTCAGTTTTTTTAACAGCCACTTAGTAGTTTCACTATTCATCAAAAATTGAATGTTTTCCGAAAAATACCAAAATTTTACCCTAGGCTAATTTCGATATTCTGAGTCAAAAATGAAGTCCATTTTGAAATATAAAATTTATAAAATTTTAAAAAGTGGTTATTACTATTCATAACGGCTAGTTTAAATAATATTTTAATATCATATCGATGTTTAGTGAAACTCGGTATTGCAAACGACGCAAGCTATCGAGGAAGGTTGCGATTTTGTGTAAAGCAAGCCAAGAAAGTGTTGTGTAGAGAAAGGTTCCTTTGATGATTTATATAACATAAAAGTCTCGGGTGTTACATTCTACCCCCCTTAAAATGAATTTCGCCCTCGAAATTCATCACTTTGTAACAAACAGATGAGGATACCTCTCCCTCATCATATCCTCAAGCTCCCATGTAGCTTCTTCTAATTGGTGGTTCCTCCATAAAACTTTCACCAATCGAGTGATCTTGTTTCGTAGGACTTTTTCGCTACGATCCTGAATCTCTATCGGTTGTTCTTCATAAGAAAGATCTTGCTCCAGCGGTACAACTTCTGAGCTGAGTACATGTGAAGGATCAGGTATGTACTTTCTTAGGATAGATACATGGAACACATCGTGAAGTTGAGAGAGATTCGGTGGAAGCGCCAATCGGTAAGATACCTTCCCAACACGATCCAGTATTTCGAAAGGACCGATATATCTAGGGCTCAACTTCCCCTTCTTTCCAAATCTCATAACCCTCTTCCAGGGAGATATTTGTAAGAACACTTTATCACCCACTTCAAACTCTAGGTCTTTTCTTCGGTTGTCAGCATAACTTTTCTGTCGACTCTGAGCTGCTCTTATGTGTTGTTGAATAGATCTGACCTTTTCTGCCATTTTATCAACGAGATCAGGTCCTAATAGCTTTCTTTCCCCAACTTCATCCCAGCAAGTTGGAGTCCTGCATTTCTTTCCCTAGAGAGCTTCATATGGTGTCATCTGATTACTGGAGTGAAAGCTATTATTATAATAAAATTCCACCAAAGGTAGGTGTTGATCCCAACCTCCTTTGAAATCCATAGAGCAAGCTCTCAACATATCTTCTAGGGTTTGAATTGTTCTCTCAGACTGACCGTCTGTCTGAGGATGATAAGCAGTGCTGAAACTCAACTCTGTATCCAGAGTATTCTGAAGACTTCGCCAGAACTTCGAGTTAAATCTCGGATCCTGATCAGATATAATAGAAAGTGGTACACCATGCAATCTTACCACTTCCTTTACATATATCCTAGAAAGCTGATCTAGAAAGAAATCCTCTCTAATAGCAATGAAGTGTGCAGACTTTGTAAGATGATCCACTATGACCCAAATAGTATTTTTTCCTTTGGATGTTTTAGGAATTCCTGTGACAAAGTCCATAGTGATGTTTTCCCATTTCCATTCGGGTATGGGTAATGGTTGTAACATCCCCTTAGAATTTTGTCTCTCAGCTTTAACTTGCTGACAAACCAAGCATCGAGAGACATATTCAGAAACATCTCTTTTCTTGCCATCCCACCAGAAGTACTATTTCAGATCCCAGTACATCTTTGTGCTTCCAGGATGAATAGAGAATGAAGAACTATGAGCCTCATCCAGCAGCTCCTTCTTTAATTCAGGGATGGGAGGAACACAAACCCGATTCCTGAACATTATTATCCCATCACAATCAAGGTTGAATTCAGGAACATTTCTCACCTTCTTTTGTAACTCGACATCTTCTTTCTGTGCCTCTTTAATCTTCACATGTATAGATGGTTGAACATTCATTTAAGAAAGAGAAGATTTTTCCCCTTCCATTATAATTCCAAGATCCATTCTTTGTAAATCCATAAATATTGGATCTTTTGTGATCCTCATCATGGATAAACTGGCATGGTCTTGTCGACTTAATGCATCTGCCACCTTGTTTGCTTTCCCAGGGTGGTAATGGATTGAGCAGTCATAATCCTTAATCAGCTCCAACCATCTTCTTTGACGCATATTCAGCTCCTTTTGTGTGAAAATATACTTTAAACTTTTATGATTAGTATAAATATCACACCTTTCACCATAAAGATAATTCCTCCAAATATTTAATGCAAAGATTACCGCAGCTAACTCCAAATCTTGTGTTGGGTAATTTTTCTCATGGATTTTCAACTGTCGTGAGGCATAAGCTATCACCATATCATTTTGCATAAGAACACACCCCAATACCTTCTTGGATGCATTACTGTAGATCACAAACCTTTCTCCACTACAAGGCAGTGTGAGAACAGGTGCACTGGATAACCTTCTTTTCAACTCCTTGAAATTCTCTTCACATTCCTTTGTCCAAACAAACTTAACTCCTTTCCGAGTCAACTTGGGGAGTGGATTAGATAATCATGAAAAATCTTTCACAAAACGTCGATAATATCCAGCCAAACCAAGAAAACTTCGGATCCCAGTTACTGTTGTTGGTCTCGACCATCTTTCGATGACCTATGTTTTTGCTGGATCCATAGATATCCCCTCTTTTGAGATTATGTGACCCAGAAATGCAACTTGTTTAAGCCAAAATTCACACTTGGTAAATTTGGCATAAAGATTCTCCTTTCTCAGGGTCTTCAATATAATTCTCAAGTGATCTTCATGCTCTTTCTTGCTCTTTGAATAGACAAGAATATCGTATATAAAGACTACCACAAATTGATCAAGATAGTCTCTGAAGACTCTATTCATTAGATCCATGAAGATAGCAGGGGCATTAGTAAGACCAAATGGCATTACTATAAATTCATAGGGTCTATACCTTGTACGAAAAGCCGTCTTTGGTATATCCTCCCTTTTGAACCTTAATTGATGATACCATGAACGAAGATCAATCTTGGAAAAGTATTGAGCTCCGCTTAGTTGGTCAAATAAGTCATCAATGCGTGGGAGAGGATATTTGTTCTTGATAGTGATCTTGTAAAGTTCTCGATAATCAATGCAGAGTCTCATTGATCCATCTTTCTTCTTAACAAACAGAATAGGTTCTCCCCAAGGTGACGCACTAGGGCGTATGAACCCCTTATCAAGATTCTCTTGGAGTTGCTTCTTTAATTCCTGCAACTCAATTGGGGACATTCTATAAGGTGTCTTTGAAAAAGGAAAAGCACCCGGTACAAGTTCTATTGAAAACTCAACATCACGATTCGGTGGAAGACCTGATAATTCATCCATAAAGACATCATCAAACTCTCGTACAATGGGAATATTCTTAATCATGAGTTTCTCACCAACCATTTGAGATAAATAACCTTCATTTAGTGGAATCAAGACCCATAAGATGGAAGGAATTTCAACTAGAAGGTTATATTCATCCTTGCATCGATAGACGATCGCAGATTGATCTGGAATATAAAATTTGACTTCCCTTCTTTGGCAATTGATATGAGCTCCATGTATAGAAATCCAATCCATGCCAAGAATCAAATCAAATTCCACTATAGGAAGGATCACAAGATTTTCCGGAAGCACTTTCCCACAAACTTCAATCGGAGAAGAATTATAAACTTTTGATGTGACTGTTGTGCCATTAGGTGTTGTCACAGCTAACTCAACATCTAATTGTTGAGGTCATACGGTGATACCCTTAGAAAATTTTTCAGAAATAAAAGAGTGGGTGGATCCAAAATCAAATAAAACATTTGCTACTTTAGAGTGGATGGTAAGTGTACCTTTCACCACATCGTTATCGTACTCCACATCGCTAATATAAATTGCATGTGACTTTCCTTTGTCTTTAGCCTTAAGAGTTTGTTGACGTCGACCATCATCATCAACCCTTGGATTTGGGCATTTATTGGAATAATGCCACATCTCCTTGCACTTGAAACATTGAAGTGTAGTAGGTTCATTCTGTGCATACCTTCCTTTGTTTGCATCATTAGACATCTTCTTCCCATCATTGCGGCATTCAAATGCCTGATGACCTTCCTTTCCACATTTGAAACATTTACTTGTCCCATTAAGACAACTCCCTCCATGTTTCTTTCCACACTTTGTGCATAAGGGAAAGTTCATCTTCTTTTCAGTCTGCTCTTTATATTTTCCTTTGAATTCCATTCTCCTCTTCTTATCAAACCCATATGATTGATGGGTTACTCCAATCTCCATCTCGACTTTGAGAGCACATTGAACGATTTCCTCGTAGCTATTAATGTCCCTTATGGCTAACTCCCTTCGAAGACTTGGTTTTAAGCCACTAAAGAATCGATCGATCTTACTCTCAGGTTGGATAATAATACCAGAAGCGTACCTTGAAAGTCTTGTAAAATTTTCCTCATAGGTACCAACAGATTCGTCATCCTTTTGCTTCAGTTCAAGAAACTCTTTCTCCATCTTTGTTCGGAGAATACGAGGGAATTACTTATTGAAAAATAAGTTCTTGAACTCATCCCATTCCATGGACTCAATTTCATCCCTTTGCCTCGTATTCTGAATAAGATTCCACCATTGATCAGCATCACCTTCCAAACGATGCACCACTAAGATGACTTTATCATTCTCAGAACATTGAAGAATTGAAAATATCTTTTCAGTAGTACTAATCCATTGTTCAGCAACTAATGGATCAGTAGACCCGCTGAATGAAGATGGATGCTGTCTCATGAAGGATTCAACAGAATGTTGCTCCTTCCTTTGCTCGTTTGGAAATCCTGCATGATTCATAGCTTGATAAAGTTGTGTGATCATGGTTACAAGATTTTTCATTCCATCTCCCATAACGTTTGGTTGCTCAGGGGGACAATCATTGCATTGCCCGTCGCATTCCGCATTAACACGGTTCCTCCGGGTTCCATCCATTGACTAAAACCAAGAAGAATAGTTTGAGCAACACTAATTATAATAGGAAAACCAAAAAATCAAGAATAAAATTTCACACTTAAGGTCTTATCCTAGGTTATTCATGGCCATTTCTAAAACACTAAGATTGTGTTCTATGCTTAGAATTATCCTTAGGGTTCGTACAAAGGCTTTCGCATCCTAGTTTCCAAAGGATGACTATACCTTTCCTCTGATACCAACTATAACGACCCATACTTTACAAACATTGTTATTTCTTCAGAATTGAATCACACTTATTACAACATTTAAAAAAACCATGAAAGGACCGTATAGGTATAGTGTCTTTAGAAACTGCGAAACATAAACAACTGGTTCATAAAGAATCTGCTTTGCCTCCCATTTATTTCATCATATCTAGATTCCCTTTTTGGCATATTCTACTTAATAACCTTCTTCCTGACCTGGGGAAATAAAACATACAAAAGGGTAAGCTCAAATGCTCAGTTAGGGTAAACAAAAGAAATATCAATCACATCATATACATAAGAACATAACTTTTGGAAAATCTTATCCGGCAAAAGAGATCATAATATCATAACATGGGATAAATCATAGAAGTGAAATGTAATCCCAATAATCATAACGTAAAACATGAAACCTTTTGGAATACATACATAATCATAGAGAATCATTTCTTGTTAGTCAAGACTCATTTCCAAGACTATCTTAGTGGACAAAGTCCATTTATGAACTGAGTTACCCTCGTTTCAGTCCTGCTTCACTGAACCGGTATAACCTACCGTTCCAGCCATGTCTATCTCATGAGATATAAAATCATTACCCAATGCATTAGAGGGAGATATATGTCCCACACTTCTCATAATGATACCATTCTTATGTGTGCCACAAAATTATAAACCATACATCATAGCGTAACCCATGTAATAAAAATGGGATTCTTAAACAACATGACATCATAAAACAATTCATATAAGATAAAGGAATTCATAAAAATATTTCCATCACAACATAATCAAATTCATGTAATAATAGGGATAAAAACAGAACCCTGTTATTATCATAGATGGAAAATAATTTTGATAAAATACTTGAACTCCATTCTTGAAGAAAATATCCTTTCTACTTCAAAAACATTTATCCTTTCATAACATGCCATACAATTTTAAACAAAAAGAAGTTGATTAAAAATAAACTTGAAAACTTGTAACAGAATCTTCTTGGAAATAATTTTTTAAAAATCTATTCATGCCGTATAAGTTAAAAAAACATTCTTCATACTTTTTTTCAGAAAAGTCAAAAAAGTACCTCGTACGAAAAAAACGACAAAAGAGTCCTTTAATATTCTTTACTAAAAACTCACCGAAGGGTAAAATTGGATTTAAAATATTGTAAGTGGATGGAAACAATATTACATATTGAGGGAACATTGATTTGGATGATAAAATACACCCCAGTAAATTCCAAAGTAAAAACAATCTCAGATAAAAATGAGATTGTGATATTTTCCCTTACCTTAAGTCAGACTTGCTTTGTAAGTGTCCGAACCTCCTTTATAATGATTTAAATTATGTTATTGACTTATTCCAGAATCATAATTATTTTTATTATATCATATATGGTCATATTCTTAGCTTCTTAATAGTAATATTTCATTGCTACTTGTTATTCGGGTGTTTATAACTTTTTGTTCTTATGCGTGTTTTGTCGAATAAATTCTTATCCTTCTATTTAGGTTAAAGATACCTCATCTCCATAATTGTATTAGTGTAATATATATCATATTAATTCATTAAATTTATTTATATAATCATTATGAAATGAATATCATGTAGAACGAGTCGCATCACATCATGGAGACGGTATTCCGTACGTACGCACAAGTGATGATATCGTTCCTATGATCGTGGAATTGTATTGGAGTGTATGTATACTATTTCCGAATCAATATCACTTTTTAATAGTCAAATATAGTCATTATTTACACCATTAAACCTATCCAATTAAGGTGGTGGTGGAAAATAGATTACACCACGTCGTGGAGACGGTATTCCGTACGTACGCACGCGCGGTGATATCATCTTCCGTAGGATGGATAGATGGTTAAATAGGGTTGTTTCTTAATTATAATAACATATCATTATATGAGTGATACTGATGTTATTACTTCATAAGGAAACAACTAAATAATAAGAAGTTGAAGAAGAATGAAATGGGAAAGGATCGGTAATGGATATTACCTCTTCTTTGAAGTGCTTCTTTGAGACCTCCTTTTAGGGCACTAAAATTGGTCTTTTAAGAATACCATGACCTCTAGGATTTCTCTAGGGAAGTGGATAGGAGAAAATGGCAGGGTTAGGCCGAGCTTGAAGGCTAAAAGTTGTGTGAGGAAGAGAGGGAGGAGGTTCCCTTTTATAAGGGAGGAGAGGGGCACCTTAGGAATGTCTCAAAATATTATTTTATATTAAAGTCAAAATCGGTTTATAATGGTTCCAAAGGGTATTATTTCGAAGCTAAAGTAGGGATGGGTCGAAATCCTATCAACCAATATGATTTAGACAAGATTAGGTTATTATTTTATCCTTATCAATTAGATTTAACTCTAAGCTAAATAATTTAACTTTTACCGTGTCTTTTTGTTTTCTTACACTATATGGTTAATACACTTACTATAACATGCCAAACGAACCCCAAATTGTTTATTATTAATATATATAACCTTATCTAAGTCATTTTGTAGAAACATAGATTTTTAGGAATAAAATAACAATTAATAATATAATATTTGTTTTAAAAACTATTTTATTTCAATTTTGACACTATTTAGTAATTGATTTTTGTGAAAATCATAAAAGAATTATAAGTTAGAAAAAATTTAATTACATCAATTCTAATATGTCATATTAACCTAGAAAATTATTTTAATTCATAAAAAGTCTCAAATTATACTTATTTAGGTATTTATAATATCAATTATTCTATTTTTTTCACTATTATGATAATTACTACATCATCATTGTGTCATAAATAAATTAAATTATATAAAGTCTAAAAATTAAAAATAAAATACCATTATGTGGGAAATCATTTTATATTTCTAATTAATATTTATAGTCGAATTTATCTTATGTATAAACCTATATGAAAAATGATTTAGTTATTAAACTTTGATTTTAACTATTTTAACCCTTCTTTAAAAAAATTAATAATAAATATCCTAACCTAATCCAAGTGGGCCTAAATGGTCATATTTTATTCCTAAGTTTGTTTTTGGTCGAATTACACTTGTCCAATAGAATTACGACATGTTTTAGGGTAATCATAATATCATTTTTACCCTTAATTACCCTATTTACTTTTAACCGCGGTAAAAAAAAGTAAAAAGTTACTATTCAACAAAAAATTATTTTCATCTCATTGAAACACATTTTACTTACTGACATCAACCGTGTCTCTCATATTTTTGAATCACAAAAGCGGTAAAATTAAGTTTAATGAAAAATTCAGTTTTTTTAACAGCCACATAGAAGTTTCACTATTTATCAAAAATTGAAAGTTTTCAGAAAAATACCAAAATTTCACCCTAGGCTAATTTCGATATTCTGAGTCCAAAAATAAAGTCCATTTTGTAAAATAAAATTTAAAAAATTTAAAAAGTGGTTATTACTATTCATAACGGCTAGTTTAAATAATATTTTAATAGCATATCGATGTTTAGTGAAACTCGGTATTGCGTATGACGCAAGCTATCGAGGAAGGTCGAGATTTCATGTAAAGTAAGCCAAGAAAGTGTTGTGTAGAAAAAGATTCCTTTGATGATTTATATAACATAAAAGTCTCGGTTGTTACAAACTATGTTCTAGAGTTTATATATTTTTATGAATTGAAATCTTACGATTTCAAGTATGATGTTCTCAGATGAAAAATAAATATCACAATGATTATTGTGATGTTTGAGGGTTTTCGAATAAGGGAGGATGGAAAAATAATATATATATATATATATATATTCATGTTAAATTTTTTTGACTATCGTGAAAATAAAAAATAAATATTACACCATTCTATAGTGATTTTTGTATGGTTATTTTGGTGTCCATTTTGGAAACTATTCCACCAATGAAAAATGGTGATCAAATAAGGTTAATATATTATCATGTATTATTGAATGGATTCAAGGAGAGGTGGAGTGTTTTAAATGGATTTATATGCAGTGATAGTTGAATATATAATGGATCCATGATTATTCACATACCACATGGAATAAATTTTTATGTCTTTATGGAATTCAATAAATGGTTCAAATGAAAAAAAAACCGATCCACTTAGAGATTTAATTAATCAAGAAGAAGGAGATACTAAATTGATTTATTTTAATATTAAATTTGAAGTACTATTCTAGAATAAATTATAATTATATTAAGGATATTATTGGGAATATATTATAGGTATCAAATAACAATTTTATTGAGAATATTTAGAACTAAATACATTGTGAGAGAGAGTTATGAGAGCCTGATGAATTAAAATATTGATGGAATGGAATGAGTTAATACTAAGAGATATTGTTTTGTTGTGAACCTAAGTATTTGAGAAAATTTAGAAAAACTAGTTAACTCAAGAATTAATAGGTGTTTCAAGACCCAAAAAACTATTTCGAGAAGCTATTTAAGACATTGAAGAGTATATATACATGTTCATGCTTTATGATTCTTCCCAATCATGAAGTGAGATCTGTTTCCAAAGTGTTATAGAATAATACAAGAGTTTAAAATGATATTTCTTCAAGCATAATAATATTGATGAAGAATGTTGTGACTGGTGTGTATAACCAATTGTTACAGTATTATGATAGAATTTCCTAACCAATCATCGAGGAATTGAAATTGGGGTGTCTAACTAGTTAGTGAAGACTAGTAACAGGGGTGCCTGACCACTTTTGTCTAACATGCATGAAATGAAGTAATTTTTTTGGTTAACATTGTTAATATCATGTTTTTATCTATATTATTATCATCTGAAATGAGTTTATGGTGTGGGATATTATTGAGAGGAATAATAACTTTAACTGGTTAATGAGTTTGGATTTGGAATATGAAGTTGAGTTTGTGAAATTAATATACTGATTCATTCCCCACCCACTCTAAATGATTATATGACCTGGGGAGATCAAAGAACCTTCAAAAAAGGACATATTCTTTACAAGAATTTTCTAGAAAGGAATAATTATGTATGTATGAGTTTCAATGTGAAATTATAGAAAATAATACTGGAGAAGATGTTTTTGAGTAACTCTAAGAATTACCATCAAAGAGGGAGAATGCTCAAACAATAAATTTGAAATAGGTGTTGAATAAAGTAAACATATTATCTTATAAACATTCATATTTCATTAAAATTGAGATTGAAAAATAGGTTCAAAATATTTTTGAGTTGGGTTCCATTGGACACTACAACAACACATGCTCTAGACCAATAATTTGATTAATGAAGAAAGATGGATGGTGGAGAATGTCTATAAATTGCTAGGTGTTGAATAGTTTGGTGATGCGGGATGAATACCTAATTCCGGTAATAGAAGAGATGATGGATGAGTTGCATATAGAGGAGTAAATCATAAATTTAGAGATGAAATACTATCTCCATCAGCTACGGATGATAGAATAATATATTGGTATGACAATATTCAAAACCAATGACGGTCATTATTAATACATTTTATGACTTTTATATTGATGAATTCACCTAATATTTTCCTTTATGTTATTAAGGTGTTATTTTTGTCTTTTTAAAGGAAGAGTGTTTAGGTGTTCTTCAATAATATAGTGGGTTACATTAAGGGCTGGAATAAACACCTAGATAAGGTGTGAGATGTTATATAAATTATGGTAGACATTGTTATAAAGAATCGACCTTATTACATACATAATCATGAATTTAGTCAAGAAAAAAATTCCTTTTAAATTGAAGATCTTTTCATGTTTATAGTTTTACAGAATTCGGACAAAACATTCATAACATTACACATTATTATAGAGTGGATACCATAAAAAGAGTATCCATTTTTTTCAAAATTTAAAACATTAAATCTTAAAACAAGACTCCTTGATAGTTATTCAACATTTAGCATAGATTCAATACTTCTCTTAAAAATCCATTAACCTCTAAAAATCATTTACAAACTTGGGATGAGCACAAAAGCACAGTAAGGGATGGAAACGAAAGATAGTTCACATTATTCCATGAATACTCGTAACATTTGAAAGCATTTTCAAAAGACATTATTGTCACCATATATACTTAAGTTGTGTAACATAAGATTTACAAAATATCCATAAAAAACATGAGAACATAAATACTATCATAATGTTATCTTGGGGCATTACTTACTTAATCGTGTAACCATTCTTGGCTACCTTAAAATTTGTTACCCTCAGGGCTACCTTACTTTGTGTAACCATCGCAGTTAAACTTGGAGTAACCATACGGCCGAGCTCCAACATACTCATACCCAATGCATTGGAGGGAGATATATGTCCCACCATTCATCATAAATAATTCCCAATAACCAAATCATAATCATACAACATGAATAATTCCATAAAAACATTACTTTGGAATTTCGTAAAAACTGAATTTAAAAAGAAGATTTTTAATGAAAATCCACTTATAACTATCATACAATTGAAAAGAGATATAATAGAGTGGATGGAATATGTCTATATAGTGTACATACACTTAAAGAAGAATAATATAAATATAACCCATCAAACAAACAATTTAAATAGCACGTGAATAATGAAGTATAAGGTTAACCAAAAGAATGAAAATCGGGTTAAGAATTCTCATACCTCAGGTTTTTCTAACTTCAAACTTGTTTAAAGCTCTTGTATAATTGTTAAAATAGTATTATTAATATTTTACAGAAACATTTTAATGTTTATAAAATATTATATGATCATTTCATAACATTTCTTCACCATTAATTGTTAGTATTTTTCCCCTTGCACTGTTTTTGGTTGAATTTTTTTCATTATTTCTATGATTGGTTCATGGTGGAAATTCTTGTCGATTGGAAGTAAAACTCCATAATTGTAATGGATTAGTATTTTCATATAACCAGTACCCTAAATTATTCCATTTATCAATTTAAATTCTTACATTAGGATGATTCAAAATTTTGAACATTAATGATGATCGTTTAGATCCTTTTAGTGGTTCTTTGATAATAACACCCTCATTTTGTCTTATAAATTAAAAACATGAGTAAAAAAGAATTCCAAAACCCTGGGTGAGTAATAAAACATATATTATAACCTGTTTCAACCATATAAATGGTTTCATGATCATAATTGAAAGACTTAATGGAAATTGAAATCAATTGTCCACGATGTTGATAATTCGACACAAACGAACAATGTTTTTATTCTATAAGTAAGTGGGAGAGGAGAAGAATAATGATGAGTAATAAAAATGATATAATTCAGAGTATACATGATTTATGGAGATTTAATTCCTATTGGGTAAGGAGATATGACGAAATAATAAGTAAGGAACTCAAAATAAAAGAAAACGTGAGAAATATCTTAAAAACATTCAACAGCCTAATGGATACACAACATGGTTTTAGAAAATATTAAAAAGAGTGGGGACAACAGTCACCCATCCAGAAATAAATAATAATATTGATAAGGTAATTAATAATAAGTAAATAAGAACATGCTTTGGAAACATGAAAATTATACCACATAAAACAGAACATGAAAGGAAAAAAGAAAGAAATTGAGAATTTTCTTACCTTGTAGAGTAACCCTTCAAACATGAAGGTTGGGACCGTGGGGGCTTGAGGGAGCCTTGGTAGGATAACTATGAAGGTAATGAGGCCAGATCTACATTGTGGAAGAATTGGAAATGTATTAAATGAATGGAATAGTTGGTATTTATAGGAAAAGTGAGGGATAATTTTAATAATTTCCAAGGGACACCTCTTGGGTGGTATTTTCAAAACCATGGGCATGCCCCTGGTATTTTCTACTAAAGACACCTCACATATTATCTAACTACACAAAAGTAGACCATATTTATGAAATCATTATTATATCATTAAAGATGTCATTAACAAACCGAAACTAAAAACTGTATTTTTTACAATTCACCGAAAAAATCAATTGTTTGAGAAAAATTCCCAAGATTCAACCTAATCATTTATCGACGTGTAGATTTCAAAAATTAAGTACATTTTTTGAAAATAAGTTTCTAAATATTATTAATTTAATTTTTAAATGAAATAAAACTTAATTCAAAAATTATCAATTTTAATTCTGAAACTACTTCTATATCACAATGAAAAATTTATCTAGATGTGATTATCATAAAGACTAAATAAAATTAAATAATAATAAAATTTACTATTTATTAGGGTCATATTACTATTCATATTACTATTAATAAGGGTATGTTACTATTCACAAATAACAAGTTTGTTCCAATATACTCCAAATAACAAACTGAACAAAAATATAGATGATAGTTTCTTGAAATTTAGACCCTAGAAGTAGAAATGTTATGTTTTAAAGGATAATTAAATATATCTATTTAAAACAAGGTTCTGTGCATTTCTATTTAGTTTTAGAAAAACAAGGGGTGTTACATTATCCCATCCTTTTTGAAATTGAGACCTCGCAATTTTATTTACTTATTGAACAAGTGAGGGTATTTTTCCCTCAGAGAATTTTCAGACTCCCATGTTGATTCTTCAACCATGTGGTTTCTCCACAAAACCATTACCTGATGAATTGCCATATTCCGCAATGCTTTTTCTCTTTGATCATGAATCTGAAACGGTTTCTCTTCATAAGAAAGGTTCTCTTCCAGCTGAACTGCATATGGGCTCATGACATGTGATGAATTTGGGACATAATTTCTCAACATCGAAACATGAAAAATATTGTGTACCTGAAACAATCTCGGAGGCAAAGCTACATGGTATGTAACTGTTCCAACTTTCTCCTAAATTTCAAAAGGGCTGATGAACCGTGGACATAGATTTCCTTTCTTACCAAAACGCATCACACCTTTCCAAGGAGAGATTTTATGGAAAACATAGTAACCTGCCTTGAAAGAGAAGTCTTTCCTTCTGTTATCTGTGTAAATTTTTTTCCTTCTCTAAGCTGTTCTCAATTCTCCTGGATCATCCTCACTTTCTCAGATGCTTCTTCTACTAATTCTGGCCCCATCAACTTCCTTTCACCAACATCATCCAAAAATGGTGGAGTTCGACACCGCTTCCCATACAAGGCATAAAAATGTTCCATATGAATACTGGAATGAAAACTGTAATTATAAGATAACTGGACTAAAGAAAGATGCAGATCCCAACTTCCCTGATACTACATTAAACAAGCTCGAAGAATATCCTCCAATGTTTGAATCGTTTGTTTTGACTGGACATCTGATTGAGGATGAAAAGTTTTTCTGAATTTTAACTCTCTTCTCAATGAGTTTTGAAGTCCCTTTCAAAAGATATATGTGAACATGGGATCTTGGACAGACACAATGGAAGGAGGAACTCCATGTAAGCTGAAAATCTCCTTGAGGTATAATTGAGAAAGCTGATCCAAATACATTGTATCTCAAATTGATAAAAAATGTGCAGACTTTGTTAGTCGATCAACAATAACCCAATTAGCATTGTTACCTAAAGAAGTCTTTGTTAGTCCCACCACAATGTCCATGGATACATTCTCTCATTCCACTCTGACACTGGAAAAGGCTGAAGCATTCCCTTCAGTAACTATCGCTCTGCATTAAGCTGTTGACACGTCAAACATTTCATGGTAAAACAAATATTATCTCTTTTCATTCAATCCCACCAATAATACTCTCGAAGGTCTATGTACATCTTAATACTGCCCGGATGAATAGAAAATGGAGAAATATGACCATCAAACAACAATTGTTTCTTCAACTTTGAATAAAAAGGCACACACAACCTTTTTCCAAATCATAAAACACAATCTTTATCAAGATTAGATTCTGGAAACTTACCCATTTTAACCAATTCTACCTTTTTTTGTAGCTCATGGTCTTCCTTATGCGCTTGCTTAATTCTGTCTGACAACAAAGACTACACTGAAACCTGAAACAAAACAAATGTATTCCTTGCACCAACAACTTCTAATCCAATATTCATAGAATGATTAATCAAGGGATAATGTTCCAAACGTAGCATGATTAATGATGCATGATGTTTCTAACACAATGCATCTGCCACATTGTTTGGTTTTCCGGGATAGTAATTGATTGTGCAATCATAATCCTTTATCAGTTCCAGCCATCTTCTCTACCTCATGTTTAATTCCATCTAAGTGAATATATACTTTAGACTTGTATGGTCAGTATATATTTGGAATTTGGATCATTATAGATGATGCCTCTATATTTTCAATGAAAAAACCACAGTTTCCAATTCCAAATCAATTGTGGTATAATTTAGATCATGAGTTTTATGTTGTCTCGATGCATAGTCAATTACCTGATCATTCTTCATCAAAACACAACCATGTCCCTTCACAGAAGCATCACTATAGATGACAAACTCACCATTTCGGGAAGGTAAGGCCAAAACTAGAGCATTCACCAATAACTTCTTCAGTTCTTGAAAACAAACATCACATTCCTCTGTCCAAACAAATTTATTCCCTTTTTATGTTAACATAGTTATTGTGCTAGATAACTGTGTAATGTTTTCAACAAACCGTCAGTAATAACATGCTAAACCTAGAAAACTATGAATCTCTGTAACATTTGTGGGTCTTGGCCATTCATCAACTACTTTTGTTTTGGAAGGATCAATTGTTATTCCATCCTTAATTACAATGTTCCCAAGAAAAGATATAGTTTGCAACCAAAAATCACTCTTTTCTGGATTTTCCATATAGTTTCTTTTCTTTTAATGTTTATAAAACAACCCTTATATGTATTTCATGCTCCTCTTTATTTTTAGAAAATACCAAAATGTCATCAAAAAATACAACCACAAACATATCCACGAACACATGAAATACTATATTCACAATTTCCATGAATACAACAAGTTCATTAGTTAATACAAATGGCATAAAAAATTCATAATGACCATATCTTGTATGAAAGGCTATTTTGGGATGTCATCCTTCTTCACCTTCAGCTGATGGTATCCAAATCTCAAGTCAATCTTGGAAAAGTACTAAGCTACCTAAAGATGATCAAACATGTCATCAATATGAGGAAAAGGATACTTTTTATTAATAGTGCTGTTATTCATTGCTCTATAATCAATGCAATGTCTCATGGAACCATATTTCTTTTTAACAAATAAAACAGTGGCTCCCCAAGGTGATATACTAGGACGAATGAAGAATTTTTCAAGAAAATCCTGCAACTGATTTATTAATTCAAGAAATTCTATTGGAGTCATATGATATGTGGGTTTTTAAATTGGCATTGCATCAGGAACTAAGTCATTTTTGAATTAGAATTCTCAATCAGGTATGACACTGGGTAACTCATCAGAAAAAACATCAAGGTATTCATTTACCACTGGCACATAATTAATTTGAGTAGTTCCCCTATTTTCAACAATATGAGCAAGATAACTTTCATTTACATCTTTCAATACTTTCTCATCTTTCTAATATTTTATCAATTGTATGGGCTCATTCTTGTATAAAAACTGAAGCTCTTTCTGAAAAATAACGTCGTTAGATCCACAGTCAATCTTTGAATGATAATCAGAAAGCCATTACATCCCCAAAATAACATCAAACTCTAATAAGGGTAAAAAGGTTTGGAGGTAATGTATTTCCACATACCATAATATAAAGATTCATATAATTCCTCTTTGCTATAATATTTCCCCGAGTGTTTTAACATCACGTTCAGGTCTCATTTGTTGGGGTAATATTTCCAATTTACTAGAAAATCCCTCAAAGATGAAGGAATGTGTAGACCCTGAATTAAACAAAACATTAGGAAAATATGACTGAACAAACAAAGTTCCCTATACAACTTCATTGGATGGCCCAACATCTACTGACATAGTCAGAAAGGATCGCACTGCACCTTTCTACTTTTAGTCTGGCTTCTTTGAATCATTCGGATCTCTATATGGGTAGACATTTGCATAATGACCCATTTCACCACATTTAAAACACTTTACAGTTTTCTTATTAGGATTATTCATAAGATCATTTTCATTGCGATCTCGAGCCATATGTCCAAACATACCACATTTAAAACTCTTCATATATTTTCTACAACATTCCCCAGGGTGTTTCTTGCCACACTTTTCAAAAACTGTGAATTGGATTTTCTTACCATCAGATTTCATTGGTTGATTCCTACCCATTGCTTTCCAACTAGACCACTTATTTTCTCTATTTCCAAAATGCATGTGATCGTTAGAAAAATCCATCTCTACCCTCTCATCACATTAGACAAGATTCTCATAACTATTGAATTCATGGGAGGCCAATGCACTTCGATAACTTGTCTTTAACCCTGAGTAAAAGAAATTGATTTTTCTATCACGATCCAAAATAATATTTTGAGCATACCTCGTCAGTCGGGTGAAGTTCGCTTCATACACAGCCACTGAGTCTTCCTATTTTTGTTTCAAATCTTGGAATTACTTATCCATTCAAAGTTGTACCACCTTAGGAAAATATTTTACAAGGAAAATACTATTAAATTCATCCCACTCAAAGGAATCAAAATCATCTCTACCCCTCATATTACTTACCATTGACCACCACTGATCAGATTCCCATTCATAATGATAAATGGAAAGACTTACCTCTGGATTTTCTGAACATCCCATAACATAAAATATATTTTTAAGGGCTTTGATCCATCCATCTGCTTCTACTGGGTCAGAAGATCCATTGAATGCAGGAGGATTTTGCCTCTTAAAATGATCCACTACTATCATATTCCATTGTGGTACCTATAATGGTCATCTTTCCTGGATTCCACCACCATTTATTTTCTGCGTTATCTGGGCCATTACTGTGACAAACTGCTCGGTTCCAATCCCTACCATTTCGGGCGGTAGTTCCGGAAGGATGTCATTCTTTCGGTGCCTCTTATCTTCAGTATCCCTGTTACTTCTATGAACAAACATGTGTTAGATAAAGTAACATTTAAATCTTTAAATGCTATGACATTTCAAATTAAACATAGAGTGAAAATCCTTTATGGTATTCTTTTAACATCACCATATCCCCTAAAGATATCTAAAACATCCTCTGATACCAACTATAAAGACCGGACCCTATTACATACATAATCTTGAATTTAGTTAAGAAAACAATTCCTTTTACATTGAATATATTTTCAATATTAGATCTTTATAAAATTAGGACAAAACATTCGTAACATTACATATTATAAAAGAGTGGATACCATAAAAGAAGTTTCCATTTTCTATGAAATATAAAACATTAAATCTTAAAAAAAATCATTGAAAATTCATCAATATTTAACATAGCTTCTTTCCTTGTTTTAAAAATCCATTATCCTGTGAAAATAATTTAAAAAACTATGGATGACCAAAAATGATCAGTAAGGTATGGAAAAGAATGATATATCACATTAGTCCATGAATACTGGTAACATATGAAAGAATTTTCAAAATACATTATTGTCACCCATATATACATACTTTGTGTAACAAATGTTTAAAAAATATTAACAAAAAAATGAGAACATAAATATAAACATAAAGGTATCTTGGGGAATTACTTACATAATCTTGTAACCATTCTTGGCTACCTTAAAATTTGTAACCCTCACTGCTACCTTACTTTGTGTAACCATCACAGTTACACTTGGAGTAACCATACGGCCAACCACCAAATTACTCATACCCAATGAATTGGAGGGAGATATATGTCCCAAAATTTATCATAAATAATTCCACATAACCAAAACATAATCATAAATCATGAATAATTCAAAAAAAACATTACATTGGAATTTCGTAAAAACTAAATTTAAAAAGAGAATTTGTAATGAAAAGCCCCTTATAAATATCATACAATTGAAAAGAGACAAAATAGAGTGGTTGGATTATTTATATATAGTATAAATACACTGAAATAAACATAATATAAACATAACCCATCACACAAAAATTTAAATAGCACATGAATAATGAAATAGAAGGTTAACCCAAAGAATGGAAATTGGGTTAAGAATTCCCTTACATCAGGTTTGTCTTACTTCCAACTTGTTTAAACCTACTGTATAATGGTTAAAAGAGTGTTATTAATTTTTTTCAGAAACATTTTCATGTTTATAACATCTTATATTATCATTTCATAACTTCTTTTCACCCTTAATTGATAGTATTTTTCCCCTTGCACTGTTTTTGGTTGAATTATTTACATGATTTATATGAATGGTTCGTGGTGGACATTATTATCGATTGGAAGTGAAACTCCAGAATTTTAATGGAGTAGTATTTTAATATAACCAGTAACAAATATTATTCCATTTATCATTTTTAATTCTTACGTGAGGTTGATTCATAAGTTAGAACATTAATGATGATCGTTTTGATCCTTTTAGTGGTTCATTGATAATAACAACCTCGTTTTGTATTATAAATTAGAACCATTACTAAAATAGAATTCCAGAACCATGGGTGAGTCATAAAACATATATTATAACATTTATCAACTATATAAATGGTTTCATGACCATAAATGAAAGAATTAATGGAAATTGAAATCACATCATCCACGATGTCGATAATTCGACACAGACAGACAATGTTTTTATTATTTAAGTAAGTGGGCGAGGAGAAGAATAATGATGAGTAATAAAAATGATAAAATAAAGATTATACATGATTTATGGAGATTTCATGCCTCTTGGGTAAGGAGATATGAAGAAATAATATGGAAGGAACTCAAAATAAATGAAAAAGTGAGAAATATCTTACAAAAATTCAGCAGCCTAACTACTACACAACACGGTTTTAGAAAATATAAAAAAAATATGGGACAAAGGTCACCCATAAATAAATGAATCATAATATATAAAAGGTCATGAATAAGAAGGAAATTATAACATTGCATTGAAACATGAAATTTATACCACATAAAGGGAGAACTTGAAAGGAAAAAAAAGAATTTGAGAATTTTCTTACCTTGTAGAGTAACCCTTAGAACTTGATGGTTGGGACCTTGGGGGCTTGAGGGAACCTTGAGAGGACTACTATGAAGTTAAAGAGGCCATATCTTCGTTTAGGGAGAATTTGGAATGAATTAAATGAAGTAATGAGTTGGTATTTATAGGAAAAGTGGGGGATTATTTTAATAATTTCAAGGGACACCTCATTGGTGGTATTTGCAAAACGATGGGCTTGCCCAAGTTATTTGTCACTTAGGAAACCTCAAATATTATCTAACAATACACAAGTCGACCATATTTATGACACCATTATTCTATCATTATTTATGTCATTAACACACTGAAACTAAAAACTGTATTTTTTACTATTCATTGAAAAATGAACTGTTTCAGAAAAATTCCCAAATTTCACCCTAACCATTTTTTGACGTGTATATTTCAAAGATTAAGTCCATTTTTTGAAAATAATTTTATAAACATTATTAATTTAATTTTAAATAAATGCATACTTTATTCAAAAATTAACAATTCTAATTCTGTAACTACTTCTATATCAGAATGAAAAATTAACCTAGATGTTATTATCATAAAGCCTTAATAAAATAAAATTAAAATATAATTTACTATTCATTATGGTCATATTAATAGTCAATTTACTATTCATAAGTTTATGTTACTATTGACCGAAAAAATAATTTTGTTCCAATAGACTCTAAATAACATACTGAACACAAATGTAGATGATAGTTTCTTGAAATCTTGACCATAGAAGTAGAAAAGTTATGTTTTAAAGGATAATTAAAAATATCTATTTAAAACAATGTTCCATGCATTTCTATTTATTTTTAAAAAAAACATGGGGTGTTAAAATTGATCTGTTTTTAAAAAATCATAATTTTTCTTACATGAGTTATATATAGTATTAATGGCATATAATTTTAGGTGAAGGAGTTGTGATGGATCCAAAAATACTTGATCTAGCTAAATTTTGGAGTGATCTAAGAATATAAAGTAAGTGACAATGTTTTAAGGAAAATTTGATACATTAAAATGTTATCAAGGACTAAAGAATGACTAAAATACTACTAAGTGTATTGAATAATAAGGATGGGTTTAAATATACACACGAAACCCAAGAAGCATTTGGTACACTTAAGAAAAACATTACTACAACAACAGTTCCATGCATGTTATATTTTTTGTGGGATGTTTAGTGTAGTGTGATGCCTCTTGTTCAAAATTCATAAGAGATGTTAACAAAATTAGGGAGGACTCTTTCCAATTTTAATAAGGCGTTACCTGAAACAAACATAGAAAATTTGTTATAAAGTAATGTTTTATGGATTTAGTTCTAGAAATATATAATTGGAAACAATATATTTTGGGTAGCATTTTTTAGGTATACATAGATCGTTATGGAATTATGTATTTTCTAATTTAAATGGTAGTTTTATTTGATCATTAGTTTTGGTTGGATATGTTAATAGGATATAATTTTATAGTTATTTAAAAAATAGGGAAATTGAATAGTGTTATTGATGTTCTATCGAGGGTTGAAGAAGGAAAATATTTTGTGCACATCGAAGTTATAAAACCCAATTGGGAGGAGCATTATTTTCTAACTAAGTTTTAATGGAGGTTGTTATTCAGAAGGAAATTATAGAAGTGTTACAATATAGTTGTTACACAAATCCTATTAGTTATTTCCGAAATAGAATGTTGTTCTACAAGAACCAATTGGTCTTTATAAAGGGATTGAATTTAATTAAAAATCTACTACCAAATTTGTTAGAAAGGTTTAGCCTAATCCTTAAATGCATTAGGGCCATCTATTAGTAGCCCATAATATACACCAGACTGCAAATCTTACTAAGAACTATAGAAATAATCACTCACTATAGTAGAGAAGACTACTGATACCGACATGGAATTATAGCAGTGAAAACATGGTCAATATTGAAATGTATTATTTTTTAATTTGGAGGTGGTGGTACAATAACTCCAATGTCATCCTGACATTGATTATTATATCATAAAGGGATTAATATGAAATTGGTGGCACTATATCACTGTCTGATTTATGAGAACATTTTATGATTTTTTTTTATTCTGTAATTATTCCTTGTAATTTATATTCCTAATTTTAGTGAAGTGATTCATACTTTCCATGGTAGTATGAATTTATTCAAAACCCGCAAAAAGTTTTAGCTCTCGTGTTCTTTTTATTCTTCATCAATTCATATTTTTATCCATTTTACTCTCATTCCAAATTTCTTTCATCATTGTTTATGTAGAGTTTTTATAAATACTAGTATCAAAGGTTGAGTTCATATGATTAAGGTCATATATCTCAAATTAAACAATGGGTATAAAATAAGGTAATGTGAAGATCGATCACCTCAATAAAACTTACATTAGCTACCAAATGAAAAATATAAAAGAAAATATTAATCAATAAAATATTCACATTCCAATTCTTGGTTAGGAACTATTAGAGATGGAGAATACATAGTTTAATCTACTAGATCTATAGGTTCGGGGATTTTTTTGTAAATAACTCAACTTTTGTAACTCAGAGCTAGTGCTTACTTTACTACTTTGGCATAAGATATAATTGTTCTAATCCCAACAGAATGAATAAATTAGTTGACATGCTAATCTAGATAAATATCTGATTACCATAATAGATTTAAAAAAAACTACAACATATTTTTTGATAATTTCATTATCCCCTATATCATATCCTTTCATTTTATTCATTCTAATGTTCTTGGATTCCTAGGTAATGAAATAAAATAAGGGTGGTAAAAAATGCACAGTAAGAGTTAAGTACAATTGAAGTTATCATCAATCAATAAACATAAAAATCTTTGAATTTTCAATAACTATACACACATTCCATTTAAATAATAACTTTACTATCATGAGTAGATAAGAAATTATCAATATTGAAAGCTAAATATATGAAAAAACAATCCATTTAATAAATAACATGACAAAAAAATGAATCCATGGATAGTATCATTGAGAAAATATCATGGATATTAATAATTTAATTATTAAGGAAAGAAATGCTTAATTATTGGATTTCATGACCTTAGGGATCATGATATCTCTATTGTTTAAAGCATTCACAAGAAATTTTAAAAACTATGGGTAAAGACAAATTTAATTCTAGATTACTAATTTTTTTCGTGAGACTACTGATGCATCAAGTGATAAATAGTTCTAGGCCCCACCCATCACTACAGTTCGAAGGCATTCTTCATATATCATAGGATCTATTTAATCCACGAATCATTATTCCTTATCAATAAATATCTGTATTGAGTAAGTAATATAAATTTATCAAAATTTTACCATTTCAACAAAATAAATTTCATCATAAAACATTGTAAGTAAAATTTTTATATTGTTTAGTCAGTAATAATATCTATGAAACAAATAAAATGGATATTTATGTGAAACTAAATTTATTGTGATCACAATAATGTGAATGTTTTAAAGAAAAATTAATTACTAAAAATAAATCAAGAAACAAAAATCATTACTTACCTAGGTCTAAATGATCATAAACCATACATAAAAAAGAATAGTAATGGGATGAATTAAACATATCCCATATGAATTATAATTAAAATAATGTTTTTTTGTTTATGAATGAAATAACCATACAAATATCATTAAACAATCTTGAGAAAATATCCTTTTCACTTTGAACATCTTTTTAAAATTAAAATTTCAAAAAATATTTTGAAAATAACGTTCATTTCAAATATCTATTTAATATTTTAATGTATCTTTTATAAAAATGACTGGTTATAATGGTATGAATATTTATATATTTATATTACATTTTAACAATGTTTCTTTTCACATTTTCAGAAAAAGATAAATGGCCATTGTTTTGAAAATGGCTTGAAGATTAATTAAAAATATTTTTATAATAATTACGAATGGGTAAAAATGAATTTCGTAAATCATTTGAAAAAATTTTAATGTAATCTTCGAAATATTTAAAAAAACATGGATTTTTAAATGAAATAGATTTCTAACCTAAGAGAGAAATAAAGTAAAATTATCATAAAAACATATTCTCAATTATTTTAAGTACCATAGAGTAGAAAAATTGTACTATTACATTAAAATATCATTAATAGACATAGGAGAGTAAAATTAATTCTTTTTATTAGATAATTGTCAAATAATTCACATCAATGTAAATTAAAGAATAAACAATCTTGATTAAAATGTAATTGTGAAATAAAACCTTACAATGATCATAATGTTGATTTGATAATTATTGATGAATTGATTATTTGTATAAAATTTAAATCCTTATAAAAAGGTTTATATAAAACATAATAAAATAAAAATTTATTACAAACATAATCTTATAATGTCAAAGACAGTGAAGAAGTAATATAACCTTATGAAAAGAAATTGAGTTAGGAAATTCATTACCCCTAGGTAAGTTTTAATCCAAATCTCCTTTGATAAAATAATTAAATTTTAAATATAAAATTTAATTAATTATTCTATAATTTTTATATTACATTTCAAAGAGTATGTATATACACCACATAATATAAATAAGGTGCATAAGAGAACAATTTGTCTTAATAAATGGAAATTGAGATGATGTCTCTTACCTCATGTTTCCCTTTATTTAAACGCTCTTTATTCTCTTGTATAATAGTTTTAATAATTTTATTAACTTATAATAGAAGATTAATAATATTTTTAATGTCATATATTTTTTTTTATCACATATTATCACTTATTCATTAACAAAATTTTATTATTACTATTTTCTAAATTTCTAATTGTCTAGTTTTCTCAAGCATGTTTTGTAATGAAAGATATTGATATTGGACATAGGATACAATTATGCCACATATAAAATTATATTAATGTTTTTTATATTATTATTTTTCCTTAGGTAAATATTTAGAACCATTTTGGATAATATTACATATAAAATAATCCACACCACTTCATGGAGGTAGTGAGTCGTACATAATATCAACAAACAATATAATTTCTTAATGGAGAAATAAGTAAGGAAGTGAATTATATATTAATTATAATATATAATTTAATTTCCTAAATATCTTATATTCTGTTTAAATTTATCATTTATTACATTCCATGTAAGGCGTTAGTGAAAAAGAATCACATCGCTTGGCGAGGCAGTAGTCTGTTATACACCCGAGTGATGTTATCGTATCCCCCATAAAATTGAAATTAAGAAGTTATGTGTGATATGGTTACTCGTGAATAATAATAATGTAAAAATTATCATATATATATATATATATATATATATATCCATAATCATACCAAACTGTGAGGAGTGTTGATGGAAATCGAGTCACATTAGTTCACGAAGCAGTAGTCCACCATACGCACGGTCAACGTTGTTGTTTCCCATTTGAGGGAAGAGGATATGGATATTGGTCATTACATAAACATAATAACAAATATGTATATTAATTATACTATTTTTATTATTTAATAATGATTTAATAATATTTAAATGAGGTGGAAGAATAAATAAAATAAAAAAATTCGTTTAAGAATGTTACATATTCTTAGGGAAACACCTTTAGGTTTTAAAAAAATCCATTAAAATATGGATTTTTGATAAACATTTGGCCCACAGGATGTTTTTTGGGAATAAAGGAAGGTATTTGGGTAGATATTGGCTGATGAAAATGGCTTTTTATGTGTGAATATTAGAGGATAGGAGGTGACCTTTTAAAAGTTTGGGAGAAGGATACCCATGTAATTTTTGAAAACTATCAATAAAACCCACATTTTTCTCATTAAAAGGATAAAAATGAAAATTTCATGAAAATATATTATTAAATTGGTAAATATATCTATATAATAAAAAATTTCTATTTTCATCCTTAGAGATATCCAAATCCAATGATTGACACCAACAAACATTGACTGTAACCCCAAAGCCATAAATCCATGTATTACACATATCATGTGACATTTGGGTCAATCAAGGCCTTGAACCATTTACTATTATATAAGTAATTCTTCTATGAGTCATAATATTAGTGAAAATATAGATAAAATAATGATATAAAAAGATTACTTTAGTAGCTTTATTTTCACTTATTCTATAATTAAGGGAGATTTTTCTCCCTATATTGAGAAGAAATTCTACTACGAAATCTAGAATATTACTCTTGTTGTATCCACCAGTTCCGTTATTATAGAATCAGTCTCAACAATGATTATATTCCCCATTTGAATATTTTAAAATATTGAAATGATTTTACCCTATTATAATAGATGAAAGAAATAAAAACCAACATAAGGTTTTATAAATAGTGTATTATTTTTTATGATCTCAAACCACAAATAGAAGATCTAGAAAATAACCCAATCAAGAAAAAGCATCCTCAAGAGTCTTGAAGGACCCAGACACCGATGATATCAATAATAAAATAGTCCATCAAATATCTTATAGCTATGGTAAATAAATATCAATTATACGTATTACATTTAGTTATGAAATAAAATACAAAAAAATAATATGAAATATTTGTTCACATATGATATTGATAAAATTATAAATTTTTTCATATTTTTTATTGTAGTGTAAAATTCATTTTTTCATATATGATAAATTATTATAATATGTATCCACTATGATAAACAAATTTAAATTATTTACTACTCATTATTTTTAAATGGAAATAAAATAAATTCCACTTATATCTTCAAACTATTTATAAGTAATGATTAATCATGTAAAAAACATTGAATAATTGATATATATATATAATGGTAATTGAAAATATTTAAAAAAAATGATTGTAGAATTTATCAATTATGATAAAAGGAAATGTATAATGACTCTTATATTTTTTTTAAAATTTATTATAAAATAGTTTAACTTTGGTATTCAAGACTAACTATTATTTTTCAAAAATGATATTCAGGTCATTCATTTTTCATAAACATTAGTGATTAAAATATATAGTAAAATAATGTATGTTTTAATAATTTTGAAAGTGAATAAAAATGATAATGTATAAAAAATAATGTATAATATTTATATTTATATTAAGAAAATATTATAGTCATTTATAATTTTAGAACTAGTGTATTATTAATTGTTGAAGTAAAATTTGAGTCTTAGGTGAATTTATACATAGTTAGTATATTTTATCATTACCAAAATTATAGAGGAAAAAAATAAAACATAATAGATTGGAATAATTCAAAAATATAAGATAGTGTGATGTTATAATAAATTAAATTTAATCTATTTATTTTGAAAACACTGTAAGAAGACAAAAAATGGAATTCTATAAAAATAAAAACAATATGTAGTGTACAATATTGATAGGATTGACATAAAAACCTATGTGTTTGTGATATTCCCAGATATCTATTTTATAGATTTAGTTTTTCTAATAAGGAACCCTTCAGAAAAAATATTTAATTTTTATGAGTACTTAATAGTAAAATGGAGTTATTTTGAGCCATGATTGTTAAGAACAGTTTAATTAAAAATTGGAAGTAATATAGAAGGGGATATCCAAGAAGAATAAGTTATGAATATATTAAATAAATTTCAATATGATAAAAATATTAATTGATTTAAATGAACCCGTTATACTGTCCCAATTGAATAAAAATAAAATAAATGGATAAAAAATGTTTTGATTTATGAAAATGGAAAGAATTTTTTATACAACGAATATAGAAATGATAAAACATTGAAAAACATCAAATAATATGTTTTCATTTTAAAAGAAATATTAATATGAAAGTTAAGGTACATCACATTCCTTTTTTCATTCTCTAATATCCATAAAAGTTATGGATCCACATCCTTATAGAATATTATAGAAATGAATCATAATGATTATAGGTATTTATAAAAAAACTAAAAAATGTCATCACATAAACATATATCACTACAATAAAGAAAAATTGTATTAATACAATAGTATTATTTCCAGATTAAAATAAAATATATAATATTCAAATATAATTTCGACATGAATGATTTGATAATGAGTAAAAGAAAATATTGATATTCAATAAATATAATATATAACGTATAATTAAATTAGAGACATGAACATATTTTTCATATAGTTCTTTCAACACCAAAGTGAATATCATATATATTTATGTTTTTTCACAATGATTCCAATACTACATAAATATAAAATTTTGAGTATACAATTAATTCAAAATTCTGACCATAG
Organism: Viscum album; assembly: GCA_963277665.1. Classification (NCBI taxonomy): domain Eukaryota; kingdom Viridiplantae; phylum Streptophyta; class Magnoliopsida; order Santalales; family Viscaceae; genus Viscum; species Viscum album. The sequence goes on from OY728156.1 coordinate 1,947,573,333, forward strand.
GGTGAATGAATTTATAAAAATTATGTAGACATTTGATGGAAAGTTAATAGTGAATATAATAGCACAACTATATGCATTTTTGTAATTTTCATATAGATAAACATTTTTGGAGGTCTATTATTACATATTTGAAAAGATAAAATTGATAAATATTGTAGTGTATTAAAAGATAATTAACTATATATTAAAATTTTACAATTTATAAGGAATAATATGAATAAATAGACAAATGAATATCATATGAAAATGTAACTAGAATAATATGAGAATAATTATATAAATATTAATTACATCCTATTGAACACAAAAAAATTAATGTAGACATAGATAAATAATATTTTCATTATTTATAAGATAACAACTTATTTTCAAAATAACAAAATTCTATTTAATGATAAAACGTTGAAAAAATTAGTATTGTTAGAGATACAAAAAGTAACTATCTTAATCATAATAAGATGAAATCTAAAATAAAAAAAAATATTTAATATTAGAGGTGATTGTATTTAAAATTAAACATAAAAATATATAATATTAAAAAAAATCAATAATTGATCTGAAACATATTAACATTTAATGAAAATAAATTGAATCATTACAATATAATAGTAATCAGAATAAATGAGGTAATGATAAAATATAAATTATTATTACCAAATTTCTTGAAAAAAATAATATCATAGAAAATATTCTGGACTAAAACAAAAACTATGAGTATTTTTCTTTGATGTCTCATTTTCACATTGTTTTAATCCTGGACAAGTGGTCTCTACACACACATAGTTAAAAACCTATATATTTTTTTAAAACATGATATAATGAATAATAATTAATTGTAAAGTTTAAAAAGAAAATAAAATTGAAATTCATGTGGAATTAGAAATAAATCAATATTAAAGAATTTTCTAAAATATTGGAATAAGGCCCGTCGAATATGAATTAAGATTCTAATTTTTCATCATAGTTCAAGTAAAAAATTCATACACATAAAATATTTTAATTAATTATTTTAATGTGAAAAATAGAGTGGAGAAAATGGGTATGTATCATTGGTCTTAATACTAATGAAGATATATTTTTGGGGTTATTTCAGTTAAATTTGAATTTGTATCAAAACCAAGAACATATAAAGTGTTAATAAAAAATATATAAAAAAATTTAATTTTAAATTTTATGAATATGGTTTAGATGACTAAAAATGAATTATTAGTTCCCATGATATTGAAAAATGGTATGCTGATAATATATATTCTATAAAATAGAGTAATTTGTAAAAAACAATAGTGAAAAATTTAGAGAGTTATTATTGTAACAATATATATTCAAACCTAAAATAAGGTGAAAATTTATATTAGGAACATTTAGAGAGACAATAAATAAAAAAATAAATAGATAATACATTTCAATAAAATGTATTTTTTAAACGTATAGGGAAAAATGAAATTAAAATAAATATTTATATGAAAAGCGATGAGATCATTATCTAAACAAGTTCAACCCTATTATATATGAAATAAAAATGTTGTAGGGAGATATTATTCAAACAGTAGTTTTTTTGACTCTATTGAAACACCATAGAAGACTTATTTGGTAAAATAATATCATTTTGGTGAGAGAAAAATAATGTACAACAAAAAATTTCTATATTTCATTCGCACTATAAGAGAATGGATCTAAAATTGTATGTAATGTGTATCCATGTATTTTAAATTAATATGTATATACTAGAATATTAAAGTACTTATGGAACAAGATATGATAAATTCATTAACATATAACATGACAAGATAAATACCTAAATAATAAGAGAATAAAATTTTGATTAAGGAAACATAAAAGTGTCTATGTGTATTATAATAGAAGGAGCCAACCTACATAATTAATTCTCCTAAATGAACTGTTTTTTTGTGACATTCAGGGACTTGAATGTTTTTCAGTTATAATGTTAGGAAATCTGTGTTTTCTCATTGGACTCTAGATATTCAAGGGAGTAGAATGATGACTCACTGGGATGATGGCCAAACCCCACAGTCTCTATGGTGATCTTTTATTTTGATGTTTTCAAATCTGAGTTGTTTGTTTCTCAGTTTTGTTTTATGGTATTTAAATCTCTGCTGGTGTAAGTGTTTTACACCTTGAGCTTGTACTGTTAAAATTTATTTTTTAATAAATTCCACCGGTGACATAGAGTGGGAAACCAATCCATGTCATCAATATTCTTAAAAAATGAATGAAAACCAACATCTAAATTATGATGAAATTGTATGAAGGTGTGATGACTACTAAATAAAGGGTGAAGTTCATCAACATCTCTCATATAAAATATAATCCAGAAATCATAAGCATGAAGGGAGGTGATTCGAGGAAGGATTCATAGATATATTAGTAGGGATGCATCATAGAGGAAAGCAGGGTGAGCCGGAGGTGGAGATATAGGAGTTATTGATCGGCATAGGAAGTGACAGGATTCAGAAATTTGTTAATGTATAATTAAAATTTATTAATTGTCTTTAAATTTTTAAAAATCATATTTAACTATAAAAATTAAAAAATTAAAATATTGATAAATAATTTATTATATGTTTTAACATTTTTTTCAATTTTTAATAATTTTTGTCTAGATTTTAAGTGAAATACAATAGTACATTGATAAGGGAATAATCACAGTTTTCAAAAAAAATGTGACAATCCAGCATTTTTATTTCTTTCAAATCCAATGGTTAATTTTTTTTAACTATGCACGGAATGATCTCTAGTGTGTTGGATGTTCTAGATAAGGATTACAAGATACTATTTGGTTCCATAAATAGAGGTTTTTCAAGGCCTTTATTCTACCACATGATTGCTCCCCCTATCATGATTGATCATTATACTACACCCTAGCCTTCCAACCACATGGTAAATTCACTAAACATAGACCAAGTCAATGATGTGAATTTTCATGAATTATTCAACCAGTCGATCAGCCGAAACCTATAAGAAACACCCACCAAGTTATCATGTCATCAACCTAGAGTTACCATAAGCCCTCATATAAGTTGCCTCAAGAACTCCCCATTATAATCGACCACACCTAATTCATCAACCCACCACATGAGGAATTTTCAACCTACCATAGTGATCACCATTGACCTACCACACATGATAAAACCTAATATAGAATAAGTTTGGCAATGTCTATGCTTTTTTAAATAGGTATTAACCAAGAGGAGCCAAAGATGCATCATCTCGATGGCACTGAGCTCAACTAATCAAAGATGATACTTACCAAGTCGTGTTCGATGAAATTGGAGTATGAGAAGTTAATTGTGCCAAGGATAAATATTAAATTGTGATTGAAGCTGGGTCACATGGATTTATGATGAATGGAATTAATCTTAAATTAAGATTTAGTGACTATGAAATTGAGAATCTATAACCAAGGGGTTCTTTGAACCATGAAGGATGAGGTTCTAGGAAGAATGATCGAGTATTCAAAGATAACCAAGTTCGTTTTTCATGACTGAGAGTAGATCATATAAGAATAAATCTCAATGACGGATCTTGAACACTGATCAATGATTAATGATATAGAATAATTAATTTAGTTGAAGAGTTCAATGAATTCATTTAATGAGTATCTACTAAGACCCGATGAGAATGAATGGGTGTGAGATTCCAACACAGCCACACCTGCAACTTGGTTTATTGAACAAAACAATGGTGAAATTTTAAAATATATGAGATGAAATATATATTCTTATATTCAAACGGACATAGTTTGATTGTTGGACCAAGAAGAACATTGTGGGGGCCTCAAATATCTCCACTATTTCGGTTGTGACGGAAAAGAGGATGCATGCGAGATCTTTGATGAAATTTCAATATGATTGATTCGATGTCCAACATGATTTTCTTGGACTATATTTTCCCCAGTGAAAAGTTGATACATGTACATGACAACTTCACTATTCTATGTTGTAGTAGACTTGAGGCACTATCTCTTGATCATAGATTACTACACCATAATGTGTCCATGACCTAAACATACCACAACCATGAAAACACCTTCACACTCCCATCACACTTTGCATCACAAATACATAAACCTAACTACATACCCAAAACTATTTTAGGCTAGGCCTACCAGTATTGAAGCTGAAAAATAAAATTTGGCCTAAAATTGGGGACTAGATGGGATAAGACTAGAGCCCATTAATTATAAAATTCATCTAACCAAGAATGTTAGATTTATATTACATACATAAATGTGTTTTAAAGGTAAAAAATGAGTAAAGGTATTACTCTACATTCATTAAGGTCAGATGAAATGTCATGAAGTTGTGAAAATGTAAACTATGACTTGAAATTGTTACGTAAAAGTATCATGAGAAATATATTGGCTATGTAATGTTGGATTTATAAATTAATATCCTACATGAAGGTAATAAGGAAATCTCTGAGATATGTTTATGGACAATAGGATTCCTACAACTTCATAATGGTCATATGTTATTTAATAGACCAAAATAAAGGTAATGAAAGAGTTGTGAGAGCTGTGTATTGGTAATATGCATAGAATTTATGAACTCTGTAAAGGTTATTAAATGTTTCATAAGGATAAATTGAGATTTAAACTACTTAAATATATTTATTTGAATACATTATGATAAATTAATATGGAAAATTATTGATATTTTTAAACAAGATTTAAGATACTACAGATGGTTGCATTTAAACATGTGGTGTATATTGATATTTTCCTATGGTTGATCTATGGGATCGATATGGAGTTTTTCATACGATTGATCATTGAGGTGTATATGTGGTTCATCCAATTCAAGATATACAATCAATCAATTACTATGGTTGATCTACTTGGAGATGAATTGAGTTCTAAATTTTTATGTTTTGATGAATTGAAATCCTACGATGCTAGGTTGGATTTTTTCAAATGGAAAATAAATATCATATTGATTATCGTGATACATAATTGTTATTGAATAAGTGATGAAGCCATGATTAAATGTATATATTCATGTTAAATTTATATTATAATCATGGATAGAGGAAAATAAATATATCACCATTCCATTCTGATTTTTTTTATGGATTCTTTGGTGACCATATTAGAAATATGGTCCACCTATGAGAAACAGTAAGTTGAACTATGACACAAGTTATCTTGTGGTTCATTATAAATCCATGTAGATGAAAAGAGTTTTTAAATGGATTTATATTTAGAATGAGTTAAGTAGTTAATGGATTCACAATTAATAAAATATCTTGTTAGAATAAATTGTCGTGTCTTCGTGGCATTCAATAATGGATTTAAATGATAAATAATAATTTATCCACTTAGAGATTTTTTGGATTATGAAGAAGGAGGATATCATGTTAATATTTATAGAATATTAAATATCAAATAATATTTTAGTAATAACTGATAATAGTATTAATGATATTGTTGTCAATATATATTTTTTCAGTCATCGAAGAAGATTTTATTGGGAATATTTAGAACTAACATATATCACATGAGATAATCGTGAGATCATGATACATCACAATATTAATGAAATATAAGTAGTTGAAGCATGGATACATTGTTCTATTTTTCAACTATCTATTCAAGAAAATTTAGAAAAACCATATCACTCAAAATCTAGTAGGAGTTTCGAGAATAATAGAACTATTACTAGTTTCTATTAAATATCTTGAAGATGAAGTACATGTGCATGTTTGTTGATGTAGTATTCCTTTAAAAGGATATCTATTTAACAATGGGATATAATAGTTGAGGGTTATAAATATATTTATTAAACATTGTATTGAATTTAAAGAATATTCTTTTGATTGGGGTGTATAACTTGTAATTGATAGATTATGAATCGGGTTTATAACAATCATCAAAAAATTAATTAGTTTGTATAAAAAATTACTAGAGAATTGTAACAATGGGGTATATCTACTTGTTTAAAAATAGTATAGGATAGAGTGGGTTTTTATACTGAATTTTATAAATAAAATGTTTTGATATCTCTATTATTATCACTTCATATGAGGTGAATTTTTGAGATGTTGTTATGTGGATCAACAACTTTAAGAGGTTCAACTATTTGAATTTAGAATAAAAATTATTTGTAATATTTTTTCCATTAATTCTCCCCCAGTGGTTATCCTACTCAGGGAACTATATGAAACCCCAAAAATGATGATTGACAAGTATATTTAAGAAAAATAATATATTGGGTATATGGGTTATAGTTGATGATGGTGAAAAAGGTGACTAGAGCTACTATTTTTTAGTAACCTTAAGAATTACCAATAAAGAAGGAGACCAATCACATAATAAGTTTAAAAGTTATGAATATAGTTCGTATTTGAACATAAAAAGAATCTTATTTCATAAATAATGATTTTCAAAAACATTTTCAATATCTTTATCAATTGGGTTTCATTACCACCAACCCATAATTTTGTATAATAATTTGAGTAAAGAAGAAGTATGGAGGTTGTAGAATGTGAATGTATTATTAAGAATTGAGTACGTTAGTGGATCTATAAAAATACCAAATTATAGTAATGAAAGCGATGATGAATGAGTTTCATGGAGAAGAATAATTATAAAAGGTGGATTTGACTTCTGTTTTCCACCAGGTATAGAGGAAACATGATGATATTGGGAAGTCTGTGTTCATAACGCATTAGAGGCATTACTATTATGTTTTTACACCATTCATTTTGATGAATGAACCTATAAATTTAAAGGCTACTATGAATTTAGTATTCTGGGGTTTTTTAAGTAATATTTTCTAGTGTTATTCAATGATATATTGATGTAAAGTATGTGATGGGATGAAAACCTAGTGAAGGTACAAGAATTTATACAAATGAGGATAGAAAATGTACTATTTTTAAAGAGTAATAAAAAGAATTGTTCCTCCATAAAGAGGTATGGAGAATTTAGGTGATATATTTATTGGTGAAGGAGTTGTGAAGAATCCCAAAAATATATAGTTGAGTATATTATTTAATGATTGGAGGAATCTGAAGGAAGTTATGGGGTTTTAAGGATGACTGGATGTATTAATAAAATTGAATAATGGAATGATTGTAATACCCATCGAGGTCATGAATAAGAAGGATATGTTTAGAAAAACACCTGAAACCCAATATTTATTTGACATAGTTTATAAAAATATGACCATTACCCTAGTTTAATGCACATTGGATTTTTACAAGGGATTTTGAATGGAGTTTGATTCCTCTGGTTCATGATATGGAGTTATTCTAACATTGTAAGGGGGGATTAATTCCTATTTAGATATGGTGTTATTAGAAATAACTTGAAAAAATAAATATAATAATTAAAGCTTATGAATTTAGTGCTTTCAATCTAGCACTAGAGACAATATTTGATTTGGGAGTGGTTTCAAGTATGAATGGATCATATGAGACTTATTAATATTATTATTCAATGTGTAGTTTCAATTAATAATCAGTTCTAGCTAGAAAAGTTACAAGGATATTATTTTCGGGTGATTTACAAGTAATGGAAATTCAATTGTGCTTATGATGTTCTATAGAGCGTGACAAAAGGAGGATATTGTGTATTATTAGAAATTTAATAACATAATTGGGTGTAGTTTTATGTGTCTAAAAAAGTTTTACTGAATGATTTGAGTCTATTGGAGTTTATGGATATGTTACAACTTATTTGCACCGCAATTATATGATATTCCTTCTAAAATGGATTGATATTATATTATAATTTATTTTTCCTGAAAAAAGTGTAATATTTTATTACAAAGAAATTATAACATTTGTTGGAATGGTGTAACCTGATCCTTGGATGGAGCTGGACCAATTATTGGTGGCCTATAATGCATACTAGGTTGTAACTCCCACTAATAATCATAGCAATGCTAAATCACTTTAATAGAGATGACCAACAACACTGATAGGGCATTACAACAGTGAAAACTTGTCAAAATGGTACAGTAGTACCTTTGACTTTGATAATAGTGGTATTTTCAATCTATATAATTCTTATAATTGGTTAAAATATAACAATGTACTAATTTAGTGTTTTGCGGAACCATTACATTGGATTATTTATAAGGACATTTCTATATGGGGTTTTATTCAGAGAATAAACCTTATAATTTTTGTTACTAAATTCAGTGAAGTAATTCTGCCTCTTTGTGGGTATAGGTAATTGTTCCTAGCCCATGAAACTTTTTGTGTCATGTGTTATTGTTATTCTACATTGTTTATTATTTCTATCCCTTTTAATTTATTTCTGAGATCATTCATCATTATTACTTTGGATTTTCTATAATAACTACTATGAATGGTTGATTTAAAAATATCAAGGTCATATTTCTAAATTGAAAAATTGCTATGGAATAAGTAAAGGTGAATATAAATCAACTTTAAAGAAATAAGTTCTATTCCTGGAGGACACATATCAAATAATATATTTGTTATGAAAATTTTTTCTTTCCACTTTAAGATGAGAAACCAATGGATATGGAGAAGATAAAGTGGGAGATACTATATCTATAGGTTCTTGGAGTTTTGAACCTTAATCTAGCCCAAAACATGGAGATTAGCATCAGAGAGAATAATCTAATGGATAAGTTGGGGAGATTTCAAACAAATATATATGAAAATACTCATGAATAAAACAAATTGTACCTTAAATTTGAAGATGATTGATGAGGAGATTATTACAGATCATGTCAAAAAATAGAACATAATCACAAGTTAATCTCATCAGTGGGAATTATTCTAGAAGAAAATTTATGTTCTCTTATATTTTTACTAATTTATTAACAATTATGAATTCACTTTAACCGTTTTGTATTTATTCGATGAAAACAATGTTGGTTTTGAAATATGTTTCAGACCTAATCCTTAATGAAAAATTCAATGAATAGAATCAGGTAGATTCTATAATTTGACTTTGGTCATTGAAGAAAGATATCGATATGTGCAACTAGATAAACAGAGGGGGTGATCAAAATAAGGAGTAAAGAGTCTAAACAAGGTAAAGGTGAAAATTCCAATTTGTTGGATTTGTGAGAAGAAATGATACATAAAAAAGTACAAAGAAAAATGGAATGTTCCTAAAACCAGTACAATAAACATAAAAATGACAAAACAAATGATATATTCCTATTCAGTGTGGATAGTACTATAGAGTGTTAGATTTTAGAATCGAGGGGATATTTTCATTAAACTTTGGAGAAAGGTTTCCTAAAAAATATGTTTATAGACATTTTCAAAAGGTATATCTTGTTGGTGATGAACACTTACAGATTTAGGGGATGGGAGATTCATTGATTAAAACTATCATTGGAAGTTTGATGAATTTGGGGAATGAAGGCATATCACTAAAATAAGATTAAATCTTATTTTTATTCAGAAACTTGATGATGATGGTTTTAGTAACACATTCACTGGGGGTGCATTAAAAATAACTATGTGATTGGAGTTTAAAACTTGGACTTTTTGTCTATTACTATTTGAAATTACCCACATCAATTAATGATATCTAGAGTAAATTTTTAATCATTGTGACTCTTGGAGTTTAGGATTTAATTATTAAATGAATTAAAATAATTTGTTATGGATATATTCAACATTATAGTTAAATTGAGAATCCATGCATAAATTAAAATTTATTATCATACTATGAACTTCTAATTTTTTGATTTTGGAGATCAAATTATTAATGGTATTTGATTTCTTTTTATATATAATTGATATATAATTTTTTTAATTAATTTACTAAATAAACATTGAAATTGAAATTTGAATTGTGTGATTTTATTTGTGAAAAAAAAATTAGATTACAGTATAAAAATTTAATGATGAGAAAATAATGTTCTAATTGACGTATTTAATAAATTTTAAATTATTTGTTAAAAGGGTGAAATAATGAATTTATATTATTTTATCATTTTTGAATTTAATTAGGAAAAAACCCACCCAGTGAAAAAAACTTGTTCTATTCAGATCACTAAAATATTGGAAAAGACATGGATTGAATGTGAATTCTCTTCTTATGGTTGATAAAACAACCAAAAAATAGAAATTTAATGTATCTATTTCACCAAAAATTCAGGGTACCTCAAGTGTACCACTGACATGAACTGATAATTTTGGAAATTTCAAGAGGAATCCATACCCATGAAGAGTGTCTATGAGTGTGATGTTTAGAAATAGAATGCATTTATTGCATGAAAAAATACCATCCACTCATGAAATTCCATATTCCTCATCCAAATATTAAATAAGGGATGGTGTTTCCACACAAAAAACAAAGATACCATGCCTTTTATGTGGCATCAACCATGGAAAAATGACAAAAATTTGGAAAAGTCAAGGAGATGTCACAGAAAAAACAAGAAGTCGCACCTCTTCTCATGTTTAATCATCCCAATCAACTATAACACTCTCATTCACAAATAGAGATCTGAAACCATTGAGCATTATGAGGATGAATCCAATATAATCATCTATTATGACCTTTTCTATACTGAAGAACACTGAACCCCCTAGATTATAGATAAAATGAAGAAGACTATCAACCAGGCTTGAAAAAGACACATGCCTAGATCTAGGAGGATATTATGAATCACATAGCACCAGAAGATACTAAATTCGGTGAGACACTCGATGATCACCACCCATGGGATCCTAAGAAAATTATTATTGTTGTTACTATGTGATTGGAGAAGAAAAACACATCTAAGATCACCACACTCCCTGAAATAAGATCAAGAAAATACCAAATATCTCTCATATTGGAATTAGAGACACATGATGAATATCCAAATTTCTATCCAAATACAAGGAGGTCAAACCACGCTACAAATCCTAAGATCTTTGGACAGTATTCCTTGAAATCGAATTGTAACACCTTGAGATTTTGTTAAATATTCCATAAATTATATTTATTCATTTCTATATTGTTATTTAAAAGCCATATTGAGTTTATATTTATTTAAAAACAATAATAATTTTTGATTTTGTTACATGAAAAACTATGTTTGTATTTTATTAAATGTAACACTATGTTTAGGATACATTACACCAAACATCGAGATTAAGTGAAACATGAAATATTATTAAAATATTATTATTTAATATGATTGTTATAACCTAGACATTGGAATGGAGGGTATGAATAGGATTAACTAAATTATGAAAGTATTTATTTCACAGACATATATAAATTTTATTTTTTGGTGACATACTAATTCCAAATGAGAATAAGAACTATTTGAAAATAATAGATATATTTTTATGAAAAAATTTTTTATTAAAACGAAAACATTTTAACTTAATAAAAAAATAATTTCTTTTGTTATATTAATGAAATTCATATTTTATATATTCAATAAAATATTTAACAATCATATTTTTTGTTTTCAAGACAAGAGGTAACAATAAATCCAATTTTTTCGTAGAAAGTGTATTTTTATAAAAAAAAATGTCTTCTCTCATTTTTAGACACTTTTAATAAAATAATATTTTGACACTTTTGAAAAATAAATTTTTAAAAAATAAAATTGATTTATTAAATCTTAATATCAAAACTATCATATGGTAATTTTTTTTGAATTTTGGGAAAATATTAATTTAAAACTGTATTTTCATTTAAATTATTCACAAAGATAAATAATTTTTTATTTTATTATTATTTATCCAATTTATATCATTGTAATCATTTTTATATTGTTTTTTTTATAAAAAATATTTGTAATCTTTTGAACATTTTCCCTTTCAAAACCCTCTTTCTCACTGCACCCGTAGAATTAATTTTAAATTTAAATTTTCTACTTATAAGAATTTAATTTGAAATAATGTATTATATATTTTTTTTAATAATTATAATTTATATTACTTAATAATGTTATTTTTTTCAAAATTAAAAGTGAAAATAGTAAAAATTAATTGATGTGGTTACAATAAAAATTGGTTTATCGGCGGTTATACTAAAATGATAATGGATAAAAATGACCCAAAAGTTTTCCTATACCAATTTTATGGTAATATTTAGAACATAAATCATATAGATTTAATAATGGCCCATTTTTATTCTTCATTTCAGGATAATAACCTGGGTAATCCTTTTTCTTTTCAAAAATTACAATTGCGCCACTTGCCTCAGATTTAGAAAGTCGCCCCCTCTCCTCTACTCTTCACGCCATAAAAACCTCTTAGTTCGGAAAATCCATGACCAAATAACTTTAAAAACCCATATTCTCATAATAGAAGCCTTATTTTGGTTAAAAATCAAACCTATTAAGGCTTTTGGTGTCATCATATGGAGGATTTTTAATGAAGAGGTATCATTCTTCAAGGATCATTTTTGTTTGATTTCTTCCCCCACCTTCTTAAATTCAAATTATACCAATAAGATATTATAATATGTTTATATAAAATATAATTATATGTTTTTATGTTAATTTAATTATTTACAACCATCACCAATTCCATAAAATTTGTTATTAATTCATTGTTCATGTGTAGGGCGGACAACCGCCTAGCGATCTGATGTCATTAATTTTTCTCTTACCACCTCTCATAGTTGTGTATAATGATGGATATAAAGTATATTTATGACATTTATAAATTTATTATACATATTTAGTATTATATCATATATAAATTTTTTTATTCCATTCATAGGGGATACAATAATGTTGTTCACGTGTACGGTGGGCAACTGCTTCTCAAAGCGATGAGATTTTTTTTCACAAATGATTTACATGGAATATAGTAAAGATAACAATAATATATATATATATCTCTGTGTGTGTGATATAAATTAAATAATTATGATTTCAATTAAATATTTATCATTATTAAAAGATAATATATTATTTTCTTTCATACCTTTTCACGCCCAGAAAGATGATAACGTTGTTCGTCTATGTGTGGACTATCACCTTCATGAATCGATCTGACTCTCTCTTTTCATCACCACCCTACATGGATTAAATGTATAAGTATATTAAAAGAAATAATATTGAATTTTTTATATTATTATTTTTATTTAATTAAAATATATTACTTTCCACTTTTCCATAACGATCATTGAAAAATGTAAATGTTAATCATGTGTATGTACGTGCAACAGTATTAATGATCGTATGTACTATCTTTATTAAAATAATATTTAATGATTAGTCTTAAAATATTTATTGATTATTAATTATTATAATTATGTCATAATTATTATTACTGAGGTGATTGATTCAAGATAAAAGTAAGAAGACCAAAAATAAAAAAATAAAACATATATGAAAAATAAAGCGATTATTACCTGAAACATGATTTTAACAAGGAATTTTTATTAAAAGATTAAATAAAATACATAATTAAATTAAATTTGGAATATGAAATTGTGGTTATGTAAAATATTTATAATCATATTATATTTATTATACAGTAGTTTCAAATTAACACAAAGTCTGTCAAGACTTACGTTACGGGATTTTTAGTCTCTATTTTATTTCTGGGAGACATTTGAAAATTCCCCACTTATTTATTTAGTGTTCTATATATACTTTACGATTGAAATTTTTTATCATGAATACCATTATTTTCATGATATTTAATTTATTTTTTAATTTTATTCTTTATTGGGGAATATGATTCAAAATACTACTGAAATGTTAAGGGGTTTTTGACTCAGGTTTCTTTATTTGAGACTTATGTCATGTTATTTAGCAATCTTCTTTTTTGTTGTGTATATACAAACCATTTTACATGTAATATATGGAATTTATTTTTTATCATGAAATCTTAGTTTTTTTTAATGTTATCCTATCATGGGGATTATGATTCAATGATTCAAAAGTGGTAAGAATTTTACATTACAATATTAATATTTATTTGTATTCTTTATCATTAAGTATAAAATATTGAAATATTATGATTTAACTAACAATAATTTTCTGAAATTTATTATCCTCTAGTTATTATTGATATTTCAAAATAATAGTTCTATTTTGCTAATCATATATACTTAAAATAATTGTGAAAATGTTTAAAAAACCTTTCTTTCAATCTAAAACCCACATTCTTCAAAATCCATGTTTCCTAAAATTATCTTTAAAAATTATTTTAACATTTTCAAAATAATATATTAAAGAAATTTTTATCCATTTTTGACTTTTAACAAAAAAAATTTAAATTAATATACATTTTGTTTTCCAAAAAAATTATTTTTGAATTTTAAAGAAAATGTGAAAAGAATATTTTTGTTATTTTGTACATCAAAAACAAAATTTCCCACCATCAGGACCATTATTTTCTTTGAATATTAATTTACATGTTTTAAAGATAAGTTTAAATAAATATTATTTTCAAAAAAATATGTTTTAAATAGTTTTTTAAAATAGATATTTATATTTTCCTCATGAAATGTTTAAATTATTATTACAGATTCCTTTATATGTTTTTAATGTTAATTTCAAAGAAAATTAATTTGAAAATGTTTTACATTTTATAATATAATTTTCAAAGAAAGGTTATTTTCTTTAATAAATTTTTTAAGTAATATTTCAAAATACTTGTCGATCTAAGTTGATATCATTTGATGTAATTTAATATTTACTGGGGATATTATCCATAGATAAAATCAGTATTCATTCTATTAATGGTTTTTTGTTTTTCATGAAATAATGGTTAAGAAGTATATTTCCCATGCATGGTTTATACCATGATAAAATTATTATAACCACTGCTTAATTTTACAAAGGTTATGATTTGATAGAATTATTGTGAAACTAGTATCTTTTCCAATGATTTTTTTATAATGAAATGTTTATGAAACCATTTATATTTCATGGGTTCTAATATGATGAATGTTTTATGATATTTTGGCACATATATGTATTATCAACATTATGTGATGGTGGTTATGTTATAACCAAGGATGGGGGTTACATTATAACTCAGGATGGTTGTTATGTTATAACCAAGTATGGTGGTTATGTTGTAATGAAAAATTATTGGGACCGATAACTACCTCCAACGCATTGGTGAATGATTTATATCTCATGATATAGACATGATTATAATATGATGTTTTCCTAGTTTATTTAGGGACTTTGTCGAATGTGATGGTCTTGGGATAGAAACATGACCATTATAATGGTTTGGGGAGTGAACTCATTCCATTATAAGGAATGGGATTCCGCTAGGGGTAGTGGTGTGTCCCTCCCAAAAGGTGTATCATCCCATGGAGTTCCCTGATATGATTTGGAAATAATCCTTGACTACTATGTAAATTCTTTTCTATGATTACGTGTATTCTACAATTCTAGGTATTATACCACTGTTATGCTCTCATGGATCATGTTATTTGATATCAATATGATTCATTTATTATGAAATGCCAATATTTATTCCATGACACAATATTCTGATCTTTGATATGCAAGGTATGGTTATTAAAAATTAGTCTCATGTTATCATACACTTAAATTTATATTACTCTTACATATCTCCCTTATTTACCCTTAGTGATCATCTGAGATCACCCTTTCTTATGATTCATTTCCCGAGATTATTAAAAAATCATAAATTAGGGTATATTTATATATGTTATTAAAGGGGAATATATTTTCATAAAATATTTAAGAACATTCACCAAATTAAGACAATTTTATTCTGTGTTTCCAAATGCACTAAAATATTATGGTCTTCAGGCGTTTGCTTGTTTAATGTTTTTAATATTCATCTAAAAAGATATAATAACAATGTATGAGAAGTATGGGTGGATATAGTTGGAATCAGAGGAATGTTTTAGTTATACTTTTGAAATTAGGATGAGAAAACTTTATAGATATCCCTTAGGATATTTCAAAGGATATGTATAGGGATGTTTGTAAGGATAAATATATGGATGATAAAAATTATAGGAAAATATCCTAGAATATTGGTAAATGGTATAGAAAGTGGTTTCCATGAAATTAAATCCCTTTCTAGATTCTATATGTTTATGTGGGACCATCATAGAGTTATATTTGGTTAATAACTTTGAAATTGGTGCTTTGAGCTGGACTCGATCATCAACTATCACAAGAAAACTAGCCTTACATCACACCTGGTTTGACACTCCATGGGGATATTCATTTCAAATTCACAAACTCATTATGAAACATCATAAAGGATTTAAATAGATAAAGAATATGAATGACCTAGATTTAGCCTAAGGGGTTATAGATTGAAAATAATGTTTCAAGATTTAGGTACCCAGTAACTGATTTTTCATGCTTATGTTGTTCCCAATTATGATTAGTGTTGCTCACATTGTGATTTTGTTTATAGCTAGTAGCTGGAAACATAAGAAATCATGTTTATATTGAATCTTATGGAAAATTTCGTCAATATTAGTGACCAAATTATATTATTACTAGATATATATAAATTTTTGTTATGCCTAATTAGATATTGTGATATATGATTAACAATGTGAATTTTGGTATGATTTTTAAAGGGTAAAATCAGAGGAATATGATCTATTTTGATAGTTCATGTGGTGATGAACACAGAGGAAAGAAGATTCAGATTCCTACATGTTAAGATGTTGGAATAAGAACATGGAAGAATAGATAAAATGGTGGAAAAGATGTTTCCAATGCATAATAGAAGGTAATGGAGTGAAAAGTTGTCAAGGAGTTCAGTATCTTATGTGTGGGGAACATGGTCATTGTCCAAATAAATTCATTGACACAAGAATTATCTTCTAGTACAAGAAATGATTTATTTATTATTAGTTATTAAATTATAATTATATATGTATTTATGTATTGGTATTCAAGGATGAGGTTGGAGAAGTAATTTTCTAATGGTATTTGGGTTGTAAGAATTGTGATACATCTATGGAATTATGTTACTTTTAGAATCATATATGCCTCTACATTATATTAAATTAATATTTTTTGATTCGATAACGTGTTTTTAATTTTTAGGTTTATCATATGTTTAAATTCATAAAAATACCTCTTTTGGTTCTACATGATGCGATTTTAGAAAGAATAAGGATATTTTAGGGGAATTTTATAGAAATATAACCCTCTATTTTCGAGGTGGAATGCCTTTTCGTAGACATATGATTAAAGGTTTCGGTAACCTTTAGTGTTTATCTAATCTTTATTGTTAAGGTAATTTTTTGTTATTTTAATTTTGAATTTTTATTAATACAATTTTCGAAAAAAGATAACACATAAGTTAGGTTAAAACTTATTGAATCCAGTAAGGTTGTGGGGTATGGACACACAATAAAAGGGTGAAAATAGTATACTTCCTACCACTAGAATATATGAAAGATTAATTCTAGTTGGAAAATAAAAATTTATGTATTATTGAATTTGTATATCAATTATTATTAGGTTATAAAGTCAAGTCTAATAGAAAAAGGTATGAAAGGATGATATGACCATTATCCATACTATAATGGAAATTGGAATATATCACCATAGGTTTTATCATCAGACTCCCCAAAATATAAAATGGGAATAATGCTAAATGGATTTTAGTCTATCAATGTATAAATTCATCACTCTGCATTTATATCAAAGAATATTTCTCTTCAGACATATTTTACAGGATACACAATAAGGATGTTGTAAGGTTACATGGATTACCAAATTAAATTATATATGATTGGAATTTAAATATTACCACAATGTTTTGTAGAAGTCATCAAAAATATATTAATATTGGGTTGAGATTAAAAATGGTGTATCATCCTCATATATATGGTTAGTCTGAGTGAATAATTCAAACCCTATAGATAATCTAGGAACATTTTCAGTGGATTTCAATGGTGGTCGGGATCACACCGTTCTCTAGATGAGTTTATTTACATAAATATCATTTACTAAATCATTTATATAGATCCTTATGAATCACTTTATATGTACTAGAATTGAATTTATTAAAGAAACCTATCAAGACCTGTGAAATATGATGATAGAGTAGATAAGTTTAGATCTGTTAAGTAACTTTTGAAAACTATATAATGTTGATAGAAATGTACTGATGATAATAATAAATGTGATCTAGAAATTGAAGTTGGTAATAAGGTCTTTCAATGAATTTCTCTAGGGAAGAAATAATGAAAAAATATGACATAGGAATATCAATCCCATTAAAATTCTTTTCTGTATTAGTATTTTAGCTTATCATTTAGTGCTTCGAAAAAATATCACTCAGGTTCATAATGTGTTCGTGTATCAGTCCTGATGAAGTACATACTTTATCAATCTTATTTATTTAACTAATAGGTTATACCTAAAGATCAATATATTTCTTATGAGGACAACCAGAAGATATTGTGGATCAAATAGAGAAAATTTTAAAAAAATACTACTCAAGTAGTTAGTGTGTTGTGGAATAATATGCAGTGTAAAAAATCTATGTGGAATATAAGGACATACTAGGGAAAATGTATCCTCAGAAGATGGTTCCAAATTGATGAATTTCTAGGGATAATGGTAATGACCTGAAAATTTCATGGAATTTTTTTTTTCATAAATAATTTAGAATTTTACGAGTCTGTGGCTTCTCACGGCACTAGATTCTAAGGCCCGGTGTTCCCGAAATTAAATTCTGAAGTTTACCTCAGGTATGATCAGTGAAGGAATGAGCGGGTTTTTCTATCTTTTCAACCGGTGCTCAGAATTGAAATCTGAGGGCACTGATAAACTCACAGCACCGGTAATTGCTGGGTACCCTTAGCGCAGTTGCGTTTTAAGAGGGTTGATAATTAATTTTTGGGGAATTAGTTTAAAAATAAATAAAATTAGTGTGTATAATTTTATTTATAACTACGGCTGTTAAATCCTACAAAGTAGAGTTAAGGGTGGGACCCACAACCACCTAACTACCCATGTGTGGATATTTGGGTGGTGGGGCCCACACGATCCCCAACCTTCCACCATCCATATCACTTTTCAAACCCCTCTTTATACTCCCCATATATCTCCCTTAAACATTTTTTTAATTATCTTGTTAACTCATGAACTCTCCCATTTATGAGGACTCTTCCTCTTCTCCCCCCCCCCCCAATTAAATGTTTTCCAACAAAAGTAAATAAATGAATTCTTACTCTTCACATAATTAAATTAAGTTGTTTGAATATTGAAATACTTGTGAGAATTAACTAATATCTTTGCTATTATTTTATTTGGGGCATTTGTTGGGTTCAGATTTTGGTGAGAGATCCGATTGAATAGAGAAGGGTGTTCTTATCTCATATAAAGAACACCACCCTTTTCGATGAAGAACGCCTCTGATGAAGTACTTTCTCCATCGACGAAGAACGCCTCCGATGAAGGACTTTTTCCCTCGACGAGGAACACTTTATGATTCGAAGAACTCATTGTCTCCAATGTTGTTTCCTCCTCGGACGCACCACGACATCCACAGAATTGTCGAACGATCTCCACGACGCCGTTCTCTGGCGCCATCTACCGCGACGCTCGATGTTCGACATCAATTGTTGAGGTAGGGGATTTTCATATTTTGTGTTTATATGATTTATACACTGGTGCATGGGTATTTTATTGTAGGGTGTATGTATAATTTATTTTGAATAAATTAAACCCTTTTCATTGAAGAATTATGGATTGAGCCTCTAAAGAGGATGGCATGGGCTAACAAACAAGCCGGACCCTCCGGTGGTTGTTCTTTTTGAGCGGATTGATGGGCGATGGTGAAACGGGACCACAACGGTGTTTTAAAGCCTTCGCAGTAATGTTCGGGACCTGAAAAAACCGACGGCGCTGACGAAAACTGAAATGGATCACCTGAGGAACTCTGGTGGCCCACAGAAGCTCCTGGAAGCACGGGTCGCCCGCACGGCGGCACCGGCGACCGGAGGTGGCATCGGGAGCCGTCCATCTACCTGGAGGTCTGCGACTCCCCAGCGCGCCCCCAGAGAAGACCCACCATGGCTTGCCGCGGCAGTGTGGTGTGGTGGATCCCACGGCTGCATGGGATCCCGGGACGACAGCGGGGTGGTGCTTTGCACCACCGGTGTCAATTAGCGCCCCCCCCCCCCCCCCCCCATTCCGCACTTTTCGCTCGGCAAATCTGGCCAAGCCGGCTCCCCAGGCTGGGCTGGGGCGGGCCACGTAGGCTGGGCCGCGCCGGTCGGGCCGGAGGGTGCCCCACTGGGCTGGACCCAAGCCTGAGTAGGGTTGACCCTGTTCGGGCCAACCCAGGGGGTGTTAGGCCGGGTCGGACCGGGCCCGGACCCCCTATTTTCAAACTGTTTTCAGTTAAACGAACATATCTTGAGCTACAAACCTCGAATATATGCACCGTCAGTTGCATAAGATTCCTTGGATCGATACAGTCGTTTATGTATATTACACTAATGGTTTAGGTGATGTTTGGGTATGTCCAAGTTGGTCCGAACCTAAAACCAACTGTGCCGTCGGAGTGAAAACGCTTATAACATGAGCTCCGGACGCCCGATAGATGTGCGGTCGACATTGTTAAATTCCTCTTAGTGATATGGTTATTTTGGTATACTTCACATGTGGTTTGGACGAAGCTGGAGTATGGTCGGGTTGGATTGTACCTGAAATCCAACCGAGCCCCTGGAACAGAAAAGATAATATCTCCCATACTGGACGCTCGTTTGACGAACTGTCAGTGGCATTGGTAATAACATTGAGAAAAAGTTTCTTTGGGTATACCCATGGGAGTTCAGGATACGGTTGAGATACTGCCGGGCTGGTTCGTACACAAAACCAACCGGCCCCCCAGGACTAAAAGGCTAATAACTCACAGATCGGGCGTTCGATTGATGGGATGTCTCTTATGTTGAGACCCCTATAATGAGGCGGTCCTTTGAGATACATCTTCATGTGACTTTGTGAAACATGAAGTATTTACCAGTTTCTCATGGAGCTGATCCTCTCAGAGACGAGTATACGGAGTACGGAGACCTTGTAGCTAGCTGAGACCTGATGACTGCTTGTCTGATTCAAGTCAGGGTTACATGACAAGCTCAGTGGGGAGCACTACTATATTTGGGTGGCAGACCCAGGGCGGGGACACTACTGTGTTTGGGTGGCAGACCAGCGGTACTCGACAGAAGGAGTACCTCTGTATGCTATTAGGGGGAGCACTACTTTGTGAGGTGGGAGACCCATGGCCGAGGAGCACATCTTTGTGAGGTGGCAGACTCGCGGTACTCGACATGAAGAGTACCTCAGCAGTCTAAGGTTTGATGGAAGTGCCTTAGAGTCATGACAGGATCACCGTACATGACAGAGGAGGAGCTCTTCAGAAGTTGCGGTTTCAATATCATTAATGAAAATCCCAGTTTGAGATGTGTCAATGACCTTTGTGTTTACCTCATGATTGAGATGGGTCACTTGATAACTTATGTATATGTATGGGCATATACCTAAGTAGTGGTTATCCGTTGATTTTATAACTTTGTGTTTCCTCATGATTGAGATAGGTTACATGATAATTTATTTATGAGTATGGGCTTATACCTAAGTAAGGGTTATCTGTTGAGATCCTTATTTGTGGTTATCATTGTTGGATTTAGTGAGACCATGAGTGTCTCAAGGTCCCTACTGAGTATTGTTATAATCATCCCTTCACGGGCTATGCCTACACCTCGTTGTGTTGGATGCAGACAATGGACAGCACTGACAGAGATCGAGTGTATGAGGAATGGATGGTAAGTGGAGGTGGATCTCATGATGATTCAGTACCGGAGGTGGACATCACGATGAGACGGTACACAGAGGAGGTTGGCGGGTGAGAGCATTGAGGAGGCTATATGTACCTACAATTCAGGTAGGATCCGAGGTGGACGACCAAGGATCTTCTTTTATCTTCTAACTGTTTGTCTTTTCTGTTGTACTTTAGTTCAGTTGTAGCTATACTTTTCTATTGGGCTTGTATTCTGGCCCCATTACTTTCGGAACTACTTTTTTATTCAGTTTTACATAGTGTTTTCTTTCGCTGGTACTCTGGTTGGGTGTGTTTATGTTTTATAATGGCAATGTCTTCCCAGTTATCGGGATTTACGCATTTGGTGCTAGTCGCCAGCCCCTGGACTATGGAAGGCGGGCTTGGGGTAGTCATAGAACGGGCCCTGATAACGGGTCGTGGCAAATTGGTATTAGAGGAGTCGGTTCTACAACAGAACTCATGACTCTGATCATTATTTTCTGTGAAGCAAAAGTGTTAAAAGTACGGATTGTGGTCTTCAGTTCAGGGAGTCCAGTGTTGGTGTGGCGGCCGACGTATCCAAACACCAGGACCCTGACTACTAATTTCGGACTTAGTGCATGAAAACACTAATTGTGTGTGTGTTTACACAGTTTTAAAGTTAGCTCAAACCAGGTCAGCTCACCAAGTATAATCGTTTGACTGTGTCGCATCTGATCAGGATGTCTCCACATAGGAAGCCAGTTAGAGTACCGAGAGAGTACACGATGACGGCCAACTGAGCGGTGAGGCTCTGTTGCAGGGTCCTTTTATTATTTTGGCACCTTCGGGTGGTGTACCAACAACACCACCACCCATTGGATAACAGATGTCAACAACCATACTAGTGAACGGTGCACGCCGACAGAGCGTTTTGCACGAGTTCCAGCACCAAAGGCCTCCGAGGATTACGAGGTGAGATAGATTCCCAGGAATTAGTGGACTGGCTGGTGGTGATTGCTAGAGTTCTTCACCTAGTGGAGACACTTGTAGTTCAGATGGTGAACTTAGCTACTAGTGTTTTCTAGTGAGTGACCATGACGTTGGTCTGCATAGTTATGAGGCTTCGATACGTGGACGGATGCATGAGATAGTACCGTTGGGTAGTGTGCCAGCTATATCACTACCTGTTGGTCAGAAGTGTCAACTGGAGGTATCAGTTGATGAAACATGTAGGTTCAGTGCCTTACACATGTTTCAGTATCAGATACACCTCAGGTTTCGAGGCGAGCCCGACTCACATGCGGCTGAGAACTAGCTTGAGGTGGTGGATGAGAGTTTTCTAGAGCTTATACAGCTTCGGCAGGATGACATATTGGTAGGAAAGTATTCATCGAGGTGTACCGATCATTCATTGTACTTGATGAATACGATACTATTAGTGCTTTCGAACTCGGACCTCAGAGAGAGGTGTGTTTAATGGATATCTGAACCATCACTTTTCCTCAATGAATTCCTACTTATGATAGGGTGATAGAGAGAACCTTTATGGTTGAATGATCATTGGCTGAATGGATATAGCCAGTGAATGTTAGCAGTTGGAAAATAGGAAATTGGTGCCAGTCTAAGAGACATGGGAGTGTAAAATGTTTCGTGAAGAGGAAGTGTTAAGGACATATGAAACTGCAGAGCAGCAGACGTGGAAGCAGAGCTGAGAGAGGAGCATGAGGTGGTGTACATTTTGACATGTAACAACCACCCGCCTTTGTAGTTTCTGCGAGGCTCATGGAGCAGGAGTGAAGGGGAAGAGAGTAGCTTCATACAGTCAAGTAGTTCGACCGAAAGGCTCTGGGGATGATTCGACGAATGATCTGTGTCTACTACTAGCTTTCGTATCAACAGACATTGATACGAATAATCTCTTCCTTCCACGAATCTTGTCCCAGACCTAGAGCTTTATTTTAAAGCCGTTGACTTGACCCTCACATCTGGAGATACCTTTGGGAGGATACTCGATAATAATTCTTACGCCAACAGTGTGATCAGACCATTTAGGTGAGAGTTTCGGTTGAAACCTCTTGGTGGCAGCGTCGAGGCCTTATGGATTTATTTTGGGTATGGACTGGTAAACCACAGTTCATACATAGATTGACTGTATTGGGAAAAGAGGTTGTGGTTTACCTACAATGTTGGGATTGGTTTTTCTTGGTTGGAGAAAAGGAAACCCTGGGCATTACTGGATAGAATCATGAATAAGTGGGTGCAGTCGGTCACTCATGAGTCGACCAAATTTAGATTTGTTCCAGACTTCTCCTAAGTTGCTGCACCACTTTTATCATTGACGAATAAGGGGAAACCCTTCGTGTGGTCAAAGAGATGCCATCAAAGCTTTTCATGATCTGAGGCATAGGTTGACCGGTGCGCCCATTTTGATGCTACCGGAGAATGTGCAAGTCATCCATGGGTGGATGAAGACTGCACAGAGCAGGCAGAAATCCTATGTTGTTAGGAGATAGAGACCACTGGAGTTCAATGATGGCGTCCACGTCTTACTACGGGTCTCACCTTGATGAGGTCTACAGAGATTTTTCCAAGGCGGAAAGTTATATCCACAGTTCATCGGACCATTCCAAGACCTCAGTAGTGTAGGCGATGTTGATTATCATTTGTCCTTTCCACCTCAGTTGCACTGGGTGCATGACGTCATCCATGTATCTCAGCTGAGGAGATGTGTGCACGACCTAACCATCATCATCGACCAGGGAGAAATGAATATTGATGGTAGGGGAGACTTTTTCGGGGGGGTTCCAGTAGAGGTTGAGGATCGATAGGATCGAGTCCTACGAGGATGGTTGATTCCTCTTGTGCACATTCTTTGGATGCAGGGGAACCTCCAGGAGAGCACATGGGAGCAGAAGGCTCAGATTCATGCTTGGAACCAACTTTTGTTTCCCTAGTTTATGTTGTAGCTTTACGGGGATGTAAACCCATGAGGTGGGAGTAATGTAAAGACCCGTAAATTTCAAGGAAGACATCAATTCTTTAATACTATGAAATTTTACGAGTCTGTGGCTTCTGACGGCACTCGATTCTCAGGCCCGATTTGCCCGGAATAAATATCTGATGTTTAGCTCAGGTATGTTCAGTGAACGAATGAGTGGGTTTTTCTATCTTTTGATTCGGTGATCGGAATTGAAATCTTATGGTATCAATGAACTCGCAGTGCTATTAATTTCTTAAGGGGACCTTTAGCACAGTTGCGTTTTAAGTGGGTTGAGAATTAATTTTGGGGGAATTAGTTTAAAAATAAATAAAATTGGTGTGTACAATTTTATTTATATCTACGGTGGTTAAATCCTAAAATGGGGAGTTAAGGGTGGGACCAAATACCACCTAACTACCCTTCTATAGATATTTGGGGAGTGGGGCCCACATGAGCCCCAACCTTCCACCTTCCATAACACTTTTCAAACCCCTCTTTAAACTCCCCAATTATCTCCCTTAACCCTTTTTTTTAATTATCTTGTTAACTCCTCAACTCTACCATTTATGAGGACTCTTCCCCTTACTCTCCCCCTCTTAAATGTTTTCCAACACAAGTTAATAAATGAATTCTAACTCTTCACATAATTAAATTAGGTTGTTCGAATTTTGAAATACATGTGAGAATTAAATAATACATTTTCTATTATTTTATTTTGGGCATTTTTTTAGTTGAGATTTTGGTGAGAGATCTAAAGGAATAGAGAAGGGTGTTCCTCTCTCAAAGAAATAACACCACCCTTTTTGACGAAGAACGCCTCCAAAAAAGGACTTTCTCCCTCGACGAAGAATGCCTCCGACAAAGGACTTTCTCCCTCAATTATGAAACACTTTAAGATTCAAAGAACGCATTTTCTCCAAAGCTGTTTTCCCCATGGATGCACCCCGACGTCCACGGAATCATCGACCGTTCTCTGCAATGCCATTCTCCGACGCCATCTACCACGACGCCCAATGTTCGAAATCAATTGTTGAGGTAGTGGGTTTTCATATTTTTTGTTATGTGATTTATACCCTTGTGTATTGGTATTTAATTGCAGGGTGTATGTATAATTTATTTTGAATAAATTAAGCCCTTGTAGTTGAGGAATTATGTATTGAGCCTCTAATGCGGAGGGCAAGGGCTAATGAACATGCCGGACACTCTGGTGGTTGTTCTTTTTTGCACGGATTGACGGGAAACAGTGAAACATGACTTCAACGGTGTTTCAAAGCCTTCATGGTAAAGTTCGGGACCTGAGAAGTCCGCCGGTGCAGAAAGAAGCTAAAACGAACCACCCGAGCAACTCTGGTGGCCCGCGGAACCTCCCGGCAGCTCGGGTCGCCGGTGCGGTGGCGCCCCAGCATGCCGTCAGAGATGTCCCGCCACGTCTTGCTGCAGCGGTGCGGCGCAGTGGATCCCTCTGTAACTCCCCGACCCCAGTTACCCAGAGTCGGTGCATTATTGTGTAACATTGTCATGATCACAAAGATAATGTCTTGAAAGACCGATTAGTTTAGTATCCTTGAAACACTAGATACATTCATAAGTTTTGCATTACATCATAAAGTAATGCAAAACTACAACAACATCTTGTCTTCATATCCCCTCATATTATCCCTTCAGGTCATTCATAAAATACTTCTTCACATCCTGGAAAAATTAAAACATTGAAAGAGGTGAGCTCAGATGCTAAGTAAAGATTACAATATAGCAGAAGATTTCATAAATAAACATAAACATTTAAGGAAATTTATAACTAAAAAAGCCTTTTAAAAATGAACTTTAGCATAATATGGAAAACTAAAATGAAATAATGCCATTTAATTATTCACATGGATATTCTACTGGTCGAATAATCACATGAAATATCAATAACAAACTTTCATAATGATGGAATGCATAACGCCAGACTATCATAACCACATATCCAAGGACTCGTTCTAATAATACAAATAAAAGTTTGTCAAAGCCTCGTTCCAAGACACTAGTTTGTCTCATGATACCTACCAATGTATCATGGAGCTATAGTGGGCTCCACCCGTCACTTATTAAGTCCAATGCATTCCTCATATGATTAGGTTTAAAAATATCATAAACCATAACATAATCATATCACATAAAACATAAATAAAGGAAACATAACAATTCCACATTTCATTCACAAGATATCACTAAAACACATTTATATAATAAACCCATTTTCAATACCAAAGGAAATGAAAAGTAAAAATTGGTATTTATTGTTTCCAGAAAAAAAAAATTATGGCTTGTAGAGGAAGTCGAAACTCAAATAATGTTCACGGCGGTGGAGAAGTTGTTGTCGCCGCGTAAGTAAGACACAAAAATATTCCTTTTTGTCGTCTAGTAAAACGCTTCAAAAAAAATATTCCTTTTGAATAAATGTAAAAGTCAAAGGGCTTTATACACTGTATAAAAGAAGGTTGTGTGTAAAACAAAATATGCCTCAATGAAAGGAGATTGAGACGGAGTCCCTTACAAAGAAATTTTTTTAAATAAAATAGATCTATTATGTGTATTCACTATAAGTACACATAAAGAAATTACAAATACAAGATAGAACATAATAATATCATGACATAATTTTAAAGTACGATATTAACCCAAAGAATGGAAATTTGGTTAAGAAGTTCCCTTACCTCGTGTCTGACTTGACTCGGTCATTCTTTAACCTCTTGAATAATAAACTAGAGTTAATTTCTACTTGAATAAGAACCTTTTTCAAGTTAATTATTCCATTTATATCACGTATTACTATGTTATTAAAATTATGTAATTATTTAAGTTAATAACGGTCGTTTTGTCGATCATTGGCACTTGAGTCAAAAATAAACATCTTATAATTACATTTTGTTCATGTGGAAAAATATCCATTTTATCCCGAATTATATTAATGATGTAGGTATCATATATATCATATATATCCTGTATAGACATTCATTTATAAAATTACATAACATTTAGAGGTAAGAAATTAAATGCACCGTTCATGGAGACGGTAAGCCGTACGTACGCATGAACGCTACTTTCATTTCTATTTCGTATTTAATGGAATGAAATTATAATGATATAAAAGTGTATTATCATTCCAGTATAATATCATATATAATATCATTTACTCCATCCTTTATATGTCCCACATATGGCATTAACGATTCAAATCACTTTAAGGGGGCGGTAGTCCACACATCCAAAAATGAAATTATCGTGTTTACCCATAATGGAAATCATAAAGGTATTCCATAAATGAGAAATAAAGGAGAATAAGAAAAACATAAACATAATATATATCTTATATAAATATAGTCACATATTAATGGCCACCATGAGAGGTGTTAAAAGAAGATTGAACAATCATCGTTTCGTAAGGCCGAAATTCACCAACCACAGAAACAGTATGTTCTTTAATAATTAGAAGAAGGATTGTGTAAGTGTAAATCAAATAATTCTCATATAAAAATCCTAGTATATTGAAGATACTGGTGTTTTTACAAAATAATGTAATAAAAATAGATTAAGGGGTTGGAGAAGCAAAATAAAACAAAATAACATAAGAGAAGACATTACCTTAAAATTCGGTTACTCTTTTTGATTTGAGCCAAAGGCTTCCTTGGGAAGAATTCTGCCCAAAGTGAGGCTTCTAGGAGTAAGATAGGGATGTTTAGAGAGTATTTGGGCAGATTTTGGGAGATCCAAATGGCTTTGAAGGTGTGAATAAGGTGGTAGAGGTGGGGGATTTTATAAGAGGAGAGGAGGGGCACTCCTAGAAAGTAATGAAATGTTACATTATTATGAAGTACATTTCGGATTTAAAAGGACCCACAATTATATATTTATAGGATAAGGTGATAAGGGTTTCAAATCTACCCATACAATTGGTTTTTGACAAGTGTAAGTCTTAGATTTTACATTATCTTTTCATTTTATTTAAAAAGTTCATTAATGATCTAATCGCTGCATCATCATGGTGTGATAAATAAATTTTTATATTTAATTCCAAAAAATTATAAAAAAATTACCATGATGTAGGAAATATTTTTAGATTTCCAAATAATATTTATAGTCAAAATGTTAACTTATATTACCCCATGTAATAATTGTTTTAGTAAAACAACACATGTTTGTGTCGATTTTATTTTTACATTAAAAAAGTAATTAATGTCATTTTCTAACCCAAGTGGCTCCAAGGGGTCCCCAAGATGACCCATGGATTGACTTAGTCGTCCATGACTCATAAAATAAGGTTAGGACAAGTGTCAAGATAATTTCATATTATTATAACATTATATTTACCTTAGTTACACTAATTACCTTAAATCGCTATTAATAGAACATAAAAGTTACTATTCACCAAAAATTATTTTAATCCCATGGAACCACATTTTACTTCCTAATTACAATGATGTATGTAGGATTTTGGAAATTCAAATCACAGAGGTGGTAAAATATCATTTAAACGAAAAATCATTTTTTTAACTACCACTTAGTGGTTTCACTATTCATTAAAAAATCGAAGTTTTTCAAAACAACACCAAAAATTAAACCTAATCTATATTTGATATTCCTAATTAAAAAATGATGTCTATTTTACAAAATTCCAAACATATAATTTGAATTAATTAATTTAATAATTAATGCCTACTGTCACAACAAACTGTGTGTTTTTAAGAAAGAATGTTAATCCAAAGATTGACAATTGTTTATGTCCAATTTGAAAGTGTAATTATTTATAATGACCACCGTTGGATAAAATGGAAAATTTATATTCTAATTACACTTTAGAACCACTCAATTGAAAAATTTATCACTATAAATTATTTTTATTAAAAAATTTGTTTTTAAGTATTTTCCACTATTCATCAAAAATTGGAAGTTCTCAGAAAAATACAAAAAATTCAACATAGGCTAGTTTCAATATTCCGAATCCAAAAATGAAGTCCATTTGAAATTATAAAATTTATATAATTTCGATAGGTGGTTATTACTATTCATAAATGCTACTTTTATTGGTCGCGGTGTGTTAGAACTTGAGGTTGCGTACAACACACGCTGCACTATTATTCAAAGAGGAGAGTACCATGGAAGCTTGGGGTGTTATATTCTCCCCTCCTTCAGTAAATTTCGTACTAGATATTTAAAAATTTTATTTGAAAATAAATGGTTGAAAATATAAAATACCTTTGTTGAAAACCCACATCGGAAATAAGGTTAATAAAAATATAACTTTAAAAGAAAGAAAGGGAAGTAAAAAGGTCACCCGAGATAGCCCGTACTAGGATTCTATGAAAATATGGATATGGAGGAAAAAACCATCAAGGCCTGATGGGGAGTTTTATTAAACAGGATTAGGAGAATGTTATCCACAAGAAAATCACAAACTTGTTATTGGTTAAACGGTCATTGAATCCCCAATTCAAAAAGATAACTGATAACGTTTTTGTTTTAAGTTACCTTTTGTAAATTTGAGGAATTTATTTAGGAGATTTACTAATAACGTAAGGAAATTTACTTACTTGTCATGTATACTTTCATTCATTAATAAATTTTTACCACAAACCCATCATTCACTCCAAAAGGTAATAGGACTCAAAATATTCTATTTATCATAATTTTATAAGGTTCCTAATATTAACACATTACATTTAGATTAGGAAAACTATTTTGTAATAACCAGGGACTTCCTGTAGGCTAGTGGTAGGTAATAAAGGCCTATCACACTATAGTTGTGGGTTCGATTTCTACAGCTTTGTCTGATGCGACGGGTTATCCCACAACCTGCAGGTTGTCCTTTTCCTAAAACTATAGTATTATAATATTCCAAAAATAATCTTCATAAATGTTTTAGCCTTAAACAATACTATCCAAAGTTCAACTTAATCCATTCCAACCTTTATAGTTATCCAAAATACCTCTGTCCAGACATTCTCTAAAAGGTCTCTAAATTCCAAAATCAATTGTATCATCAGATTCCTCAAACAAAGTAAGGTTTCTCTTATTGTCACATATAAAAATATGATTACATTCATAATTTTATACCTTAATGAAAACAACATGTACCGTTGTACAATCCTTATATATATCACATTTTTATTATAACCAGAATATAATCCATGAGTCCAAAAGCACCAATACATTAATTATTCCACTTCAACTGTAGTAACAGCATAAGATTTTCCTTGATCCCTTTGCCTTTTTTGAGGTAACTTTCCCTCATGATTAGGACATTCATTTGAAAAATGCCCCATTTCCCTATAATTGTAGCATTCAACATTGATAACCTCTTTTTTCCCTTGTAATCACGAGCCTGGTGACCTTTTTCTCCACATTTATAACAAACTCCCATTCCTTTTAGGCAAGTACTAGGGTGATTCTTCCCACAATTATCGCATAATGGAAAATCCTTCTTTCCCTTTTTCCTTTTATCTATCTCTTTCTCCATCATTCTCTTCTTCTCTTGCTTTACTTTATTGTCATAAGATTCAGATAATACTTTTCTGTCTTGATATCACATGAGGAAATATCATTGTATGATGAGAAGGTTTGTGAGAATAATGCTCGATGAAGAAATGGTATTAAACCATCAATGAAATGATCAATCTTACTTCTTGGGTTATGTATATAATCTACAGCATGCCTCGCTGACCTTGTAATGTTATCCTCATACTTTGCGCGACATTCTCATCCTCCTTCTACCTGAGACTCAGAAATTGCCTTTCCATATCTGCTCGATGGTCATGTGGAATGTATTTTTCTACGAAAATTTCCTTAAAATCCTTCCATTACATACTTGATACTTCTTCATCATTCTTTGTGTTTTGAATCAGCAACCACCACTGATCGACATCTCTAGTGAGGCGGTAAATGGTCATGACAACTTTCTCTCTTTCACTACTCCCCAAGGAATGGAATATTATCTCTAAGGAGTTTATCCATTGCTCAGCTACTAATGGATTTGTACCCCCATTAATTGTTGGTGGTTGTTTCCTTAAGAACCCCATGTTTCATCTCTAGAAGAAGAACATTTAGTTGAAGTTCCTTTTTATTAGTGGTTTGGTATGGGAAGAGTTATTGATATTTTATAAGATTAATGGAAAAAAAATAAGTTTTGTTGATAAATTCAATGGTCCTTGAGATGTATTGGAACTATTACTCCCCTTTTGGTCGTCATTGGTGAATGAGGGATGAATGAAAAAATACAGGAGGATAATATGAGAGCATGTAAGGGAAAACAGTTTGTATTTCATCAATAATCAGCTTGTAATTGATGATTTGAATAGAAAGAACACACTGGTGAGTAAAGAAGAGAAGTATGTACAATTAAAAATGTTTTCTAGGTATGAATCTTTGAATAAGGTCAGAATATTGGATCAGGATCTATGTTGGAGAATTTTAGATTTGTGTTGCTCAATACGCGGATGGAGCAAGGCCAACTATTGGTGTCTTGTACTGTATAAAAGGTCCCACCTCTGACTAAACACTATTGAAATGATGAATCATTTCAGAAGAGGTAATTAGTGACACTAATGAGAAATAATAGTAATATAGACATAGTTGACATGGAAATATAGTAGCTTTGACATTAGTGATAGTGGTACTATAGTTCTGTGAAATGTTTTCAATCTGTTACTATAGTATAGTTAACTAACTATATGGTTGGTGGTACTATTGCACCATATAAATTATGTGTTCATTCCAATATAGGTTTTTATTATGATATTGTACCCTATGATTTCTTCTTCGGATTTTAGTGGAGTTCTTAAGCCTCTCGATTGATGTAAATATTATTCATTAACCACAAAAATACTTGTGTTCCATGTTCTTGTTCTTCTTTATTTTAT
This sequence comes from Viscum album, assembly GCA_963277665.1. Classification (NCBI taxonomy): domain Eukaryota; kingdom Viridiplantae; phylum Streptophyta; class Magnoliopsida; order Santalales; family Viscaceae; genus Viscum; species Viscum album. Next base: position 1,947,605,910 of record OY728156.1, read on the forward strand.
CATTTTCTCCTTTTTTATATCATTTATCATTGTTGCATCATATTTTTTTTCCAAAACATTATCATTCTTTCCCAGTTAAAGGGAACTTGGCGTACATAAAAATATATAAACATCTAGAAGGTGGGTTTTACTGGTCTTGAATTATTTTTTCATTGATTCATACATAACACTATTTTTACAATATCTAGATGTAGATATTTTTTTCTATGGTTCATCATCCATAAATACAACTACCTTCATACTATTAATTTCAAACAACATTGCCTTCATAACATTTCATGATAATGAGAAATGTGTGTGTGGTAAATAGTTTGGTTGAGGGGGATTCACTAATGTTGAGGCTCACAGAAAGGAAATATGTATATGAGATAATTTAAAATATTTCATGGTCTCAATATAATACAATTTGGATTAATTGTGTTAAAAAAAGCTCATAGATATTTAGGTGAAACATATAGATTAGAAGATAGAAAGAGGAAAATGAAAATCAACTCAATACCCAATAGAATAACCAATGAAATTTAATGGATGGGAGACATTGAAATATTATATAATGATAGAATCATGTGAAAAGTTGTCCGACCATCCTAGTTGTTTCCAAATTGTAATGATGGTGTAAATTGAGATAATGAAAAATGAAAAATTGATAGTCGGGAATACATAAACTCCCTCACTAGTGGTTCATCATAAAAACAAGTGAGAATGTTAGAGGATCCCCACTCCATCATTACCTTCATATTATCTTGTACGTTCTATCTTGGATGGGGTAATGAACATTGGGGTTGTACACATTAGTCTCTCTTAGAGATGTATTCACAACAACTGTCACATCATGTACTTGTTCTTTATTTGATTTCCTCTATTTTTAATAATAATTATTATATATTTCAGGCATGAACCAAAAAACAAATATTATAACCCATTTGGTAATTGAAATGTTTCATTACATTATATAAAAAAGGTTTGGAAACAACATAAAAAAAATAAAAAATATGAATTTTTTAAAAAAAATGAAGAAAATGTACATTTGAATCTAATCAGGGATACAACATCTCAAATACCAAACCCAAATAACAAATTTAATTCAAATTGAAATCAACTCCCAAAAATTATTTATGTCAATACTACACGTATTATTTTCATTAATGTTTAGAAAAATTGGAATGGTTCAATTAATCAATATTTCTTTCCTCTTCATCTTCCAAAATCAATTATTCAAGATCGGTATCATTTTTTTACTACTCTTAGCATCTCCATATTCACTCATGGACCATGTAACTTCCACAAAACCACACATGCACTGTATTTATTTCTCTAATTCTTGTTTATTAACTAGTTTTTTTTTCAACTCAATAATTTATTTCTATAGTTCATTATTCCTACCCTACCATCATAAATGGATAAAAATACAGGATTATATTCATATAAAATAATTAGATATTGATTACCTAAAGTTTATAGAGAATGTAAATGGACCACCAACCCCATGGATATTTTCCAGTTTCATTACATTTTTGATTTCATGTATACGCTCCAAAATTTCCCCCATATTATTAATAAAATTGGACAGAAAAAATAGTAACTTACTAAAATAATTTGAATCACCAGAAGTCATGTGACCAAATAAGAAAATCTGGTAATTTTTTACAATACATTGGAAATGAAAAAAGAATAGAAAATACAATTTCCTTCTCATGATGATGAATCATTATCTACAATTTTTTCATGTTTTCCCTTTGATATAGTTCATATTCTTGCTAACAATAAAATTATAGGATTCTAAATGTTTTATGGCCATTTCATGTCCAAACAGGCCACCAACATTCTGCATGATCTTTCTCATATCTAACAAAAACCATCCAGTAAATTAATTTTAATACAAATATTTTATAAATTATTGACCCAGTTAACATGAAATCATACACATTTGAATAACTTGATTGAAAAAAAGTCTCATACTTTACTTGAAACCATCGTTCATCTCATCATTCCCTTCAATTACATTTTTTACCGAGCTTTCATTTTCCTCCCATATTCTTTCCTTGATTTCATATATACTTCTTAGATACCCACTCGTGGGTAGATGTTGACAAAAAAAGATATTATTAATAATTTCTTCTTCTCATCCCCTCCCCTACCCTACTTGGATGAATGCTTCTTGAGGTTTTAAGCACTGAAATAATACCCAATATCCATTTTAGTGATACTAATTATACACTACTACAAATATTCCCTTTAAAAGCACACAAAAATGTTTTTAACAATGCTAAAAAATCACTATTAATCTCATTACAGTTCAATGGGGGCCCATTTATCAACTATAAAAAAGAAATGATAAAGGGGGTTTTTTATCAGCAATGAAAAAATTTGATAAAGGACCCCCTTTATCTTTGCAAGTGATAAAACTAATAAATGTATCGTCTAATGCATTGTTATTATTGTATAACAGCACATTCCAATAACCTTTTGTATACAAATAAACACACTGACACCTATTATACACAAAATATATAATTTAATGGAAATAATGTTGACATCATTAATAACAAACACAACTATAAGAATTTCAAGAAAATGTTTTTTATAATTACAATTATAATAATTATACACAAGAAGTTTAAAACATTAATGTTTGTCTTTGGAACGTGTGATCCTCTCTCAAAAAGGTCCACCCATGGTATTCATTGCTGAAAAAATCACCACATCATAAGAAAAATTATCCACCTATATAATAAAATAAATCGTATGTTAGAAATCTTAGGAAGAAATAAATTTAACATTAACATGAATGAATACAGTGAAAAATTGTAAATTTCAAATAAAAAGACACAGCTTGAGTTATTCTATCCACAACATGAATTTTATTGAGGTATAGTAGATTCCTACACATCACAAATGATGAACTACTAGAAAATAGATCTATACCCAAGGTTTAAAAAATAGTGTGTATAGGCCCACATATACCCATGATTCTTTCTAAAATGTGGTAATAGGATCCCCATGTAAGCATAAGAAGAGAAAAATTTGTTTAGTAATTCCATGGATAAACTTATACGCATGATTTACAATGAACTCTGGGTATAGGTTTCACCTATACCCACAGTTTTAATGAACTGTGGGGATAGCCTTCGGAATTAAAACCTATACACACAGTTCTCTCAAAATCATGGGTATAGGTTCCGCTATACCAATGCTTCTAGGATAACCATGGGTATAGGTTTTATTACTGAAGTCTATCACCATGGTTCATTAAAACCTTAGTTATAGGTTCAGTAGGTTTTCATTGGAAAAACAATCGGGCGGGAAAACCTAATGCCACAGTTTTTATACCTATACCCAAGGTATATAAATATATATATAAGAATATATATATATATATATACACAAATAAGTATAAATCATGTGGTGGAAAATGACTTTGGTTGTGTATATGTTGTTAGGGTTTGAAACATGCATGCAACATTGTTCTAATCTTATACCCATGGTTTCAAAACTGTGGGTATAACATTTTTAAACTATGGGTATATGTCATTACTATACCCACACTTTTAGGAGCCAAATGTTTTTGAACTATGGGTATAGGTATTTCAAACTGTGGGTATAGCTTAGGGATATATCGATGCCTCGATTTTCTATAGTTAATTAAATCCATGGGTATAGCCTATACCCACTATTTTGTGTGATATACTCCTAGTTTAAAACGGTGGGTATAGGTTTAATTTCTAGTAGTGTGGTATGGATCATTTTTCTAAAGTATCAAAACAATTTGAACTCATTTTATTAATTTTGAGCATAGAACTTGTACCTTGTAGTGAAATTATTGTCAATTTTAAGTAATGAAACATTAAGAGTTATACGGGTTACACCTTGTGTTTGATTGAGGTTATGCAAATTCATATATGAAAAAAATTACATAAGGATAATTTTACTAAATTATTAGAGAAATAAAAATAAATTTTCTCTATTTTTAATATATTACTTATGTTTTTTTCTAAAATGTCATTTCAAGATGGAAACAAGAACAATGAGTCATATTTGTCACATCATGTGTTGGTTTGATGTGATACTGCTTTTTACATGTCATAAATTACTTATAAATTATTTTCCTATGTTTTGAAGATAATCAGAGTGAATTTTCATAGTTTTCATTAAGTGACTCATGTTTTGAATTAAAGTGTCATGTTTAAACTCAAAATGGGAACTTTGATTCATATCGGTCACAACGTGCATAAGAATACAGTTTGGTTGATTCTTATATGTCCCAAATAACTAATGGATCATTTCTATAATGTATAAAAATATCAAAAATGAAATTTCTTGGTTTTTATTAATCATGTGTTCCTTTTTACTAAAAATGATGTCAGTTTTAAATAAAAAGACGCACTTCGAGTCATACCACTCACACCATGACACATAATGAGGTATAGTTTCTCTCTACACATCCCAAATAACTCATGGATCATTTTATAAAAGTACCAACTCAATCCTAATGTTTTTATCATTTTTTAGTATGACGCATATCCCATTTGCTAAAATTGATATCAATTTTAATTAATAAGACACACTTGTAGTCATACTAGTTATACTATGAATTAGATTAAGGTATATTTGAGTATAACATGTCTCAAATAACCCATGGATCATTTTTATATGGTATAAAAACAATATAAATTCCATTTCATATTTTTTAGTAGGTTTTTTGTCCATTTTACTAAAATTTATGTAAATTTTGAATAAAAAAGATGCACTTGGTGTCATAGTGGTCACACTGTACCTCAGATTGAGGTGCAGATGATTCCTACACATCCCAAATGACTTATGGATGGTTTAACTAGAGTATCAAAACAATAAGAAGGTGTTTATTAGTTTTCATTACGTCACATGTTACTTTTTACTAAAAACTATGTCAATTTTTATATAAAAATATGCACTTGGAGTCATACCAGTCACATCGTGACATGGATTGATGTCTGGTTGATTCATAAACATCCCAAATAACTCATGGATAATTTTACTATAGTATGAAAACAATATTAATGTTTTTATCAGTTTTTAGTAGTACAATTCTTTCTTTTCCTAATTTTGAGGTCAATATTATATAAAAAGACGCACTTGTAGTCTTTCTAGTTACACTATGCATCAAATTGAGTAAGCGATAATTCTTACATGTCACAAATGAATCATAGATCATTTTAATCAAGTATCAAGACAATCTAAATGTATTTCATTTGTTTTTATTAGGTTGGTTTTTCTTTTTACTAATATTGATGCATATTGAAAATAAAAAAGTCACACTTGGGATCAAAATGATCACACCATGCCTATGATTGAGGTAAAACTTGTTTCTACATATCCCAAATGACTCATGGGTCATTTACCGAAAATATTAAAACCATATAAATGAATATTTATCAGATTTTAGTATGCCACTTGTTCCTTTTTACTAAAATTGATATAAATTTTATACAAAAAGAAGCAAATCGAGCAATACCACGAACACCGTGCATCATATTGTGGTACTCCTAACTCCAACACATCTCAAATGACTGATCGATCATTTTCCTAATTTATAAAAATAATATGAATGCATTTTCTCAGTTTTGAGAAGGAATTTTAGCCTTTCTACTAAAATTTATATCCATTTTAAATAAAAAGGTGAACATAGAGTCATATCGATCACACTTGGAATAGGATTGAGGTGTTGATGATTCATACACATCCCAAATAACAAATGTATTTTTTTAATAATTTATCAAAATGATCCAAATGAATTTTATCATTTTTCATTATGAAATTTGTTCCTTTTGCAAATATTGATGACAATTTTAAATAGAATGAAACAATTTTAGTCATACTAATTACATTGTGCGTCGGATTAATGTTCGGTTGATTCATACACATTACAAATATCTCATGGAACATTTTAATAAAGTATAAAAATTATCCAAATTTTTTTTCTTGGTTTTGAGTAGGGTAAATTTCCCTTTTTACAGAAATTGATGTAAAATTAAAATAAAAAAGACGCACTTGGTGTATTACTACTCAAACCAGGCCTCAGATTGAGGTGATGCTAATTTCTACACATCCCAAATGACTCATGGATCATTTATATAATGTATAAAAACAATATTAAAGTGTTTTATTGTTTTTCAGTACATCATTTCTTCCTTTTTACTAAAATTGATGTAAATTTTAAATAAAAATACGCACTTTGTGTCATATTATTCACATTTTGTGTTGGATTGAGGTGGGACTACTTTATACACATCCTAAATGACTCATTGATAATAATCCTAATTTTCAAAACAATATGAATATTTTTTATTGGTTTTTAATATGTCACATGTCTTTTTTACTAAAATTTCATTTCAAACTATAAACATGCACTTTGACACATAAGGGTCAAATTGTGTATCAGTTTGACATGAGATCATTTCCTACATATCAAAAATGATTTATGAATCTATGTCCTAAATTATCAATAAAATATGAAAATGTTTTCTTGGTTTTCAGTGAGTTACACATTATGAAGTAAAATAATGGTTTTAAATTGATAATGGACACTTTGTGTCATACTGGTCACACCATGCATAAAATTGAGGTGTAGCTGATTCCAACACATCCTAAATGACATATGGGTAATTTTATAAAAGTTTCAAAACAATTTGAATTTCTTTTTCTTGTTTTGAGTATGTGTGTTGTATATTGTACTAAAATTAATGTCATTTGTAAATAAAAAGATTCACCTTGAGTCATACTGATCACACCGAGTGTCGAATTGATGTGTCACTGATTCCTACATATCCTACAGTATAAAAACAATAAAAATGATAATTATCCACTTGTATAGGAGATAAATTCTTATGTGAGTAATACTGGAAAGAAGTATATTAATCATAAATATTAAACAATACATTACTTCTATATAAGTTATATCTTCATGTTATTTGTGTACATTATAAGATTTCATATGAAACACATTCATTTCTATAAAAATTTATATCATCTATTGAATACTCTTTTTTTTATAGTCATAGCAGTTCTTGAATAATGTAATTAAAAAATAGTTAATAAATATTTTAAATGAAGTATTAATTATCTTTTAAAATTCCACTTTGAGGATATGTTTTTAATGGAATATCATCTCTCTCAAAAATTTAAAAACGTAATAACCACAATTTTATTCATATTTTTTTATATTCGACGGAAACATTGAAAGAAATAAGTAATTTGTTTTTATATATATTGGGATAGTGAAATATTATTATATATACCCTGATACTTATCAAATTTTAGAACATTTTAGTGTTCTTAAACATAATGCTTGTCCCCATGCCATGATTTAAACAATATTTACACAAAAACCTATAATAATATAATCCTCATTAAAACAAAATATAAATTAATTAAATTGATGTTTAGTTCCAAAACGTTGGATGTAGTGTATTAAAATTGAAAAATGTGAACATGTGTGGTCAGTTTGTTCGTAATCCATGCAGTGAATCTTAAAAATAAATATTTGAAACATACTAATTGATTTTAATAAGAATACAATGTTTCCTAAAAACAAAAAATGTAATATTAAATAAATGAAATGAAAATATATTTGAGGTGATTAATTTGTATAGTTTTTCCCCTTTATTGTTGGTATTAAGAAGAGTATGTCATCCCCACATTTTCTTTCAAATTATTTGGCTAGGTTTGCCAATATTTTGTCCATTTTTTGGATTCTATTTTTTCGGTTTGTAGAGGTGACATAAGGTCTAATGAGTCCAAAATATTTTCGTGGGTGAATCTCTTCAATTACTATTGTTATATATTCCTGCAAATTATATGTATTATATTTAGTAATAATTAACATACTATATCAGATTTTGGAAAATTACATCATGAAAACATATCCCCTATAGACATTTATAGCTGAGGATCCTCTCTAATCATATTTTAGGATTGCATCTATATTCTCAGAATTAATGTATTTACTAACTTTCTATCCATATATTCTTTCTCCAAAATCAACTCTCTGACTAATGCCACTTTGAAACATTTTATTTTCCTAAACCTTCATTGTTAGTAAATGTGGATGTTCAATGGGTTGTGTTAATATGGTTTTAGAAGATATTTTTTATTGGTTGGTTGATCAATTAGATGATTTTTAGTCATCCTTTCATTTAACCCCCTTCCCATTGTTTGTATGTAACAAAAGTCATCAGTTCAAATATTTTTTAGTTAAATGTTAATGATTTAGCATGAAAAATAAATTATAAATCGTAAAGTCCCAGAAATTTCAAGGAAATTTTTTTTCTTAATTTTCTTTGGAATTTTACAAGAATGCAGTTTCTGATGGCACCTGATTCCGAGGCCCGGTATGCCCAGAATCATTTTCCGAAGATTAGCTCGGGTACGTTCAATGAACGAACGAGTGGGTTTTCCTAACTTTTGGACCGGTGCTCGGAATTGAAATCTGAGGGCACCGATGGAATCAGAGCGCCAGTAATTGGTTAGAAACACCTTTTCCAGAGTTGCGTTTGCTCAGGTGTGGTTACTAAATTTTCGGGTTAAGTAAATGAATAAAATAAATGGGGCAACCAATTTATTTTATTTTAAGTTGTTTAACCTAAGCTAAGTGGTTGAAGTGGGACCCACTATATCATAGTCCACTAGTATTGATATTTGTGGGGTGGGGCCCATATGACCCCCACCTTTTCTACTTCCACGAAACTGACACCTTTAATTAGGTAATGCACCTGCACCCCCCTTTTTAATGTAAGTCAACTCTTGCATTTTTTTTAATATTAAAAACCTAATTAATTGGGATGTTTAAAACGATGCAATTAATTGAGTTAATTGTTTAACTCGTTTTTTAATTTTAAAAAATTTGGCATGAGTAATAAAATAATGTAACCCTTATTTTATTGTTGTTGCTTTGGTTATGCGGGAGGATTTTGGAGAGAACGGCTCAATGTATCGAAGTTCTTTGTTCTTCATCGAAGAACGCGAAGAACGCCAATCTCTGATGAAGGTGGACAAGAACACCGGATCCTCGGAGATCGGCCACGGACGTCGTGTACCACGATGCATTTAACCCTTCTCCCTGCGACGTCGATGACGCTTACAGAGTCTTCTTCCGCGACAAATCTCGTTCGACGAAAACGCTTGAGGTATGGATTAAATTTGTGAAAGTTTTTATTCCAGTGGTTCATTCCTTATAGAACTAGGAACTTGGATTAACTCATTCTCAAGTTGATCCGCGAATGATTTCTTTTGCGGGTTGGGAATATTTATTTTCGGGGAAAAGTGTTTGGGTTTATTTCTTTAGTTCGTGAAAAATCCTTGTTGTTATTTGTATTTTGGGATGCTTGTTACCAACTTAATGGGAGGAGGTCAGACTACACGAACACGACCGACTCTCCTCCCCCTTTGTTGTTTTGATTCGTTGCGGCACGAACAAAGGCGGCGCGGTGCAACAGCACCACCCGGAAACAAGAAAGAACACGACGAACAAGCGCGGCACTGTCGCGTCGTGCCGTTGAGGCCGAACGAAAATGCGGCCGGAGTCGGGGTCGCCGATGTTATTGAAGACTCTGTTGTATGATCGTTGTGCGCAGATTGGCGGGCGACGATAAACGGGGCCACAAGGTAAATTTGAAGCCTCTGTAGTGAAGTTCTAGTCCCGGGAGGACCGTTGGCGAAGGTGGCGAGGACCACCGGAGTGCGTCTGGTGGTCCGCAGAAAAACACTGCCAGCGCGCCTCACCAGCACACCATCAGGGTGGGCCCCCGCGGCTGAAGTTGCGGTGGCAGGCCACTGGTCTCGTGACCGTGCGGGACCGACGGAGGCGGGACGTGGCACTCCGCCACGTCCGTTGGCAAGGGGCGGCCCCCACACGGGGCCACGATCTCATTCAAGGGGGGCGGCGCCCCCCCCCCCCCCCTTGTGCATCTGTTCAGCCGTTTTGGTTGAGCCACCTAGCCTGGCCAGCACGCCGGGCCTGACTTCCGGGCCGGGCCGACCCAGGGGGTATCGGGCCGGATCGGTCTAGGCCAGAAACCCCCACTTCTGGAACTTTTTCGGTCTTTTTCCCATATCTTGGGCCACAGACCTCCAATAAACGCACCGTCAGCTGCGATGTGATCCTTCGATCGATATGGTCGTTTCGGTATATTACACTCAAGGTTTTGGAGTAATTTGGGTTTGGCCGGGTTGGCTCGAACACGAAACCAATCGGGCCCTCAGAGCGGAAACGCTTATATCTTGAGCTCCGGACGTCTGATTGACGTGTTGTTGACTTTGTTGGATTCCTCTTGATGAGACGGAACTTTTGGAACACATTTCCTGAGGATTGTATGTAGTTGGATAGTAGCCAGGTTGGATTGTACACGAATCCATCCGGGCCCCTAGAACGGAAAAGCTGATAATTTTTAGACCGGACGTCCGTTTGACGAACCGTCAGCGGCGTTGTTGGTCATGTTGAGAAACTGTCCCTATGAGCTTACCCTATGAGAGTTCGGGGTACATTTGAGATACTGCCGGGTGGGTTCGTACACGAAACCAACTGGGACCCTGGGACGAAAAGACTAATAACTCACAAACTGGGCATCCGATTGACGCGCCATCTATTTCTTTGAGACCCCTATGATGAGGCAGTCCTTTGAGATACATCTTCATGGGACTTTGAGATACTTGGAGTATCGACCTGTAGCTCATGGATCATACCCTCCTAGAGACGAGCGTACGGAGTATGGAGACTGTGTAACCGGCTGAGACCTGACTACTGCTTGACCGACTCGACTTGGAGTGAGTCGGCTAGCCCAGTGGACGGAGCACTACTTTGTTTGGGTGCAGACCCATGGGGGACGGAGCACTACTGTGTGACATTGCAGAATCGTGGTACTCGTCCGGAGAGTACCTCTACAGGCTATTAGGGGGTGTGAACTACTGTGTTTGGGTGGCATACCCAGGCGGGAAGTACTACTGTGTTTGGGTGGCTAACATGCGGTACTTGACAGGAGGAGAACCTCAGTAGTATTTGGTTAGTGAGCAGTACCTCGGAGTCGTGACAGGATCACTGTACACACCAGATACGGGGCTCTTCAGCAGTAACAGTTTCGATAATGAAAATCATGTTTTGATCTGAGTCTATAATCTTTGTGTTTCCTCATGATTGAGATGGGTCACATGATAACTGAGGTATATGTATGGGCATATACATGGGTAGTGGTTATCCTTTGATTTCATAATCTTTGTGTTTCCTCATGATTGAGATGGGTTACATGATAACAGAAGTATATGTATGGGCGTATACCTATGTAGAGGTTATCTATTGAGATCTTCTTTGTGGTTATACTTGTTGGTTGTAGAGAGACCATGAGGGTCTAGGGGTCCCTATTTAGTATCGTTATACTCATCCATGTATGTGCTATGCCCGCACCTTGTTGTGTTGGTTGAAGACGATGGGCAGTGCTGACGGTGGCCGAGTGTTCGAAGACTGGATGATACCCGGAGGTGGACCTCACAACAAGTTAGTATCAGGAGGTGGATTCAAAGCGAGACGATACTCGGAGGAGGTTGACGGGAAAGAGCGTTGTGGACGCTATCTATACCTACCCATCAGGTTGGATCCGAGGAGGACGGCCCCGGAGCTGTGCTATCTGTACATGCCCTTCAGGTAGCATCTGAGGAGGAAGACCTAGGAGCTGGTTACTTTCTTCAAGTTGTTCTCTTTTCTGTTGTAATTTCGTTCAATTGTAGTTGTACTTTCAGTTGGGTTTGTATTCTGGCCCATTTATTTTTCAGCACTTTCTTTTGTACTTAGTGTTTTACTTCTTCTTGTACTCGGTGGTGTTATGTTTATATTTAGAAAGGAAATGCCTTCCTAGTTATCGGGATTTACACCTTTGGTGCTAGTTGCCAGCCCCTGGCCTATGGACGGCGGGCTTGGGGTAGTCATAGAACGGGCCCCAAGGACGGGTCGTGAAAAATTTGTATCATAGGAGTCGGTTCTACTGCAGAACTTATAACTCTGATATTTTCTTTCTGTGAAACAATATTGTTAAGGGTACCGAGTGTGGTCTTCAGTTCAGGGAGTCCTATGTTGCTGCGGGCGGCCGACGTATCCATACACCAGGACCCTGACAACTGATTTCCGACTTTGTGCACAAAAAAACTAATTGCTTGTGTGTTTCCATAAGTTTTTAAAATTCAGCTCAAACTAGTTCAGCTCACTAGGTAAAAAAGTTTGACTGTGTCACGTTGTTTCTTCCAGGATGCCTTTCCACGGACGAATAGCTATGGCCCAGAGGGATGTGTGTACTGACAGTCTGTCGAGCGACGAGGCTTCGGTACAGGGCCCTCTTTCAGTTGAGGCACCAGCGGTACTAAAATACATTGGGCCACCGATTCCACCATCCCCAGTAGTATGCAATGCACACCACTTGAGAACGCTACACAAGTTCTAGCGGCAGAGGCCACCCAGGTTCTGGGGAGAGACGTACCCGCAGGCGGCTGAGGATTGGCTGGAGGCTGTGGTGAGAGTCTTCAGGCTATTTGGGACGCCAGCAGACTTCATGGTGATCTTTGTTGCCAGCCTTCTTCAAGAAGCAGCAGGCAGGTGGTGGAGCCACATGTTTCGGTTTAGGGACGGGATTACCTTCCCATGGGAATACTTAGAGTCGTTATTCAGGGTGGAGTTTGTGCCAGTAGCTCTACACCCCGAGTGTGTACATGAGCTGTTGCCTTTGCCGCAGGATTTTTGATCAGTAGCCGAGTCATCTGTGGGCAGTAGACAGATGATGCAGAGGTCCAAGAGGACTATATCCAGCCGTACGAGGAGCAAGAAGTGTTATGAATGCGGCAAGAAGGGTCACCTGGCACGTGACTATCTGACCCCCCGCACAGTTGGCCTGCAGGCTTTGGAGGAGCCATAGAGGCAGAAGCAGCGGCAGGTGCTTGAGCAAAATTCGGTCAGTGGACAAGGAAGTAGAGCTCCAGGATCAGGTGGATAGGAGCGGAACTAGTGTATACATCCCTTGTACTTCTATTTCCATGTTGTTGTTGTATTTTTGTCTTTGTACTATGAGTTTCAATAATAAAAAAACACTTATCTTTGTGATGTTTGCTTTTCGGTCATTTTGTTTGGTTGATACTGAGTGGTCCCGGTTAAAACTTTTTACTTGACCCTCACATTCGAGATTTCTACAGGAAGAGACCCAGTGACCTCACACTGATTCTGACTGTGTGACTTGACCCTTGGAGGCGAGAGTGGCAGTTGGATCTTTTGGTAGTAACGTCGAGGCCTTACGATGTCATCCATGGCATGCATACATCATTCATGTCATGATTGACTGTATTAGGAAATGGGTGTGGTTCATCCAGGCGATGAGACCGATTTTCTCTTTTCGTCCAAGGAGAAATTTTAGCAGCTCTTTCAGATCATAGGCAATGAAGGTGAAGATCATCTAGGAGCAGATGAAGACTGCACAGTGCAGTAAGAAACGGGAAACTGGCACCAGTATTAGAGACTCGAGCATGTTAAATGTTTCAATAAGAGGAAGATTAAAGGAGAGATGAGAATGCGAATCAGCAGAAGTGGAGGTAGATCAGCATGAGGTGGTGTGCGTTTTATCATGCTACAACCACCCGCCTTAGTTTTCCCTGCTAGGTTCAGGGAGCTGGAGTGCAAGGGAAGAGAGTAGCTGCATGTGGGTAGGGAGAGTGACCCAATGGCTCTAAGATTGATTCGAGGGACAGTATGTGTCCACTACTAGCTACCGTAGTAACAGACATTGATAGGAATCATTCATTCCTTCCATAAATCTTTTCCCAGACCTAGAGTTTCCGGTAAGCCGTAGACTTGACCCTAACGTCTGGAGATACCTTGGGAGAAGACTCGATAATCAATCACACTTTCGCCGACATTGTGGTTAGACCCTCGAGGCGAGAGTTTCGGTTGGAATCTCTTGGGGGCAGCATCGAGGCCTTACAACATTTGATTGAGTATGGACTGGGCAATCACAGTTCATACACAAATTGACGGTATTAGGCAAAAAATTTGTTGTTTAACTACGTCTTCGGGATGGGTTTTCCTTGGTCAGCAAAAAGGAAACCTCAGGCAGCACAGGATAAACTCATTCACAGGAGGGTGCGACCGATCACTCTTGAGTCGGCCAACCTTACCCTCATGGCAGCAGTCATTTTGAGTTTTAGTTCTAACAGGAATTGGAGACCTCTAGAGTTCAAGGATGACGATCGCGTCCTTATACGGGTCTCACCACGACAAGGTTTACGGAGATGTGGCCGAGGCGACAAGTTATCTCTGAGGTTCAACAGACCTTTCTAGGTCCTCAGTTGGGTAGGCGAGGTGGTTTACTGCTTGACCCATCCACCTCAGTTGCACCAGGTGCACGACGACTTCCACATATCTCAACTGAGGAGATATGTGCATGATCCTTCACACATCATCGACCTCAGGGATTTGGACGTCGATGACAGGGCAACATACCTGGTGGTTCCAATGGGGATCAAGGATCAAAAGTAATGGATCCTACGAGGATGGTCGATTCCTCGGGTGTGCTTTCACTGGCAGTACGGGAACCTCCAGGTGAGCACATGAGAGCATAAGGCTCAGATGTGTACTCAGTACCATTTTTGTAACCCTAGTTTGTGTTAAAGCTTTACAAGGATGTAAATCCACGAGGTGGGAGTAATGTAAAGACCTGGAAATATCAAGGAATTATTTTTTCTTAATTTTCTTTGGAATTTTACAAGAATGAAGTTTTCGACGACACTTGATTCCGAGGCCCGGTGTGCCCAGAATCATTTTCTGAACTTTAGTTCGGGTACGTTTAGTGAACGAATGAGAAGGTTTTCCTAACTTTTGAACTGGTGCTCGAAATCGAAATCTGAGGGCACCAATGGAATCGCAGCATCGGTAATTTCATAGAAACACCTTTTTCGGAGTTGCATTTGCTCGGGTGTGGTTAGTAAATTTTCAGGTTAAGTAAATGAATAAAATAAATGGGGCAACCAATTTAATTTATTTTAGGTTGTTTAACCTAATCTAAGTGGTTGAAGTGGGACCCACTATATCCTACTCCACTAGGTAGGATATTTGAGGGGTGTGGCGCACACGAGCCCCACCTTTTCAACTTCCACGAAACCCCAACCTTTAATTAGGTAACGCACCAGCAACCCCCTTTTTAATATAAGTCAACTCTTTCGTTTTTTTAATATTAAACGCCTAATTAATTGGGCGGTTTAAAACGTTTCAATTAATTGAGTTAATTGTTTGACTCGTTTTTGAATTTTAAAATGTTTGGCGTGAGTAATAAAATAAGGTAACCCTTATTTTATTGTTGTTGCTTTGGTTGTTCGGAAGGATATTGGAGAGAATGGCTCAAAGTCTCGATGTTCTTCGTTCATCATCGAAGAACGTGAAAAGCTTAAAGAATGATGACCTCCGATGAAGGTTGACAAGAACACCGGATCCTCATCGATCAACCATGCGACGCCGTGTACCGCGACACCGTTAATCCTTCTCCCCACGACGCCGAAGACGCTTACGGAGTCTTCTTCCACGACGTCCCTTTCCGCGACAAACCTCATTCGAAGACAACGCTTGAGGTAAGGATTAAATTTGTGTATGTTTTTATTCCCGTGGTTCATTCCTTCTAAAAAAAGAAATCGGATCAACTCATTCTCATGTTGATCCACGAATGATTTATTTTGCGGGTTGGGAATATTTATTTTCGATAAAAACTATTTGTGTTGATTTCTTTTGATCGTGAAAAATCCTTGTTGTTCTTTGTCTTTTGGGCCGCTTGTTACCAACTTAACGGGAGGAGGTCGGACCCGCACGAACATGGCCGAATCTCCTCCCGCTTTGTTGTGTTGATTCGTTGCGGCACTAACAAAGGAATAGCGGTGCAATGACACTGCATGGAAACAAGAAAAAACGTGACGAAGAAGCGCGGCGCCGTCGCCCTGCGCCGTTGAGGTTGAACAACACCGCAGCCAGAGTCAGGGCCACGGAGGCGATTGAAAACTCAACTGGTTGATCATTGTGCGCGGATTGGCGGGTGATGAGAAACGGGGTTGCAAGGTAAATTTGAAGCCTCCGTAGTGAAGGTCGGGTCACAGGAGGACCGTTGGCGAAGGCAGCGAGAAAAACAGACCACCGGAGCGTGTCCGTTGGTCCGCGGAAAAACACCGCCGGCACGCCTCGCCGGCACGGCGGCGCCGGCGGCCGGCACCGGCAAGTCGCCGGGAGATGGAGGCGCCTGGTGCACCGCCGGGGAGGGCCGCTGGTCCCGGAACTGCGCGGGACCGAGGTAGGCGGGACGCGGCACTCAACCGTGTTTATTGGCAAGGGGCGGCCCCCACAAGGAGTCACAGTTTCAATCAAGGGGGGCGGAGCCCCCCCCCCCCCCCTTTCGCATCCGCTCGGCCATTTTGGCTGAGCCACCTGGCCGGGCCAGCGCGTCGGGCCGGATCGCCAGGCCGGGCCGCGCCCAGGCCGGGCTGGGCCGCGGCATCCGGGTCGGGCCGGGCTGCGCCAGCCCGGCCACGCCGCGCCAGCCGTGTTGGGCCGCGCCAGCCGGGCCGGGCCACGCCCAAGCGGGTCAGACCCGGACTCAGGCCGACACAGGGCGTCTCGGGCCGGATCGGTCCGGGCCCGAAACCCCCACTTTCGGACCTTTTTCGGTCTTTTGCCCATATCATGGGCCACGGACCTCAGATCGACACACCATCAGCTACGATGTATTCCCTGGATCGGGACGGTCGTTTTGATATATTTCACTGAAGGTTTTGGAGTACTTTGTGTTTGGCCGAGTTGGTTCGAACACAAAACCAACCGGGCCCTCGGAGCGGAAACGCTTATATCTTGAGCTCCGGACGTCCGATGGACGTGCCGTCGACTTTGTTGGATTCCTATTGATGAGACGGAACTTTTGGCTTACTTCCCATAAATTTTGGATGCAGTTGGATAGTGGCAGGGTTGGATTTCACATGAATCCAACCGGGCCACTGGAACGAAAAAGCTGATAAGTTTCAGACCAGAGGTCCTTTTGACGAACCGTCAGCGTCGTTGGTGATCACGTTGAGAAACGGTCCCTATGAGCTTACCCTATGAGATTTCGGGGTATAGTTGAGATACGGTCGGGTTGGTTCGTACACGAAACCAACTGGGCCCCTAGAACGAAAAGGCTAATAACTCACAGACCGGACGTCCGATTGACGCACCGTCTGTTGCGTTGAGACCCCTAGGACGAGGAGGTCCATTGAGATACTTATTCATGGGACTTTGAGATACATGGAGTATCAACCTGTAGCTCATGGAGAGGACCCTCCCGGAGACGATCGTATAGAGTATGGAGACCGTGTAGCCGGCTGAGACCTGACGACTGCTTGACCGACTCGATTGGGAGTGAGTAGACTAGCCCAGTGGATGGAGAACTACATTGTTTGGGTGCAGACCCATGATTGACGGAGCACTACTGTGGGACAGTGCAGACCCGCGGTACTCGTTCGGAGTGTACCTCTGCAAGCTATTAGGGGGTGTGCACTACTGTGTTTGGGTGGCATACCCCAGCGGGAAGCACTACTGTGTTTGGGTGGCTGGCCCACGGTACTCGACAGGAGGAGTACCTCAGCAGTCTTAGGTTAATGAGCAGTACCTCGGAGTCATGACATGATCACTGTACACTCCATAGACGGGGCTCTTCGGCAGTTACGGTTTCGATAATGAAAATCCTGGTTTGTTATGACTCTATAATCATTGTGTTTCCTCATGATTTAGATGGGTCACTTGATAACTTAGGTATATGTATGGGTATATACCTGGGTAGTGGTTATCCATTGATTTCATAATCGTTGTGTTTCCTCATGATTGAGATGGGTTATTTGATAACATAAGTATATGTATGGGCGTATACCTAAGTAGAGGTTATCTGTTGAGATCTTCTTTCTGGTTATCCTTGTTTGTTTTAGAGATACCTTGAGGGTATCGGGGTCCCTACTGAGTATCATTATACTCACCCCTGCACTTTTTATGCTCGCACCTCAATGTGTTGGTTTCAGACGACGAGCAGTGCTAACGGTGGCCGAGTGTTCGAAGACTGGACGATACCCGGAGGTGGACCTCACGACAAGTCAGCATCAGGAGGTGGATTCACTGAGAGACGATACTCGGAGGAGGTTGAAGGGAAAGAGGTTTGTGGATGCTATCTGTACCTACCGTTCTGGTAGGATCTGAGGAGGACGACCCAGGAGTTGTGCTATCTGTACCTACCCTTCTGATAGGATCCAAGGAGGACGACCCAGAAGATGTGCTATCTATACCTACCCTTTAGGTAGGATCTGAGGAGGACGACCTAGGAGCTTCTTCTGTTCTTCTAGTTTTTTTCGTTTCTATTGTACTTTCATTCAATTTTAGTTGTACTTTCAGTTGGGTTTGTATTCTGGCCCATTAACTTTTCATCACATTATTTTCTACTTAGTGTTTTACATTCGCTTGTACTCAGTGGTGTTTTGTTTACTTTTATAAAGGAAATGTCTTCCCAGTTATCGGGATTTACGCCTTTGGTGCTAGTCGCCATCTCCTGGCCTATGGAAGGCGGGCTTGGGGTAGTCATGGCACGGGCCCCGAGGACGGGTCGTGACATAAATGAATACCTCTTTCCCAACATGTTTTTTACACTATGTGATGGCCATGTGATGAATGTTCCAACAGATATTTTAACCTTATGAATGCCTTCCTCATTAATGAGAATAGGTATCCCAGTCCACAGCTCATGGTATATACTAATCAATACTCTCACATGACCTATTGGAAGTGGTATGTTTTATAGCATGTCATTTTTAATATTGAACACCATAAACCTCACTAAAAGATAATTGGTCTATATTGATAGATATAAATAACAGTCATTATCAACCTATAGAATATCAGTATAGAAAAAGTATCTATGTCGATCTGATTTACATTTTATATAAAAAAAATTAGAACATCTATTACCTCATCTAAGACAACTCTTTTAGGGGAATGGATCACCTAAAACATGGTGTGTGTGGGGGTGGGATCATCAGACAATATTTGTTATTGAGTGTTTCTTCTATCTTATTCCCCCCAAAAAAATTCTAGAAATTCTCTTCACCAATGGTATTGTTCTTCAAGGGTAGTTAATCTTTCATTGAACAATTTCATATCATTATCATTATCCTCCTTTTTTCCCGAAAAACATTCAATGAGTCACACCAAAATCCACACCTTGGACACAACCATTTTATTATAGAATACTCAAGGCCACTGATAGTTGGTGTTCATCCAGTATTTACTTATTCTTTTGACTATTTTGGATAGAAAATATAGACAAATAAGAAATAATTTTTTTGTAATAGTGATTTAAATGAAAAAAAAATTATTATGTCATACTTAAACATGTTCATACAATATTTGTAATTTTTCATCTATTAGAATGCCATATTTTATTACACAAGACTCCTTCCATAGCACATGGAATGAGATAGATGTGGATTTAGATTTATATTCATCGATCTATATATAATTATAGGAACATAATTATTAAATTTTTTCTTGTCACGTAAAAGTGTTATGGTAGATTTGAAATATGTAACATTGTTTTCAAGTGAAGTGTACCCCTTCATTAATTTACAATAGTGGTACGTTGGTTTTTCTACACATTCATTATTTTCATCACTCAATTTTTGTTTCATAAATTAAAAATTCTCAATCAATGTGATGAGTACACATATTATCAAAAAAATTATTACCAATCACAATTTACATGAAAATGAAACTCACCACGGTGGCTAATAAATATGTCTCATGCTTCATGGGTTATCATGTGTGCAAACATAAACATTGGGTGTGGGTTTATTTTCATTTCACTATCTTTAAGATGATATATTGTTATACATTTGTGAAATCCATTGTGAATCCTTCCATAAAACATTAATACATATTTCCATTGGGATTCATATACTATAAATGAACTCTGTAGGGGATGATGTAGAGTAAATAAATGTTTCCATAATTTATTTTCAAGTAAAATTTCAAAATAATATAATAATGCTACCATAATCTGTAATAGCCCGAGATTTTATGAAAAATATTCTTTTTATTTCACTAATTTCTTGTGTTGTACGCTACACCAAAAGGAGCTTTCACAACACGTATCCTTGACTTGCCTTGCATTACACGCAATCGCAACCTTCCTCGATAGCGTGTGTAGTACGCAATAACGAGTTTCACTAAACAGCGATATGCTATTAAAATGTTATTAAAACTAGCCATTATGAATAGTAATAACCACTTTTTGAAATTTTGTAAATTTTATTTTTCAAAATAGATTTCATTTTTGGATTCGGAGTATCGAATTTAGCCTAAGGTGAAATTTTCGTACATTTCGGATAACTTTCATATTCTGATGAATAGTGAAAATTACTAAATTTTAATTAAAAACAACTTTTTTAATCGAAATAATTAATAGTGATAAATTATTAATTTGAGTGGTTTTAAAGTATATTTAGAATATATTTTTACAATTTAATACAATACTGGTCATTGGATGTAATTTCACATTTAAACCAGACATAATCAATTGTCAATCTTTTGATAGATATTGTTTCTTAAAAACACGCTATTTGTTTTAACAGCGGGATTTAATTATAAAATTAATTAATGCAACTTTTATGTTATGAATTTGGTAAAATAGACTTCATTTTTGAATTCGGAATATGAAATATAGCTTAGGATGAAATTTTGGCATTGTTCTGAAAAACATCAATTTTTGATGAATAGTGAAACTACTAAGTGGTAGTTAAAAAACTGAATTTTTCATAAAACTTAATTTTACCGCTTCTGTGAATGGAATTTCAAAAATCTGAGAGACACGGTTGATGTCAGTAAGTAAAATTTGGTTCAATTAGATGAAAATAATTTTTGGTGAATAGTAACTTTTTACTTTTATTTACCACGGTTAAAAGTAAATAGGGTAATTAAGGGTAATAATGATATTAATATTACCCTAACACATGTCCTAATTCTATTGGACAAGTGTATCTCGACCAAAAACAACCTTAAGTGTAAAATATTATCATTTAGGCCCACTTGGATTAGATTAGGACATTTATTATTATTTAATTCAAAGAAGAGTTAAAAGAGTTAAAATCAAAGTTTATTTACTAAAACATTTTTAATATATGGTTATACATAGGATAAATTAGATTGTAAATATTCATTAGAAAGCTAAAACGATTTCCCACATAATGGTATTTTATTTGTAATTTTTAGACATCAAATAAGTTAAGTTATTTATGACACAAAGATGATGCAGTAATTATCTTATTAATGAAATATTGACATAATTGATGTTATAAACACCAAACTAAATATAATTTGAGACTTTTTATGAATTACACTAATTTTCTAGGTTACTATGATATATTAGTGTTGATTTAATCAACTTGGTTCGAACATATAATTTTGTTATGACTTTCACAAAAATCATATATCAAATAGTGTCAAAATTGACACAAAATAGTATTTAAATCAAATATTATATTATTAATTGTTATTTTATTCCTAAAAATCTAAGGTTAGGCCAAATGACTTAGATAGGGATATATATATTAATAATAAACAATTTGGGGTTAGTTTGTCATGTTATAGTAAGTGTATTAACCATATAGTGAAAGAAAACAAAAAGACACGGTAAAAGTTAAATTATTTAACTTAGAGTTAGATCTAATTGATAAGGTTAAAATAATACCCTAAACTTGTCTAAATCTTATTGGTTGGTAGGCTTTCTACCCAACCCCACTTTAGCTTCGAAATAAGACCCTTTGGAACCATTATAAACCGATTTTGACATTAATATAAAATAATATTTTGAGGTATTCCTAAGGTGCCCCTCTCCTCCCCTATAAAAGGACACCTCCTCCCCCTCCTCCTCACACCAATTTGAGAACTCAAGCTCGGCCAACCCCTGACAAAATCTCTTCTCCACTTCCCTATAAACATCCTAGAGGTTCTGGTCTTCCTCAAAGACCAATTTTAGATCCCTAAGAGGAGGTCTCAAAGAGGCGCTTCATAGAAGAGGTAATTACCGTTACCAATTCTTTCATCTTTATTTCTTGTTCCACTTCTTCTTCTTAGGTTGTTTCATTATGAAGTAATAACATCAGTATCACTCATATACTGATATGTTATTATAAGTATGAAACAACCCTATTTCACCATCTATCCATCCTACGTAAAAAGAAATCACCGCGCGTGCGTACGTACGGAATACCGTCTCCACGCCGTGGTGTAATCTATTTTCCATCACAACCTTACATGGATGGGTATAATGGTGTAAAGAATAACTATACATAGTTATTACAACATCATATTTATTATGATATATTGTATAATCCACTCCAATTCAATTCAATACTTATGGAAATGATATCATCGCTCGTGCGTACGTACGGACTACCGTCTCCACGACGCGATGAGATTCATTCTCCATGTTAACCATTTAAGAATGATTATAAAGTATATATAAGAAATAATAATGAAATATATGACATTATAAAGCTACTGGATTTATGTATATATATATGTATGTCATTTACTTACTTCCATTCAAGACAATAAGGAAAGGAAAACAGCGTTCATGCGTACGTACGGACTACCGTCTCCATGAACGGTGTTTTTCATTTCATTTATCTATCTATTATATATATATATATATACTGAATATATATGATATATAAATCATATTATATATTCTGGAAGTAAGTAAATCATGATATAAGTAATAATAATGTCAAGAACAACAAGTCAAAACACCTACGATAAATGAAACGATTTTACCCAAAACGCTTCTTTAACCTGGAATTTACAAAAGAACGGGTAATATAATGTCATAAGTGAACAATACATGATATCATAACAATGAATATGATACTGTAATAAGTGAATTACATTATTTAAATCATTATACAGGATGTTCGGACACATACGAAGCAAATCGGACCTAAGGTAAGGGAAATATCGCAATCTCATTTTTATCCGAGATTGTTTTTACTTTGGCATTTACTGGGGTGTATTTTATCATCCACATCCATGTTCCCTAAATATGTAATATTGTTTCCATCCACTTAAAATAGTTTAAATCCAATTTTACCCTTCGGTGAGTTTTAGTAAAATATATGAAAGGAATCTTTTGTCGCTTTTTCGTACGAGGTACTTTTTGACTTTTCCGACAAAAGTACGAAGAATGTTTTTTTTAACTTATACGGCCTGAATGGATTTTTAAAACATTATTTCCAAGAAACTTCCTTTACTAGTTTTCAAGTTTATTTTTAATCAACTTCTTTTATTTTAAATTCGTATGACATGTTATGAAAGGAAAAATGTTTTTTAAGAAGAAAGGATATTTTCCTCAAGAATGGAGTTCAAGTATTTTATCAAAATTATTTTCCATCTAAGATAATAAAAGGGTTCTGTTTTTATCCCTATTATTACATTGGTTTGATTATGTTGTGATGGAAACATTTTTATGAATTCCTTTATCTTATATGAATTGTTTTATGATGTCATGTTGTTTAAGAATCCCATTTTTATTACATGGGTTATGCGATGATGTATGATTTATGATTATGTGGCACACATAATAAAGGATTCATTATAAGATGGGTGGGACCTATATCTCCCTCCAATGCATTGGGTAAAGATTTGATATCTCATGAGATAGACAGGGCTGGAACGGTAGGTTATACCGGTTCAGTGAAACAGGACTGAAACGAGGGTTACTCGATTCAGAAAGGGACTTTGTCCACTAAGATAGTCTTGGCAATGGGTCATGACTAACAAGAAATGATTCTCTATGATTATGTGTAAATGCCACAAAGTTTCATGTTTTAAGTTATGATTATTGTGATTACATTTCACTACCATGATTTATCCCATGTTATGAAATTATGCTCTCTTTTGCAGGTTATGATTTCCAAAATGTTATGTTCTTATGAATATGATGTGATTGATATTTCTTTTGTTTACCCTTACTGAGCATTTTAGCTCACCCTTTTTTGTGTTTTCTTTTCCCCAGGATATAAAGAAAGGTTTTAGGTAAAAAAAGAGAAAATCTTTATGGGAGATGTTGAAGATCTTTCACCACGATTAGAAGATTATAGTCCGAGTTTCCAAAGACACTAAACTATTACGGTCCTTGTGTGTGTGTGTTTTTGTAATGTACTAAGTATTCCGCAAAAGTAATGTAAAGTCTATGTACGTCAGGCTTCGGGTCTTTACAGTTGGTATCAGAGGAAAGGTTTAGTCAACCTTTGGAAACTAGGATGCGAAAACGTTAGTGAGATGCTAGAGATATTTCTAAGGTATATCTAGGGATGTCCCTAAGGTTAAGTATACGTATAGGATATAGTCCTAGAACTATGGTAACGATATTAGATTAAACCAAAGATGTTAGATATTTAAGTTACTCCCCCTTTATTATGATTTTTGCCTCTCACACTATTCTTTTTGGGTTTTAGAAAATGGCTGGAAACAAGATGATTCACAATAATGGAGGATATGATGGACAATGGAATGATATTCTTCATGAGCAACCAAATGAAATGGGATTTGGATGTCCAAACATCATTATTATGACGAATCAGCAATCTCACAATATGATCAATAAAGTAAAATTTGGTAAGTTTCCTGACTCGACTAATAAGAGAAAGATGGAGTTCCATGATGATCATAGAGGAAAGAAAGTTCAATTTCCCCTATGTAAATCATGTGGGAAGAGACATCAAGGAGAATGTTTCAAGGGAACTGGAAGATGCTTTGGGTGTGGAAAAGAAGGACACACTGCAAGTAAGTGCAAAGGAAAAGGGTCGGTTAACACCATGGATGAGGATAATGGTATTGCTATGACATCAAAAATGGTTAAGTGTTTTAAATGTGGAATGTATGGGCATTATGCAAACAAATGCCCTAAGGGAAAGACTCATGAAGAGAATCAGTATGGTCATATGGGTAGTATTTATGTGGATGATGATGAAGAGACTACAAATGATATGTGAGATGAAAGAATTTTTGAAGCTCGGTCAATGGTTTGAGAATGTAGTGGAATGATTACATGTTTATCATGTGTAATTTTGGAATAAAGAGACATCTATGGATTGTTACACTGTTGTCTTTCCTTGTGTTTTGAAAGTGTATGATTAATGTTACCAGTATCCATGAAAGGTTATTCAGATATTTTTGGAATGTAGATGATATGCGCATAATGAAGGGATAAGGAGAAAATTAAATGTTTGATAGTATTCATGAGCTCATGATTCATATAAGGACTAAGTGATATCATGGTTTGAGTATATAGAATTTTGAGGATTTCGGTATGTGAAAAGTGTTAACTTTTAACTGCATTCAAGTTTTCACTAAGGTTCAATGGGTATTCAAGAGAGTACAAGATTAAGGCCTTTGAATGTTTGGAATGTGACCAACAAAATATATCTTATGATATATGGGGATCAACGATGGTATTAAATCTCTGGTAATCGTTTTCACTATGTTATGAGAATGGACTGCAGTATTATGGATAAGCCTAAAGATTGGAATGGATTATGTTGGACATAAGTTAGTATTGTTTAAGGATATAAGTTTTTTTCGATATTATTTATGGGATGTTATAGTAATATAGTTTTATAAAAAGGACAACCTGCAGGACGGGCGACAGCCCATCGCTTCGGACAAGGCTGTGGGAATCGAACCCACAACCGAAGTGCGACTGGCCTTTATCGCCTACCACTGACCTACAGGAAGTCCCTGTTTAGTAGAAACTAGTTTTATTATATTAAGCAGTATGATATGTGATGTATAAGTTCATTTTAGGAACCATATATGATTAATCTCACTATAGATGGACTTATGTATTTTTTTGATAACTTTTCTAACCTTTTGTATGAGACAGATGGAATGACCCATCATTCTATCACATGATCTGCTAACACATCACGAATGACAAATTCAACTTCATTTCTTTAAGAGATGATGTGGAAATTTTTAAAGGCACGAACAATAGTGAGATTGTACCAAAATAAATTAAGTATTTATTCTAATTCAAATTTTCAACTTTAGGGAAATGATCTTGAAAACCAAAAATGTTGTCCTAGTGATCTTATACCTGATGAATCAGATGGTACCTTATATCATCACAAATCTATGGATTTGTGATTACTGGCTTTTCCATAGCCATGTTCTCTACCACTCTCCATCAGAACATGATGGTTAGATTTCTCTTCCATATCCATATTTTTACCTATGTGGAAACCCAGCGATTAGTTTATTTGGGTAATCGTTACATTTCATACTTTAGTTTTTAAAGCCAAGTTTTGGTATTCCTTTTTACGATGTGGGATTCTTTCGAATAGTAAACCATTTATAACCCCGACGAATTTCGAGGGCGAAATTCATTTTAAGGGGGGTAGAATGTAATAGCCCGAGATTTTATGAAAAATATTCTTTTTATTTCACTAATGTCTTGTGTTGTACGCAACACCAAAAGGAGCTTGCACAACACGCATCCTTGACTTGCCTTGCATTACACGCAATCGCGACCTTCCTCGATAGCGTGTGTAGTACGCAATAACGAGTTTCACTAAACAACAATATGCTATTAAAATGTTATTAAAACTAGCCATTATGAATAGTAATAACCACTTTTTGAAATTTTGTAAATTTTATTTTTCAAAATGGATTTCATTTTTGGATTCGGAGTATCGAATTTAGCCTAAGGTGAAATTTTGGTACATTTCGGATAACTTTCATATTCTGATGAATAGTGAAAATTACTAAATTTTAATTAAAAACAACTTTTTTAATCGAAATAATTAATAGTGATAAATTATTAATTTGAGTGGTTTTAAAGTATATTTAGAATATATTTTTACAATTTAATACAATGTTGGTCATTGGATGTAATTTCACATTTAAACCAGACATAATCAAGTGTCAATCTTTTGATAGATATTGTTTCTTAAAAACACGCTATTTGTTTTAACAGCAGGATTTAATTATAAAATTAATTAATGCAACTTTTATGTTATTAATTTGGTAAAATAGACTTCATTTTTGAATTCGGAATATGAAATATAGCTTAGGATGAAATTTTGGCATTGTTCTGAAAAACATCAATTTTTGATGAATAGTGAAACTACTAAGTGGTAGTTAAAAAACTGAATTTTTCATAAAACTTAATTTTACCGCTTCTGTGAATGGAATTTCAAAAATCCGAGAGACACGGTTGATGTCAGTAAGTAAAATGTGGTTCAATGAGATGAAAATAATTTTTGGTGAATAGTAACTTTTTACTTTTATTTACCACGGTTAAAAGTAAATAGGGTAATTAAGGGTAAGAATGATATTAATATTACCCTAACACATGTCCTAATTCTATTGGACAAGTTTATCTCGACCAAAAACAACCTTAAGTGTAAAATATTATCATTTAGGCCCACTTGGATTAGATTAGGACATTTATTATTATTTAATTCAAAGAAGAGTTAAAAGAGTTAAAATCAAAGTTTATTTACAAAAACATTTTTAATATAGGGTTATACATAAGATAAATTCGATTGTAAATATTCATTAGAAAGCTAAAAAGATTTCCCACATAATGGTATTTTATTTGTAATTTTTAGACATCAAATAAGTTAATTTATTTATGACACAAAGATGATGTAGTAATTATCATATTAATGAAATATTGACATAATTGATGTTATAAACACCAAACTAAATATAATTTGAGACTTTTTATGAATTCCACTAATTTTCTAGGTTACTATGATATATTAGTGTTTATTTAATCAACTTGGTTCGAACATATAATTTTGTTATTACTTTCACAAAAATCATATATCAAATAGTGTCAAAATTGACACAAAATAGTATTTAAATCAAATATTATATTATTAATTGTTATTTTATTCCTAAAAATCTAAGGTTCGGAAAAATGACTTAGATAAGGATATATATATTAATAATAAACAATTTGGGGTTCGTTTGGCATGTTATAGTAAGTGTATTAACCATATAGTGAAAGAAAACAAAAAGACACGGTAAAAGTTAAATTATTTAACTTAGAGTTAAATCTAATTGATAAGGTTAAAATAATACCCTAAACTTGTCTAAATCTTATTTGATGGTAGGATTTCTCCCCAAACCCACTTTAGCTTCGAAATAAGACCCTTTGGAACCATTATAAACCGATTTTGACATTAATATAAAATAATATTTTGAGGTATTCCTAAGGTGCCCCTCTCCTCCCCTATAAAAGGACACCTCCTCCCCCTCCTCCTCACACCAATTTGAACACTCAAGCTCGGAAAACCCCTGCCAAAATCTCTTCTCCACTTCCCTAGAAACATCCTAGAGGTTCTGGTCTTCCTCAAAGACCAATTTTAGTTCCCTAAGAGGAGGTCTCAAAGAGGCGCTTCAAAGAAGAGGTAATTACCGTTACCAATTCTTTCATCTTTATTTCTTCTTCCACTTCTTCTTCTTAGGTTGTTTCATTATGAAGTAATAGCATCAGTATCACTCATATACTGATATGTTATTATAAGTATGAAACTACCCTATTTCACCATCTATCCATCCTACGAAAAAAGAAATCACCGCGCGTGCGTACGCACGGAATACCGTCTCCACGCCGTGGTGTAATCTATTTTCCATCACCACCTTACATGGATGGGTATAATGGTGTAAAGAATAACTATACATAGTTATTAAAACATCATATTTATTATGATATATTTTATAATCCACTCCAATTCAATTCAATATTTATGGAAATGATATCATCGCTCGTGCGTACGTACGGACTACCGTCTCCACGACGCGATGAGATTCATTCTCCATGTTAAACATTTAAGAATGATTATAAAGTATATATAAGAAATAATAATGAAATATATGACATTATAAAGCTACTGGATTTATGTATATATATATGTATGTCATCTACTTACTTCCATTCAAGACAATAAGGAAAGGAAAACAGCGTTCATGCGTACGTACGGACTACCGTCTCCATGAACGGTGTTTTTCATTTCATTTATCTATCTATTATATATATATATATACTGAATATATATGATATATAAATCATATTTTATATTCTGGAAGTAATTAAATCATGATATAATTAATAATAATGTCAAGAACAACAAGTCAAAACACCTACGATAAATGAAACGATTTTACCCAAAACGCTTCTTTAACATGGAATTTACAAAAGAACGGGTAATATAATGTCATAAGTGAACAATATATGATATCATAACAATGAATATGATTCTGTAATAAGTCAATGACATTATTTAAATCATTATACCGGAGGTTCGGACACATACGAAGCAAATCAAACCTAAGGTAAGGGAAATATCGCAATCTCATTTTTATCCGAGATTATTTTTACTTTGGCATTTACAAGGGTGTATTTTATCATCCACATCCATGTTCCATAAATATGTAATATTGTTTCCATCCACTTACAATAGTTTAAATCCAATTTTACCCTTCGTTGAGTTTTAGTAAAGAATATGAAAGGAATCTTTTGTCGCTTTTTCGTACGAGGTACTTTTTGACTTTTCCGACAAAAGTACGAAGAATGTTTTTTTTAACTTATACGGCCTGAATGGATTTTTAAAAAATTATTTCCAAGAAACTTCCTTTACTAGTTTTCAAGTTTATTTTTAATCAACTTCTTTTATTTTAAATTCGTATGACATGTTATGAAAGGAAAAATGTTTTTAAGAAGAAAGGATATTTTCCTCAAGAATGGAGTTCAAGTATTTTATCAAAATTATTTTCCATCTAAGATAATAAAAGGGTTCTGTTTTTATCCCTATTATTACATTGGTTTGATTAGGTTGTGATGGAAACATTTTTATGAATTCCTTTATCTTATATGAATTGTTTTATGATGTCATGTTGTTTAAGAATCCCATTTTTATTACATGGGTTATGCGATGATGTATGATTTATGATTATGTGGCACACATAAGAAAGGATTCATTATAAGATGGGTGGGACCTATATCTCCCTCCAATGCATTGGGTAAAGATTTTATATCTCATGAGATAGACAGGGCTGGAACGGTAGGTTATACCGGTTCAGTGAAACAGGACTGAAACGAGGGTTACTCGATTCAGAAAGGGACTTTGTCCAATAAGATAGTCTTGGCAATGGGTCATGACTAACAAGAAATGATTCTCTATGATTATGTGTGAATGACACAAAGTTTCATGTTTTAAGTTATGATTATTGTGATTACATTTCACTACCATGATTTATCCCATGTTAGGAAATTATGCTCTCTTTTGCAGGTTATGATTTCCAAAATGTTATGTTCTTATGAATATGATGTGATTGATATTTCTTTTGTTTACCCTTACTGAGCATTTGAGCTCACCCTTTTTTGTGTTTTCTTTTCCCCAGGATATAAAGAAAGTTTTTAGGTAAAAAAAGAGAAAATCTTTATGGGAGATGTTGAAGATCATTCACCACGATTAGAAGATTATAGTCTGAGTTTCCAAAGACACTAAACTATTACGGTCCTTGTGTGTGTGTGTTTTTGTAATGTACTAAGTATTCCACAAAAGTAATGTAAAGTCTATGTACGCCAGGCGTCGGGTCTTTACATAATCTCTTCCCACACTACTATCTTAATTGTATGAACAATATGGTTCCACAAATATACATAAATTGACATGTGATGTCGAGTGATGAGTCCAATGTAACTATTAAGCATGGATTTATTAGGTTTAACATTCTTTCCACATGTATTCCATCAAACATTGAATTTTATGCCATTGATTTTCTTCTTAATGATTTTTTCTAACATCCACATACTATAATGCTTATATTTTTTCTGCATTGCCGATCCTTCATCGCCAACAATTTCCACAGATTCAACATTTTTAATATATTCTTCCAATGTAGATACAATATCAGCATGTGTAGAAGGTCATTGTACCTCCCTACTATGAGCAGTAAAAGGTCGAGAAACCTATTGTTTATTTGGAGATATGGCATCGACATGTGTAAAAGGTCACAATTCCTCTGCACTGCATTCAGTAGTAGGTTGAGAGACCCATTTTTCCTCAAGATTAGGAGAACAAGAATGTGTAGAAGTAATTATATATATATATATATATGTGTGTGTGTGTGTGTGTGGTTTGACATTTCAATTTGATTATATAAATAAAATAGTGAATATATAAAAACATGAGGTAACAAAATGCATATTACAAAAAAAATATAACATTATTATTGAACTCTATTTTTTAAAGGAAAAACAGGATTTGACCTTTATATCAACAATTCAAATCCCTTAATTGTGGTATCTTATAACATAAAAAAATGCCTACATTAGGATCACTATGAAATGATTTAGACATCCCAATGAAACTTTCCTCTTATGTTCAATTTCCATCTAACCTTTCAGTGGTTTTGGTCGATAACAGAACAATTAACCACTTTTAGTTTGTGGGATATAGAAAATAAAATACTTTTACATCCTATGAAACCATTATAAATAGTTTGTCCTTATAATATTCCTTACTAAAATCCACTTTCAAGATTTCCAATTCATTTATGTTAACATCACTCCTATTTTCAACACTCTTTGAATTAAATAATCGGTACATATAATGTTGTATAATCCAGTTGACATATTTTATTTTATGATTCCAATGTTTGAAATATTCAAAAAAATTTGTTTTCGGTTCTTAGTTCCAGAAACATGCATCGCTTTAGCCACTAGTGTTACTCTACAATTTTTCATTTTAAAATATTCGTCATGTTCATTTTTATAGAACATATAACCATTTACATAACCATTGTAAGTTAATACATACAAACATGGTCCTCCGACTAGCCATCAAAGTAATTATGAAATTGATTCCATATTCTCACAAGACTCCATAAAAATAGGATCCAAAAACCATCCTATAAACTATTGATTATATGTATTTGATATCCATTTTTTCATCCCTTGATGGATTCAAATGCTTAATAATTTCTTTATGGGTTTTATCATATTGGGAAACCTCTATATTGTTTTGAAAAACATAAATGTGGGATTGCTCCGAATATGTAAGATTTATTGTGAAAACATATCTTCTAGAAATTACTTCTCCCACAATACACCTAGTGTGATGAGATTTTTGTAGACCAATTATTTCCGCACCAGATTGGAATTCAGTACAAAATTCATGGTTTTCTTAAACAATATATGGCTCCATGATAAAACCCTCTGGCCAACTTTTATTTTTGACATACAAATCAAAATCATCATATATCATTATAGAATCTTTTAAATCAAGAAATAATGTAGATATTTAAAACCGGTATCACTTCATTAGTTGCCTACTTTCAAATTATATATCTTCAATATGGTCGAAAATGTTGTATATTTAGTGAAACCAGCATACAGTGGCATCTTTACACAACTCTTTAACTTATCAAAAAAATTTGGACAATAAAAAAGTTCATCATCAACTATCCTTGTCATTTCCTCAATATGATATTAATCATCATTTAGAAATTTAATCACATCCTTGATACAGTCTTCTTCATTATCCACACTTATAAGCATATCAAATGCTCCATAAAACACATTCTTATCCCAGCCACTAGTTACATTTTGTTTTTCCCTATGTGTATTCCATAATTTATAAATTTATTATATTCTATAATAGATCCTGTTTACTGAAAACTCCTCTAAAGTAACTAGTCATGAATAACATAAATTTAAACATGAAAAAAGGATTTGAGAAGGTTTATATTCATGATATTATGAAAACATTATCAACTCATTCACTCCATGCACATACGCTTCTATCATATGATTAGAATCCATCCATTCATTCTTCGTATCCAGCCTATTTGATTACGTAATATTGATATTTAAGATAATTAAAACATAAAAAATACATTACTAGGGTCACCTTCTAACCATATATCCCTCTCAGATAATCCAATGGAAGGGAAACAAGACTGAACAAATTTGAACCTATAAAATATAGGTTTTTTTAAAGTTTAGTAGGTCACCACAACCTACCACAAAATAATTTTTTTAATTAATGAAAATTTAATGTAAATTTGGAAACAAATAAACATCACTATTTAAAATGGAAATCGAGCTACATACAAGATACACACACCATTCCAGAAAAATTTAAAGGAGTTCGAATTTCTTAACCTGTATAAACCCCATTCAATGGATTCTACCATAAATTATGGATTTTCATTGATAAGATCATAAAAGTGGAATGCCATTTTCTCCTAGGTTTGAACGTGTTCCTCTATGCTTGTTTTCCCATCATTGAAACCAAAGATCAAAATACGATTCTATTTATCGATCCAAACAGCATGCTCTTCATTCAAATCCACATTATGTGGTCTTTCGAATATTCTGTGAGCATCTAATTTTGAGATGTTGATCTGAAATGACTCCTCAAGAATCTATTCATTAGACCGAAGGATAATCTCAGGGATTCTTACATGGTCCACCTTCTCTTTGTCACCTCCTTCCGGAAATTACATGTCAGCATGAGTATCTATATCTTTTGGCCCCTCAGACATACATACTTCAGGATCACTGGAAGGAATATATGACAACCTTGGAGTATCCACAATAACTAAGGGTTTCATCTGAAAAAAAATAACCTTTTTGATCAAATAATGTTACTAAGGAACTGGTTATGTCGGAGTAATCCTTCTATGGCCTCAATCTCTTCACATTCATGATGAAACTATCAGAATTAACAAGGATTTTGTTCCCTTTATTTGTTGAAGAGCAGTGATATTCTTCCTATAATTGAACTTACTTACAATAATAGGATATTGTTTCATGATTATAATCCTTTTCAGCCTCCATGTAATCCAACATGTCTCCTAGGGGTTGATTCACTTCACGACCTATATCATTTCCACTTCTTCCTTGGAGTGAGGTATGTTCCTTAGATCATAGAACCGCATATATGTTTTTTCTTTCTATTCCATTTAGAATTTCAGTGTGCAACTTTCATGATTGGACATTAAAAAGGCTCCTTTCATGGATGGGAAAAATATCCCATTCCTGACCATTGAGCACATTTAGGCCATCAGTGTGAGAAATATTTGTTGACCCTTTAGGTCTATCCTCTATCGACTTTATACCCAAACTCATTACCGAGTACAACCTATAAAACCTATTATATTACTTTATTATTAAATTATGGAAAATATAATTTTAAATATATTATAAAAATAAACATTTTCGATAATGTTTTTCCAAATAAGTAGCAACTCATAAAAGTGTGATAAAAAACTTTTTATTTGATTTTCATTAAATGAAAACAATCACTTGTAAAACAGTTTTACTCGGCCAATACCTCTTCGACAAATGAAATTTTTAAAACCAGACGTTAATTTTTTTTCATAAACACCCATTTTTGAATTACACATTTAAAAACTCAAAGGCATTTTGAATTATGATACAGTTTTCTAAAACATGTTCGAAAACCAACCATTTCATAAAACTAGGCATGGTGTCTTAAAACCTCATTTTAAAAACTCACACATTATTGAAATTTCAAATAGAACCCGTTATAAAGTTTCTCATTTGTGACCAATTTTTAAACTCATTATTTAAATAGTTTTAAATCACTTCAAATTCATTGATTCTCTTTTTCCTTCATTAAAAACCATTAACATTCCTTTTTCAAAAAATCAAAAAAGAAAAAAATTCAATGAAGAAAGAAAGATCAAGGTTAAGTATCACTATGGAAATTCGAACAACATGGGTCAAATGATAACAAATCATGTTCCAAAAAATAAAATAATTTGTAGTGGATACAACAGTTGTAGAGAGATAAAACCCCTAAATGATCCTAAAATGGATTCTAGTGTCATGGGAATCATCACTATGATATATTAATGAAATGAATACAACTAAAGATAAGAAAACTATCTCATCAATACAAAACCTATCAACACCCCACAAGTCCCATCAAACCAGGTCATCAATATAAAATAATCCCAAATGGGATTATAAGCTACAACTATCATAAAAGAATAAAAGGGGCTTCAGTGGGTATCACACCATTTATGAAAACACATTTTTTATAAAATTTCAAATGGGACTTCTCATTTAAAAACATCAATGGAAATCCATGAAATTTTATTATTTATAAATTCATCCAAATCTACTCTTCGGATTTATTTTATCAAAACACATTTGAAACTAAAATAGGATGTGACACTACCCTTTAAGCATCCATTAAAAACATTCAAAGACACAATAATTTTAAAATCCAATCCACATAGGAAAACACACCCTTCAGGAATAAATTATCTTATTTGTAAATTATAAAAAATTTTAAACATCCCAAAACATTGATATAAAAAATAAACAAAGATAAAAAGTGGTTTTGTAGGGTTAACTCACCAAATTAAAAATAAGACAATATTTTCAAACATTTTTAACATTTTAAAATCACCCAAACTCAAGGATTTAAATCCAATTAACCCAAGATTATTTTTTAAAACATCACGTTAGTGATTAAAATTAATTTTAAAATGTAAATATTTCTTTTCAAAAAATTCTATTTAGGAATTTTTTGAAATAAATTGTATCAAATTTCATACCATGACAAGTGATAAAACAACATTGTATACACCATTTATCCCTCATGGGAACTCATATAGGAATAAGTATAATAAAGAAACACATAAAAATCATTTAATGATAAAGAAAATATAAATGATACATAAAAATAAAGGTATCATGGAATATAAGAAAGCAACAAAATATAAGATGATGTAGTAAAGACTGAGAAGGACACATAAAATGTAACCAATATATATCCTTAAATGACACATAATCCCTTTTTAAAGAGTATGATCTATGAAATTTATTAAGAGTAATATAAAATGTTTATAGAAATGTTCAATAAACAATACATAAACATTCTATTTACCATTGGAATCTGAAAAATGTCATCATGTTCTATGTTCCTTAAGGAACTATTTTTTAATAAAAATAAATTAGAATATATAGTGGTAATTTTTCTATGAAATTATTTCCGAGTTATTTTTCAATGAAATATTTCTCTAAAACATCAAGATCCATGTAGGTTTTCAGTTTCAAGTATTGTCGGTGCTCGAATATTCTAGATTTCCCTTTTTGATTTATAGGGTCTATCGGGCCAGTGAAGCTAAATATTTTGAGCAAAAGTAATTCAAATACAATAGATGTTATTATTTAACAATGGTAATAGTCTATAGAGAACATCTTTGGAATTTATGATTATTTCTTTGTCTATCTAGGTAAATTAATCATTCCGATTAATATTATAAATATAAAAATTTTAGAATAATGACAAGCACTAATAATAATTGGATGAAATTTCCTATCCATGGGGAAGTTTTTTATTAACATTAATAAAGGATATTATGTATTTTAAATTTTAAAGGATCAAGTATAATTTGTCTTGTTGAAAGAGTCGAATCAAGTATATGAATATGAATATTTTTATATCTTCATCACCACTAATAAAGTGAGTGTATGACTCATGGAGAGTGTAACCTCGTATTGTTATGAGTTTTTTTACTCAAAAGAATGTATCCTTCTTATTATATCTTGTTTTTATTTTGATGTTTATATTGGGTATTTATTGTAAATCATAGATAACTACTTCCTGAAAGAGATGACCTTGTAGAAA
Organism: Viscum album; assembly: GCA_963277665.1. Lineage (NCBI taxonomy): Eukaryota > Viridiplantae > Streptophyta > Magnoliopsida > Santalales > Viscaceae > Viscum > Viscum album. The sequence goes on from OY728156.1 coordinate 1,947,642,696, forward strand.
ATAGGCAGATTTGTAGGAAATTAAAGATCATAAAAGAGTCTAACATCTACATTGTGATATTACGTATGTGTAGGGTGTCAATATTTGATACTCATATCACAAAAGTGATATGTGGAGGGTTCAAATATTTTATGATCGATAGCTTGAGGAATGGAGATTCTACATCAAGAACATAATCCATGATATCCCACAATGTTATAATTACAATATTAGTTAATTTTATAATTAATCCAAACATACTAATTATGAAAACTCATCAGGTCCTCCTAGCACATCAACAGCACAACAAAACACCGATTGGAGTTCTAAGACACACTCCCAACACCAATTTAGGAATGTTGACCTAACAAAAAATAGTGATTTGATCAATAATTTAATTAAATTTTTAAGAATATACATCATAATAAATAACAACATAACATCTTCAAGAAAACATGAAACAATAGCCATACATCATATTAGGTCCTTCTTTACACAATTTGAGAAAAATTCCCATTAACTGAGATGGTTTCCGCCATGATCTATGGGAACTCATCAAGAAAATGTAACCAAAATCAAACTGAAAGCAACATAAAATTAAGTTGATAGAGAGTTATGAGATCTCAAGGTGGGATAGCTTTCATTGAGCGATGCCAGTAGGGTTTAATGGTTATAGGGAGAGACATCAGTATGGAAGGACGAAAAGAGCAGTGAAGGAAGGTGGGAGTGGAGGTAGTGGGGACAATGTGGCTAGAGGAGAGTGGCGTGTGATGGGGGTTGTGTGTTTGGGCGAGAAAGGATGGGGGATAGAGTTGTTCTGTGGTGAAAGTTCGGGTAGGTAGAGCGGCATGATGATGGGGAAATGCAGCAGGGGGAGTGTGGAGGGGGGAGAGCGGTGTATAGGTAGTGCGGCTGGGGGAGAGTGGTGCACGAAAGAAGAGTGGTTTGATAAGAGCGGAGGCATAGTGGGGTTTCGACAGTGTGGTTGGGTGAGAGTGGAGGAATGACATCAATAGGGTTCAGCAAGAGTTTTAGCGCAGCGGAAGTCGGCTTCCACAAGTGCTCGAATGTGTGAGAAAAAATAAGCTGACTGTTATGATTCATTTTATAAAATTAGGTAACGATTTTATCAGCTATAATTAAAAAATGATGATAAATTTATGTTTTATCAAAATATAAATCATTGATAAATCATACCTTTATTAGCGATTTTTTAGAAATAATAATGATACGGCTTTATCAGTGCTAAAAACCACGGATAAATGGTGTGTTTATTAGCGCTAAAATTATAGCATTAATAATGACACAATTTATTAGTTCTTTTTACTGGTGACAAATGATTATCGTTTTCATGGCTAAAAAAGAACTGATAAATATATAATTTTATTAATTTATTTATATTATTATGTATTTTTAAAATAACATATATACAATAATTATATATTTATTTACATTTATATATACAAGAAATTTCTTAAAATAATTAAATATAATTATGAAATCATGAATATTATAAATAAATATTTTTAACTATATATAATAAATATATATAATTAATATATCAATTATAAATAATAATAATTATTTATTTATTTATAACTTAAAAAATATAACAAATATATTTATTATAATTTTATATTTTTTTAAATATATATATATATACATTTAAATAATTCTAAGATTACAATAATTGTATTTATTATAATTACAGTTTTATAAATATATATAATTAATATATTTATTATAATTTTATAATTATTTTTATATATGTATATTTATTTAAAATTATAATTATAAATATTTTTATTTATTTAAAAAATATGTATATATTTATAAATATATTTCTTTAATTATATAGATTTATGACATTATACATATAATAAATATATTATTTATAATTTTATACTTATATATATATATAAGTGTAAAAATATATTCATTTATTTATAATTAAGAAATTGTAATTATTTTTTATTTATTTATTGTTATAACTCTAAATAAAAATATATATTTATTTAACTAATTATAAAATTATAAGAAATATATTTATTATATTTTTAATTTTATTAATATATATTTTATATATTTATTGTAATTTTGTAATTATTTAAATATATCTATAATTTTTAATAATTATAATTATAAATATTTGTATATATTTATTTACTGATATATTTATAACATTATAAGTATAATAAATATATGGTTTATAATTCTATAATTATTAAAATAAGTATATAATTATTTAAATTAATATATATTTAATTATAATTATAACTATAAATAAATATATATATAATTCATAAATTATAACAAAAATATATTTTTTTATACATATAAATATAAATATATTTATTTATTTATTTATATTAATTTAAATAATAATAAAAATATAACCAATATATTTATTATATTTATAATTTTAAAAATATATATAATTAATATTTTTATTATATTTTTATAATTATTTAACATTATCTTTATTAATTTAGAATTATAAATATAAATATTTGTATTTATTTATAAATATTTGTATATATTTATTAATATATTTATTTAATTATATATATTTATGACCATATATGTATAATAATGATGAGGAGGATTTCAAGGGGAGGTGGTTGGGGCGATTATGGTGATTATGGTTTTTCTCTTTGATGGGATACTCATATTTCTTCAATCTAGTTGATTTCTTCATTGGTCTGTCGAAGATGGATGATTGAAGGAGGGTATCAGCCTCATATCTGAAGGTCTCTGTAAATCCACTACAAATTGGACCTTCAAACCCATATGACATTAACCATGTTTTAGATCCAGATGTTTCTGTGACTCTTCCAGCAAAGCTGTCAACGTCTGATGACTAGTTGAGGTTCTCAGCCTCAGATCTTGTTGTTTCTTCAATGGAGCATGTGGATAACCACATTTCATTCGCTGATACTCGAAATAGGGTCATATAAGATCTAGATGTCTCTGTTATTCCTGAGGAATACTTCAATCTAGCTAACCATGGGCCATCATTGCATAACAAGATGAAGGCATGGCCCCATATCCAGATGTGAATCTACCAGGGGATAGATCTTCAAAAGCGAATGTTATTATATGTGTTTATTTTGATGATTAGTTGTTGTCGAATCATGTTTTCATTGATTCGAGGAGTGTATCCTCCTTTAGAGCCATAAAAAAGGTTCGTATGCAATTACTGAATAAAATCAGCAATCGATTATGGAAAGACATGATAAATGGAAGCACTCGATTATTTTATGACTATCTTATCAAGGTTATCGTAATCCATTGTAGATTGAGGATCCAAAGAACATGCTTCTTCAAATATGGGGATTCGGTGGATGGAGGGTCACCTCAATTCGTAAGGGGTTCTTTCATATGTTTTTCCCTTATGATGAACTGAAATATATATCATGGGTATTTTAAGCATTGAATTTTAAGGATCCAAGATTGGGATCCCTTCTTCAGTCCTTCTATGATGAAGAACTCCAACACCAAGGCATGGATACAAATTCACATTCTTCTATGGATTCTATGATATTCTCAGTTATTGTGGTATATTGCCCCCATTATTGGGGCTTTCATCTAATTTGACAAAGAAGCAGAGATTTCTCGCTTTGGGAATTTTTCTTGAGTTATTGTGGATGTTGATCTAAGTTCAACTCTTATAGATTCATTTCTATTTCTTATTGCTGATTGATGGTTAAAAATATCAATATATTTTGATAATAAGCCTTCCTTTTGTAAGATATTTGGGAATATAGGGCACATGGACATTGAATGTCATAAAAAACATTTTTTCTACAACTCTAGTATGAATAGTCACTCTATGGTAAATTGAGAATTTATTATTCAATTGGTGAAGAATATGATTTATGGGGAAGGAATAATCCCATGATAGAGAATACTTCATGTCGAGTAGTGGCTGGTGATTATCAACCACTTGATGGACTTCTTGTTGAACCTGGAAATCAAATAAAGGATGATCTTGATGATGTTATTTTCCCACTTGGTGATGCACTCAATGGTGTTGAGATGGACCCCTAGTGGGATTACTCTATAACGATCTATACTAATAATTATATTTTGTTATATATTGATTCCAAAGAAATTTCCTGTCACTATGAGGGCCAGAAAAAAGTGGCTGAAGTCTCAAGAAGAAGTAAATGTAAACATACCAAGGAGCATTTAATGAATGAAACACTAAATCGGTAGGATTATCCTAATGAAGTAGGTAATTATTTTGTTTTTTATTTCACCCTCAGAGGGAATACGGTAATTGGGGAGGATGCTGTTTTTTTTCTCGAGACTTGGATTTAGACGTTGGTAGCTTGAGAGCCCTCATTGTGATGCAAGGTATGGTGAAACAATTCAAATTAGTGATGATAATATTGTCTAATTGGGGATGTATTGTTTGTATGGGTTATGGGAGTTACCCATGTCTTGGAAACAGTGTCGTTAGGAAAAATCTTGTGGCCAAGAATGGGGTAATGATGATTGGGTTGCAACACGAGGGGGGTGACCATTCTACAAGACAACTCACTATGGACAAGAAAAAGCTCAGGGAGATGTATTTGGTTCTCTTTAATCTGATAAATTCATACTCAGAGTGGGAATATGCTGATGATGCCTCTGATCATGAATATGGGGATGAATAATTCCCTTCTTTTGTAGTTTTCTTTTTTTGGATCAGGGCTTGTCTCTATTTGAGCCCATCCTTCCTTGTTTCCTTTTTAATATTTATATTCTAATAATTTTTTTAGGATCATTATTGCATGTCTCCTAAACCTTTTGAGTATAAGTATAATAAATATATTTATTATAATTTTATATTTATTTACAAATATTAATATTTATTTATAATTACAATTAAAAATATATATATTTAAAAATATTTCTATATAAATATAAATATATTTATTTATTTGTTTATTTGTTTATTTATAAAACTATAATAGATGTATCTACTGTAATTTTATAATTAATTTATTATATATTTATTTAGTTATAATTATAATTATAATTAAAAATATTTAACAATTATTTATGTAAAATTAAAATTTTATAATCATAAATATTATAAATATATTTATTATTTAAGTATATTTATTATAATTTTATAATTATTTATGAGCACAAATTAGATTCATGCTTATAATAATGAATCATATAGTAAATTATATATCATAAAAAAAATTGTCATCACATATATTGAAACCATGAATAATTATAAGGGTGTAATGTATAAATGAACATTCATGATTAGTACATAACACAAGAATGCCAATTATACTAACATGTCAATATATTTATTAACCAAATTCATTGGAAACAGATATATATATATATATATATGTATTTATATATAATTATAATTATAAAATTATAATTATAATAAATATATTTGGTATTTAATAAAATTTATTATAATTTTATGATTATTTAAATATATTTTTATTTAATTATAATCCTATAATTATTTTTTAAAAAAATTATATATTTTTTTATTTATTAAAATATATATTTTAATTATAATCATGCAGTTTTTATTTAATGTTTTTAATTAATAAATATTTCTGAATATAAATATAATAATTTTATATAAATTAATAATATTTTTTTTTAAAAACATTTATTAGCGCTTTTTTATTATCACTAATTAAGGTCGGTGCTACCCAAATATTGATTTTTTGTAGTAATGTTCATCCATAGCCACACAAACACCTCATCCATGTTATTGATACAAAATGAAATTATCATCTTCTGCATACCATATTATCTACAATAGGAAGATATTTGATTCTACTAGATCAGGTGTCAATAGAATAAAGAGCCATGGGAGTAGCATGTTTGGGAAGATGATCACTGATCATCTTCTACACAACCACATTTTACCAGATTGGAAGAGTTTTTCATTCTATTGGACACGAATTCCTTACCTCAAGGATCCATGTGAAATATTTGTTAGAATTTAGGATCGCCACTCATCTCATAAACAACCATGTTTTGATTCTACTCGACTCAGAGTTTGTACCTCAAGGAGGTGTGTAATAATATTTTCTATAATGAGGATGAATAATCATCTTCTGCACAACCATATTCATGAAAATGTGAAGAATTTCTATTCTATCAAATTTAGATTCCTTACCTGGTGGATATGTGGACGTATATTTTTTGGATTTAGGATCACATGAACCCCCTCTTTGAGGTCAGGAGCCACTTCCTGATAGAATGATCTCTTTGAGTTCCCCCACAACCTCCCCCATGCTAGTCCTGGACTTGGGTTCTAGGGATACATAGTTTAGTTCATGTTTTTCCACCTTAAAGGCATTTTCCCTTGAGTAATAATCCTCCATCCGGTTGTCCAGTGTAAAAAAATCCACTACTGGTGGCTCATTTACATTCTCACACACTCTTCTAGGTTCCTCTGCCCTATTAGCTAATTCTTGTCCACCACCTTCCACCTAGAAATCATTTCTAGGAACCCCACCCTGAAGTTGTACATGTCTTTCTTCATTTTTAGATTCCCTAGATGAAGAATCCCAGATTGAAACTTGAAGATAAATATAATGACGTTGGTGAAAGAAAAGGTGTTTTACTAGTGTCCATTTATTTATGATTTGTGTAGCCATATGTTCTAGCAATACTCATAAAGATATGGATTCAATCACCCATCAGTCTATCCATGGACAACCAAAAATAAAAAATTTGGGTTGTTATCCTATAGAAAAATATTACCATATATGGTTTGAGGATCAGAAGAAACAAGTAGAATATGGTAGTTTAAAGGAGGATCAGTCCCCATTCCAAATATAGCGTGATTTTTGAGGTCTTTAATTCTATTTCATTGACAATAAAATCATCATTACAGAGAAATGGAATCTCATTGGCCATCCCAGCACATCCTTTAGCCGTTATTTACAAGAATGCTCTAAATTATTGAGAAAGGATTACTTTAAAAGTGATGGTTATCCATGATGCCCTGGGGAATGAACTCATATACCAAAAGCCACTGCTCACCCTCTAGGATGTAGTTAATGAGTTTAACAAGATAGATATTTTTAAGGTTCGTTCAATTTCTAACTCTCTAAAATTCGAATAATCTCTCATGAATGATCAATGAGGCCCTCCAAAAAATGACTCAATAGCCACACCATGTGTCCCCATATTCATTACGGGTTTTTCCACTTGATAATGATGGTCGTTCTCAATATTTTCTTTATGGAGATGAGCGAGTGATCGTTGATCAAACCCTTAAACACCAAGGTAAAATTTCTCATTCCCAGTACATAGTTATGGTGGATGTTCCTGATGTTTTTGAATGTGATTTTCTTTAAATTAGGTTACATGATATATCACTCACTTATGTGAGTTCCTGGCACTTGTTCCACGGGGGGGGGGGATACTAGTGCTCATGTGACATGGAATTGCATGTATACCTGTCCAAAAATCCCCAAGACCATGGGATAATCCATTATACAGTTGATTTCTATCAGTTAGGGTTTTTCATATTTAGGCCCAAAAAAATTAAGACCATATTTTATCCAACCTTCAAAACTCACAGCTTTTGTGGACTATCCCATCAGGTGTCCACGAGTCCTATTTTACACACAATTATATTGGGATATCCAAAACATTATGTTTGAAAAATGGAATGAAATAATGTAATATAATAAATTAACATTTTGTTGGGAAAAAATATTTCAATTTAACAAAACCTTATATAAATCAGGGAAAATATCATCTTATGTTGGGTTTTAAACCTGATGGTTAGCTTGACCATAGGATAGGTGTGTTTATTTGGAATGTTATACTAGATTAACAAATATGATTCATGCATTAAAAACTTAATGTTATAATTTTATAAATTGACATAAAAGACTAAAATTTTATTTCCAATACAACTCTTTACAGATATCTTCATTTCGGTATATTTATATTATTATTACAAATTTTTTATATATTAATATTCATATTTTTTAACGTTTTTAGATATAAAATAATGTCAAATTATTTAATTTTAAAATATAAAATATGTTAACTTAAGTTTTTTATTATTATAATTTTTGATAACATCATAAAAATAAAAATATATAATGTCCATTATTTCATTTTAATGAAAAATATATATATTAATGTGAGTTTTTAATAGTGACTCAGAAAATTTAATTAATTGGAAAAATAAAAAATTAAAAATTAAAATAAAAAAAATTAATATTATATGTTAATATATTTTCATCTAAAAATATAAAAATAAATTTGTTTTTAAATTTTTATAATTAAGACTCTAATAAAAATTTTCAATGTAACATTTCAATCCAAATTTTGAGTACAGATTTACATGGATCAAATTAAATTTCTAGTACATATTAAATATAATTTGGTGATTTACATTAAACATTATAAATAAAATTTTAACATCAATTTTCCAATATAAATTTCCACTAAGAGTTTTTTTGGTAAATTTTTAATCTAAATTTCTAATGACATTTTAGGTTTTTTATTTATGTTTCAATATTTTTTTCTATGTGTATGATTCTAGTTGAAACTTATAGTAAAATTTTTCAATGAAAGTTATATATTTAATTTTCTCGTAAAGATTTACCTTTTTTTATGTATGTATGTGTCAATATTTTAATTTTAATTGAAAACTTTCTAAGCACATTTCCATTGGGCATTTTAATTGAGAATTTAAAGTATCTATTTTCACAAGAAAAATGCATTGGGAATTTTGTGTTCAAAATTATATTACAAAGTTACATTAATTATGTGTTACTATATTTTAAATAAACATTTCAGAATACGTTTATTTAAAAAAAAATTAATAAAATTTTCATTATAATTATATTAAAAAATGGAAATTTTCATTTGAAATTTTTGTGGAAATTTGAAATAAAATGTCGCAGTGCAAATCTGTACTGGAAATTTTTCAAGAAACTTTTCAATTAAAATATCTATTTAGAATATAAATTTTATATATATTTATTAATATATATGTATTTTTTATAATTTTTGAAAATTTAAATTATTTATTTATTTTTTAATATCTCTATTTTTTAATTTTATGTGAAAATTTGAACAACAAATTTGAGTGAAAATATTGTCTCTAAATTTCCAATAAAGGTTTGCACTGATAATTTCCATCGAAAATTTGAAGTTGAAATATTGATTAAAAAATAATTTATTTATTTATGTGTTAATATAATTAAACTAAAAATTTATGCATTTATTTATTTAAAAGAAAATTTCATTAAATTTTTAGTATTATTTTATTAAAAAATGTTATTTTCACGGGAAATTTAAGTCGAGATTCAAATTGATTTTTCATTGGAAGTTTTCAGTAATAGTTAATTGGTGAAAATTTTCAATTCCATTTTTCAAAGAAAAGTTTCATTTTTTATTTATGTATTAATATATTTTCATTGTGATTTTATGTCAAGAATTTTAAGTGTAAACTTTCAGTGGAAATTTACACATAAAATTTCCCAACGAAATTTTCATAGGATATTTTTAGTTGAAATTTTCTTTGGACGTTTTCCTCTGTATATATAGTAAATAAAATATATTATACATAATATGTAATAAATATATTATTTTTATTGTATAAATTTATATAATAAATACTATTTCTTGTTATATGTATATGTACTAATTATTATATATATTAGTTATAGCATTTATGAGAGGCACGAGGGTATTGTTGTCCATAAACTAGTTTGGATAGTCATGTTTTTGTTTTGAGAGGAAAAAATATTTTCTTATCAATTAATCAAGAAATATAGATCAATTCCAGATATGAATACAACCAACAATTATTACCCCATGACATCGCAATGCTTGACAACCAATGGGTAGTGATATTACCCCCACACAAAATGAAATAAAAATTGAAAGAGGAAAAAGATCCAACACATGACCAAATTTTATTATGAATAATACCGAACTATTGTAAAGCCACCCATATTTTTTAAAAGGATTTGATATCTTCAAGTAAATCATATTTGAAAAAAACCTTATCCCATCCCATTGAGCGAGAAAGGAGTATTCTTTAGAGGATCACAAAATCTCCCACTCCAAATGGGCTCCACGAAGAATGAAAGGCCATGCAATCGGCTTCATCAACATGGAAATTGTGATGTTGTTCTATGATCCCCACCCCCACCCTCGAGCCTACGTAAATAGTATCATCATAGTTAATTTTAATGAAACCTTCATGTAGGGGGGTCAGGAAGATGGGGAGTGTGTAAACGTTCATGAGACGATAGATTTTCCTTCAAACTCCAATAGTTCATCCAATCAGTGTCCTATTTAAACTAGATGCAATATAAAGTTCATTTATTCCATAATATCCATTAATTTCTTCTAGTAAAAATATTCCATGAAATTTTACATAACATCCCCACCACTTTACGGCAAAAGGACAATGAAATCAACTTGTTGAAGATAAGGGATATATCTATGTTGGTATCAATGGTCTTCAAAAATTCTAGAGACCATTCAATCCAAATCTCCACCACTATGGTGAAAAGAAGAACAACATGCAGTGGAGATTCAATCAATTGAGGGCACAGAGGTCACAAATCATCCTCAACCAGATTTCTCCTTTTCAGGAGGTCACGAGTAGGAAGAACCCCAGAGAAAATGTTCCACAACAATACTTTTACCTTGGTGATGTTTAATGTCCATAAATTCTTCCACATAGAGGTCGGGTGAGCCTACACAAAATCATGGACTTTAAATATATAGCCTGAATGAATAGATTACTTCGTAGAGGCTTCTCTATTGCAGTAGAGTTGGTTGATTCCCACACCAAACATGAGAGAGATAATGAATATGACACATCAATCACTCTCATTAAACCAATAACATATTCTATCAGGATCCCACTCCTCAAAATATTCTTTTATAAGGTCATTTACTTTTTCATCATCAAATCATAAAGTCATTGTCGAAGACACTCTCATATTAACACTATTATCCAACCATTGGTAGTTCCATATACTAAACATATTTCCATTGGTGATTCTTTATATACTTCTGTTATTGAGGATTTATTTATCACCCCAAATGTTATTCCACAAAAATTGCATAACTGTCCCAAGATGGGTTTAGGATAAATCAGAACGAGGGATGTCTTTTTTAGAAAGGATGTTTGAAAAGAGAGATTTTAGGCAACAAAGAATCCTCCACCCTTTCTTCATAGGGTGGGTAGTGTTGAACCGCTTAAGGTTCCTAAAACTGAGGCCTCCGCAGAACATAGAGACACACATTTTTCCCAACACATCCAATGGTTATTATGATTTCCATTTTAGGATCCCCACCAGAAGTTAGCCAAGAAATAGTGCATTCAGTCTACTAAGGAATCTAAGAACTTGAAAAGCGACATGGAATAAGAGGTAATTTCTTAGTTGATAGTTTTAACATGAAATTTCTTCCCATCATTGCAGATATTCGTACAAGACCTCATATTATTGTATTTTAAAATTTTCTTTTTAATGTTATAGGTTTTTAATATATCTCAATTGATTTTTTAATATTCATCATAGATTAGGTGGTTTTGAAGTTACTCTATCAAATTTTATTTTTTTTACATATTCAAAAGTTTTTTACAAAATATAATATATAGGAAAATAAAATTTTTATTATATCTGTGTTTTTCTAAATATTATTGTCAGATTAACGCATTTTGTTAAGATTTTCCGTATTGAATTTAGTTATAATATTTATTATTAATTGACTCATATACCAAAAATATATATACATTTTGAATAAAAATGATAGTATCTCTCATCAATGGAAAGTATCTAGTCAAATAATTTCACAATTACTATATAGTCCATTAATTTAAGAATTTTGTTTGCATTAATAATATATTATTACATAGAAATAAGTAATAATTTTATAAAATTTAACACTTTTATTTAATTTTTGAAAATTAAAATCATTTTAAAATATTTTTTTTAAAATTTCAAGCTTATTTTATTAACTCAATATTATTATATATCAAAATACTTATTTTACTACATTAAAAAACTATTTATAATTTTATAATTTTTAATTTCTTTTGAAAATATAAAATGAATAATTTTTATTATAATTAACTGATTAATAGCAGTTAATTTTATTTTATTTGAATTTGGAATTAATTTAAAATGTTGATGTGTTTGAGCATATGTAGTGTGATTACCAGACCATGAAGAAGATGGTGGGGCCTACAAGATCTCTGAAGCACTATCTACAAGGTTAAAGGATGATTCTCAATTGATGTTTGAGGAAATTAATAGATGAATACAACAATGTACATCTTGAGGTTCATTTCATGGATTTCCTCTACTACAGTACAATTCCATGTAAAGACTAGCTTCACTTCCATGAATTCTAGTAGATTCGATGCAGTAGCTACTGTTAACATATTTCAAAATCATCACATCTCTACGACATCACAATTCCAGCACCATGACATCACCTCCTCACACCCATCACACTCAACATCACACATCCTTTCTCCCAACTCCATTACCAAACTCACTTATGCGCAGGCATTCCAGAATTAAAGCCCAAAAATTAAATATGGCCCAAAATTGAGGCCCTGATGGACTAATATTTTACCCTATTGTTCATAAAATCGATCCCACATGGGACATGATATCTCTATTGATTATGTAAATTTGTAAAAAATATTTTTCTTTATACATAAAGGTAAACCAAGAGTCAAAGTAGCTATATAAAGGTGGTTCAGAATTAACGTCATGGTTAGACCAAAAATTATGAAGTTCTGTAAATGTATCCAATGACTAGAACATTGTATGTAAATGTAATATCACAAGTACGTTGATTATATAAATCTAGATTTAGAAATTAATCACCTATGTGAAGGTAATAAGAAAACTACTTAGTTTCATGGAGGTACCATAGGATTTATATAACTATGTAAAGGTTATACTTGATTTACAAAACCTATGTAATAGTTATGAGGGAGTTGTGAAGGATGTGTATAGGTAACATGATCTATGTCGCACCATGTAAAGGTGGTGGTGAAATGTATATGGATACATTGATATTTTAAATACTTACATAAGTAGTTCAATGTACAATGTTACAATAATTATGAAAATTGTTTAGAAATGTAAACATGAATTAAACTGATACGATCGATTGGATTCGAACATGATGTTGATCCAGACTTGTTCACCCATTTTATCACATGATGTCGGTCTATATTTATTTATATAGTTGATAATTGTGGTGTTCATTTTGTAAATAAAGGTTATTACATGCAGTCATACTAATTTTATGACTGATCTTCTTGGTGATGAAATGAGTTCTAGAATTTATATATTCTGATGAAATGAAATCCGATGACTCTCGGGATGATGTTCACAAATGAAAAATAAATATTACAATGCTTATCATGATGCAACCAGGTTTTTGATAAAGGGTGGAATCAATAATAAAAATTATATGTATATATAAATATTCTCAATGCGTTTGATTATCATGGATAGATAAAAATAAGGATGTCTCTATGCAATAGTGATTTATCTATGGTCGTTTTGGTGACCATTTTGGAATTCTCTTCCAACTATGAGAAATAAAGTGTTATGTTACATTTTTGGTTATCCTATGGAATTTCATGGATTCCTGAAGAGGTGAAGAGGTTTCAACTATATTTATATAAATCTCGAGATGAGGAGATAATGGATCCATAGTTATGCAAATACCACATGATAATAGATTTTAGATTCTTATAGGCATTGAATAATAGGATTGAATAAAAAAAATTATGATCCACCTAAATATTTGATGAATCAAAATTAAGGGGATCCTACAATGATTTAATATAATATTAAATATGAAAAAATATTCTAGAATATATGATAATAATATTCATGATATTACTGTGAATATATATTTTTTGGTATCAAAGAAAATGTTGCGAATATTGAAAACTAAAAAACATTGTGTAAGAGATTTGTGAGAGACTGATACCTATATCAGAGGAAGCGAAGGAGTTAAAAAAGGGTTTATTGTTCTATTGTGCACAAAATTATTAGAGAAAATTGAGAAGAACCAATCATATCATGATATAGATGGATTTTCAAGACCAACAAAACTATGGTGAGAAAATATAGAAGCTATTGAAGAATTAGTACATGTTAAAGCATATAAATCTAGTCTACTCAGGAAGGGTGATCTATTTCATAGGTGGTAAAAAATAATCATATTGAATAAAAATATAATTCTATGAGATAATTGATGTTGAAGAATAATATTGTGATTGTGGTGTCTAACCAGATGTTAGAGGTTTGTGATTTGAGTGTGTCACGACCCCCTCCCCACAAAGTGTACCCCTCCTAGGCCGGCAATGTGAAAAGGGAGATAATGACCCCCGAGTCCCAACTCCAGTAGGCCCCGGGTTGGCGACTAGCACCGAGGGTATAATAACATACAAATGGGAGGCATTACCCTCTAAGAGAACACGTGAAAAAGAGAGAGATAGAATAGACTCCAACCAACTCCAACTCATAACTGAAAATATAAAAGAAACCCAAGTACATATATGAAATGTCTTGCAAAAGTACTACAACTGAAAGGGAAAACTAAAAGTACCCAAAAGAAAGTAAAACGGCAGCGACCACAAGCCCGAACAGCTCCTCCTCCAACCACAAGCTAGTAGTCACCAGCTTGATCTCCAACCTGCTCCAAGTGACCTGAAAAATAGTTTATATATACATAGGGTGAGTATAACAGTATACTCAGTAGGATCCTCCCCAAACCTCTCGTGCAAAAGTAAAGAAAGCATGCTAAAGCCCAGTGAACAACAAGTGAAACTAACTCGTTATCTAAACAGGTATACTAAGTTCCCGACCACACCATGGCTACTCTCACCAAGTAACGCATACAAGAATATGGAATATAGTAAATAATATCAAGGGTACCCCGCTACTACTTCCCCACTGGTTTGCCGCATTGCCCCAACGACATACGTCATGTACATCTCTCTCCAAAGGATTGCCCGTATCAACATGGGTCAAGCTTCACAATCTGCACCTCGTGCACCACAAAGGCTTGCCCGCAGACACCTGGGCGAAGCACCACACAATCCTCACAACCAAAAGTAACCAGGTAGTTTCTGGGAGCCACCACAGCTCACATAATGTGTATCATACATCGGGTATAATACCTCAAGCCATTACAGCCCATACTCCGAGTAAGGATCCTCAAGCCATTATAGCCTATACACGTTACACCTATAGTAGTCCATAGGATACTATATCTAGAATATATGTGTGGGAAATAACCACAAGCCATCACAGCCCTCTACACGCATATATGGGTAAAACTAACCACTGTGCCTACCAGCACAAAGATCTACCAAGAGAAGAGAGCGGGGCCAAAGGGGGTAGTCAGCCATTCAACCTCCCATCAGAATGTTGGGGAAAACAACCCCCCCCCCCAGGGCTCAGAATCCCCGGGGTGTCAGTTGCCCTTACCGACGGGGTGGAGTAGCGTATAGAAACACAAAAAGTACAGAATATATATATATCTCACATCCACACTATGGGAATTACCTAGTCTTAGATACAACTGCAGCTAACGTCTCTCAGACTCCAGGCTGCTACTTCAAAGACTAGGTATCCTATAGGCACACAACCAATTGAAGAGCATTATTAGATTACTCCATTCTCATTTATCAGTTCCACTGTACATTAATTAATTCTTTAAACATTAATTAAGAATGAACAATTCCACATTAAACTGAATTGGCATCACATACAAAAACAATTGCTCCTTTTTAAGATTCACATCACCTTTAAATTCCAGCATCCCCATCCCCATGGATTTTCACCATTTAATCAAACATTCATTACAGAATTACTTTTCAACATTCCCTGGCATTCTAGAAAACATCCTATGATTCTAAACACAAAGGAGGCTCAACACGGTGAGTAGATATACTACCTATCGAGTCTTTTCCGCCTATAGAAAGAGCATATACCAATTCTCCCTCGAGAGGCTAAACACGGAAAGCACGTGGCATACCCCGCGCGTATTCGCCTCCTTCGGAAGAATGGTAGCAAGACCAGCTGCCTTGAGCAGTGGGGAAAAGCAAAGCAGATTAACATCAAGAAAACCACCAGCAACCAGCAACCACATCCATCGCATTCCATCACCCCTGGTGTCCTCCCTGACACCCATATGCATAAACTGATGCATCTCGCCACACTAGGCGTCATCCGCTGCCACAACCACAAGGCCTCTATGCCTCTACATATCACAACAACCATCCAGGCTCACATCACAGCACAAGCAGCAGGAAAACAACATCACAAAAAAATGGGCTCTCGGCCCTTTAACAAGGCATTCGGCCATCAAACACAAAGAGCACTCAGGGCTCCAAACCACAAGGCATTCAGCCTTACAAGCAAGCGGGTAACTCAAAGCCCTTTTGAAATTCCCACATAATCTGTTTTCTAGTCCATATAGAATTGCCAGATTTGTTATTTGTTGGTTCCAATCATGGATACCTAATCAGCAAGCTATCACAATTAAACAACCATGCTTACTTCCCTAATTTGATTATCCTCAAATTAGAACAACTACAACAACGAAAATAACCAGATTAATTTACATGCCTCTTTATCTTTATCCAATTAATCAACAATTAATTCTGGCTTTACGTTCATTATCAATTTCTATCATGAATGAACAACAATCAAAGAAAACATAGATATCACTATATCTAGGAAAACATGAGGCAAACCGTTATCATGGTATAAAGGAACAACATGCGATCAACCAATTCTTTTAATCCGGTTCAAGTATTTAATTAGGTCAATTTCATTGTGATCCAAAGGACTAAATCATGCTAATTCTATGATTGCACATACAAAATTAGAGAAGCCATGAATCCCCTACCTCGAAGAGTTATTGATGTCCTTTATCCACACAGCGGGTCACGATCCTCCCCTCGCGACAACTTATGTGGAAGAATGATCGACACAGCTTGGTTGCATCCAACAGAGCGGGACTGATCCTAGGAGTAAAGGTTGATTGTGCAACTCCTACAGAAAGGATTGAAAGGTTCTAGCGCCTCTTAGTTGAGAACAAAGGGAAAGAACAAGGGAGAATGATATCTCGTCCCTTTTTTAAGATTTAACGAGGTGACGGTTTAAGATCCGGTTAATTCTCCATTAAAAACGGATCGCATTAACCCACGCGGTTTGACCAAGTAAAACATTCCAAGCCTTAGGAATAATTAATATAGGATTTATGGCATTTTAAACGGCCTTAAGAGCCCTAAAAAAATAAGGCTTTAAATGTATTTTATGTAAAAGGAAACGTCAAAAGGGGAAAAACTGTAGGAATCTGGAAACACTGTTCACCCACTGTTACTGTACATGAAACCGATCTGTGAAACTGATCTGTGAAACTGATCTGTCAGACTGATCTGTGAAACCGATCTGTGAAACTGATCTGTGAAACTGATCTGTCACACCGATCTGTGAAACCGATCTGTCACACCGATCTGTGAAACCGATCTGTCACACCGATCTGTGAAACCGATCTGTCAGACCGATCTGTGAAACTGATTTGTCACATCGATCTGTGAAACCGATCTGTGAGACCGATCTGTCAGACCGATCGGTGAGACCGATCTGTCACACCGATCTATGACACCGATCTGTCAGACCGATCTGTGAAACCGATCTGTCGCACCGATCTGTGAAACTGATCTGTGAGACCGATCTGTCAGACCGATCGGTGAGACCGATCTGTCACACCGATCTGTGAAACCGATCTGTGAGACCGATCTGTCAGACCGGTCGGTGAGACCGATCTGTCACACCGATCTGTGAAATCGATCTGTGAGACCGATCTGTCAGACCGATCGGTGAGACCGATCTGTCACACCGATCTGTGAAACCGATCTGTCAGACCGATCTGTGAAACCGATCTGTCACACCGATCTGTGAAACTGATCTGTGAGACTGATCTGTCAGACCGATCGGTGAGACCGATCTTTTACTGTTCATAAAACTGGAAACACTGTTCACAGAACTAGAAAATTGGAAATGTGTTGGGGATAAGTCCCCTTGGCCTCCCGGAACACCTCCAACACTAAAATTCCACATAGTAATGGACCGGAGAGGTCCGGGCCATTACATTAGATACCTCTCAAAACATTCTTGTCCTCGAGAATTTAAAAACCAACCCAGAAGAAAAGAGGGGTCTAAACAACCACCCTATAAGATACCTCTCAGGGAAAAACCACCATGAGTTGTTCAAAAGATGGAACAAAACTACGACTTCCGAGAAAAACAACCCATACAAACAATTAAAACATCACATCAAAGGTACATAAATAAAACATGAAAGGTCCAACCACAAAGAAAACATCATTACATGAATGGAGTTAAACATTAAACAACTCTGGGTACTGAGCACGTATCTGTGACTCACGCTCCCAGGTACTCTCCTCCATGCCACCGTGTCGCCACAAGACACGAACTAAGGGAATGGAACGCCCACGCAACACTTTCTCCTTGCGGTCTTGGATCTCCACAGGTCGCTCCTCGAAGGTTGCATCATCATCAATATCGATCTATCCCCAATAAATAACATGAGATTCATCATGAAGATAATGATGGAGCTGCGATACATGGAAAACATCATGTATCCGACTCATCTGAGGGGGAAGTGCTACTCGATAAGGCACATCTCCAACACGAGCTAACACCTAGAAGGGCCCAACAAAACGTGGAGAAAGCTTACTCCCACGACCAAACCTTCGCTTCCCACGACGGGGAGCCACCTTTAGAAACACATGATCCCCAACATTAAACTCTAACGGTCTCCTTCTTTGATCAGCATAAGATTTCTGACGATCTTGTGCTGTCTTCATCCTCTCACGAATCACCTGAACCATCTCTGTTGTATTCTGCACTAGTTCTGGTCCGAGAATTGCTGACTCTCCGACCCCAGTCCAGCACAACGGAGAACGGCATAGCCGACCATACAAGGCTTCAAATGGCGCCATACCGATGGTAGAGTGAAAACTATTATTGTAATAGAACTCTACCAAGGGTAAGTGCTTCTCCCATGAACCTCCAAAATCAAGAACACAAGAGCGCAACATGTCTTCAAGAGTCTGGATGGTTCGCTCTGTCTGACCATCCGTTTGAGGATGAAAAGCAGTGCTAAGGCACAGTTGAGAGCCAAAAGCATGATGGAGACCTCTCCACACCCTAGAGGTAAAACGAGGATCTCGATCATAAATGATCATCCTAGGTACTCCGTGAAGTCTCACCACCTCCTCCAGATACTGCCTCGACAAAACCTCCACTGAGCTCGACTCGTTGATTGCTATGAAGTGGGATGATTTTGTTAAACGATCCACTACCACCCACATAGCATCATGTCCTCCCGGAGCTCAAGGTAAACCTGTAACAAAGTCCGTTGAGATGTCCTCCCACTTCCACTGAGGAATCTCTATGTGTTGGAGAAGACCACCAGGAACACGATGTTCGGCCTTCACCTTCTGGAAGACTAAACATCGAGACACAAACTCTACCACTACACGCTTCAGCCCAGGCCACCAAAACTGACTCCTCAAGGACCGATACATCTTTGTCACACCCGGATGTACAGCTAAGGGTGAACTATGAAACTCTCGGAGAACCGTCTTGTTCATCGCCAAGGGAACAAAAATCATGCCATGATACAACACTCGGTGTTGTTCATCCTCCTACCAACCATCAGGGGCCTCCCCACAAACAACTCTGTCTCTCCAAAATTCCACCTCTAGATCACCCAACTGAGACTCTTCCACCTTTCGCATCAGGGATGACTGCACCGTCATCTGGAAAAGTCAACCTCTACCCCCAACTTCTCCCATATCAAGATGCAAAGCTGCTAGCTCTTCCATCACTCTCCAGGAATCACCAGATTCACGCAAAACATCATTACGTGACTTTCGGATCAACGCATCAGCATCAACATTTCCCTTCCCAGGTGTATACGAAATTTCAAAGTCGTATTCCTGCAAGAACTCCATCCACCGACGCTGCCTCAAGTTCAAGTCTCGTTGGGAGAAAACATACCTCAAACTCTTATGATCGGTGAAAACCACAAAGCGCTCTCCAATGAGGTAATGTCTCCACAACTTCAGCGCAAACACCACGGATGCCAACTCAAGATCATGGGTGGCATAGTTGCACTCATGGGGACGCAACTGCCGAGACCCATAAGAAACAATAGACCTCTGCTGCATGAGAACACAGCCTAGCCCAAGATGTGAATCATCACAGAAAACATCAAACTGGACTCCCTCTGCTGGAAGACAAAGGACTGGAGCACTTACCAACTTCTCCTTTAGATATTCGAAAGCTGCCTGACACTGATCAGTCCATATGAACGCTTGATCTTTCTTGGTCAAAGCTGTCAGAGGAGTCGCAACTCGGGAGAAATTAGCCGCAAACCTCCTATAATAGCCTGCGAGACCAAGGAAACATCGCACCTCTGACACGGTCTTGGGGGCTGGCCAAGACACCACTGCTTCTATCTACGAAGGATCCACAACTACTCCCTGTTGGGACACAACATGTCCCACGAAACAAACTTCTCAAGCCCAGAACTCACACTTGAACAACTTCCCAAACAACCGATGTTGGCGAAGAACTCCCAAAACGGCTCGTAGATGCTCTGCATGCTCCTCTTCAGATGTGGAGTACATAAGGATGTCGTCAATGAAAACCACAAAAAACTTGTCCAGGAATTCACGGAACACAGCATTCATCAACCCCATGAAAACAGCTGGAGAATTTGTCAAGCCGAATGGCATTACAACAAACTCATAATGCCCATGACGACAGCGGAAAGCAGTCTTCGGGATATCCTCATCCTTTACACGCATCTGATGATATCCTGACTACAAGTCGATCTTTTAGAACCATCTTGCACCCATCAGTTGATCGAATAGGTCATCAATCCGTGGAAGAGGATAGCGGTTCTTTATTGTCACTTTGTTTAAGTGACGATAATCGACGCACAACCGCAAACTGCCATCAGCCTTTTTCACAAACAGAACTAGTGCACCCCAAGGTGACACACTTGGCTGAACAAAACCACACTGCAACAGACCATCGAGCTGAATATGTAGCTCTCGTAACTCAGAAGGGGCCATCCTATACAGAGACATAGAGATAGGAGACGCTCCTGGCTGTAGCTCGATCCCAAACTTGATCTCTCGTCGAGGGGGTAAGGATACAACCTCTTCTGGAAAGATATCAGGGTACTCCTCTACGACCCTAATAAACGCCAGCTGTTGAACCTTTGAAGAACTCAACATCATCCCAACCATCATGGATGACAAGGATGGAACTCTTCTATGACTCATCTGAGGATCTCTCTCACAAACAAACACCACTTCCTCTCCATCTTCATCAAAGAAAACGACCTTCTTCCTGTAGCAATCCACAACAGCCTGCACCGAATACAACCAATCCATGCCATGTATGACATCATATGGTTGTATTCGTAAACATAGGAAATCTCCCCAAGAGTGGTGCTGCCCCAAAACTAGCTCACAGTCTCTACATACTTCAAATAATCTAGCTCGACCTCCAACTGGCGTAGTCAATTCCAAGGGCACTGGAATCCTCTCTACCTCAAGTCCCAAAGCGTGGACAAGGGTAGGGGATATGAAGGAGTATGTTGCTCCTGAATCAAAGAAGGCATACACCAAGGTAGAAAACAAGCAAAGGGTACCTCAGACGACGTCTGGCTCACCTGGAGCTGGCAACACTAGAGCATGAAGCTGACAACGACCACCTCCACGGCCTCTCTGACCCTGATGACGACCACCACCACAGTCGCGCTCTGCTCTCTGAGGATGGGGAGCATCATGGGGTTGTCATGTGCCTACTCCATCTACCCTCTGGTGATCTAAAGCTGGTGCAACCTACTGCTACTGCCTCGGCTAGAACTGCCTCAAAGGAGAAACCTGGAGTGGAGCGCCTGGTGCACGATGACTGCTCTGAAAAGTTGGGCACTCCCGCTGCTGATGACCACGTCCACCACAAGAAAAGCAAGCGCCTGATCCCTTGGCATATGTCTGAGAGTTGCTACCTCCGGAGAAACGAGATGGAAAGGGCTGGGACCTACCCCCAGGTGAACGGAAACTCTTCTGTCCTGAAAACTGGGAACCCCGGACCACAGCTCTGCTTCGTGAGGAATCATGACGATTCCCTTCTCGTGATGATCCAGTCCTATCCAAAGTCCTCTCAACAACCTCTGCCCTCGCCAGCACCTCTAGATATGTCTTCAGCATAAATGGGGTGACCTGGCGCTGGATCTCTGGACGCAAAGCCTCCTCGAAATGCCTCGCCCTAGCCTCATCATCTGGTAACAGGTCTGAAGCATATCGTAGAAGGTTCTAGAAACGGATTCCAAACTCCCGAACACTGGAGCTCCCCTATCGAAGGTTAAGAAGCTCCTGGCGACTGGATGCCTTCGCAGTCGACGAAATAAACTCGACTCTAAACCTGTCTCGAAACTCCTCCCATGAGATCGTTGTCTCCTCACGATCCCTGAGGAACAAGAACCACCACTGTCTCGCTGCTCCACGCAACATCGTCACAACCAAGGACACCCAGGGTTCCTTCCGAGCATGAATCGAACTGAAGCCTATCTCAACCTCCTCTAACCAGCCTTCTGTGACTGCATCTGAAACGGAGCCCTCATACTTCTGTAGACTCTGGCGCTGAAACTCTCGGAGTGTCTTCCTCCAAGTTTCATCGTCGTCAACCTCTACCCGGCGGCGATCTGCTGGAACAGCCTGCTGGGCACCTTCTACGCAAACCTGACGAGGACGTTGACCTGGAGCCATGCCTGTAAAATAACAACTGTTAGAGCTCCTAAGACTGGAATATGGAAGACTCAACATTAATTAACTAATTATTTTGTTTTATTAATTTCAGGTTACCTATCCCAAGGTCTACCCATTCAAACACAAGTGAAAAGAATAATGATGCATGATCCATTCCAAGGTCTCTACCCTGCAACCAGTATCACTTTGTTTAGTAGCCATCGTAAACTTAAAGGTCTATGCAACAGATCATAGGGGGCCTTGAACGCCTATGTATCTGCCGGTCTCCAGTGTTTACCCCACTTGCTAAACATGAATGACACCGTTGCCCTACCATCCCATGCATCCTCACCTGTGCCTAACTCCAAACTCCATCCTATCCCTCAACCAGAGCTCTGATACCACTCTGTAACGACCCCCTCCCCACAAAGTGTACCCCTCCTGGGCCGGCAATGTGAAAAGGGAGATAATGACCCCCGAGTCCCGCCTCCAGTAGGCCCCGGGTTGGCGACTAGCACCGAGGGTATAATAACATACAAATGGGAGGCATTACCCTCTAAGAGAACACATGCAAAAGAGAGAGATAGAATAGACTCCAACCAACTCCAACTCATAACTGAAAATATAAAAGACACCCAAGTACATATATGAAATGTCATGAAAAAGTACTACAACTGAAAGGGAAAACTAAAAGTACCCAAAAGAAAGTAAAACGGCAGCGACCACAAGCCCGAACAGCTCCTCCTCCAAACACAAGCTAGTAGTCACCAGCTTGATCTCCAACCTGCTCCAAGTGACCTGAAAAACAGTTTATATATACATAGGGTGAGTATAACAGTATACTCAGTAGGATCCTCCCCAAACCTCTCGTGAAAAAGTAATGAAAGCATGCTAAAGCCCAGTGAACAACAAGTGAAACTAACTCGTTATCTAAACAGGTATACTAAGTTCCCAACCTCACCATGGCTACTCTCACCAAGTAACGCATACAAGAATATGGAATATAGTAAAGAATATCAAGGGTACCCCGCTACTACTTCCCCACTGGTTTTCCACTTTGCCCCAATGACATACATCCTGTGCATCTCTCTCCAAAGGCTTGCCCGTATCAACATGGGTCAAGCTTCACAATCTACACCTCGTGCACCACAAAGGCTTGCCCGCAGACACCTGGTTGAAGCACCACACAGTCCTCCCAACCAAAAGTAACCAGGTAGTTTCCGGGAGCCACCACAGCTCGCATAACGTGTATCATACATCGGTTATAATACCTCAAGCCATTACAGCCCATACTCTGAGTAAGGATCCTCAAGCCATTATAGCTTATACACGTTACACCTATAGTAGTCCATAGGATACTATATCAAGAATATATGTGTGGGAAATAACCACAAGCCATCACAGCCCTCTACACACATATATGGGTAAAACTAACCACTGTGCCTACCAGCACAAAGATCTACCAAGAGAAGAGAGCGGGGGCAAAGGGGGTAGTCAGCCATTCAACCTCCCATCAGAATGTTGGGGAAAACACCCCCCCAGGGCTCAGAATCCCCAGGGTGTCAGTTGCCCTCACCGACAGGGTGGAGTAGCGTATAGAAACACGAAAAGTACAGAATATATATATATATCTCACATCCACAATATGGGCATTACCTAGTCTTAGATACAACTACAGCTAACGTCTCTCAGACTCCAGGCTGCTACTTCAAAGAGTAGGTATCCTATAGGCACACAACCAATTAAAGAGCTTTATTAGATTACTCCATTCTCATTTATCAGTTCCACTATACATTAATTAATTCTTTAAACATTAATTAATAATGAACAATTCCACATTAAACTGAATTGGAATCACATCCAAAAACAACTTCTCCTTTTTAAGATTCACATCACCTTTAAATTACAGCATCCCCATCCCCGTGGATTTTCACCATTTAATCAAACATTCATTACAGAATTACTTTTCCACATTCCCAGGCATTCTAGAAAACATCCTATGCTTCTAAACACAAAGGAGGCTCAACACGGTGAGTAGATATACTACCCGTCGAGTCTTTGCCGCCTATAGAAAGAGCATATACCCATTCTCCCTCGAGAGGCTAAACACGGAAAGCACGTGGCATACCCCGTGCGTCTTCGCCTCCTTCGGAAGAATGGTAGCAAGACCAGCTACCTTGAGCAGTGGGGAAAAGCAAAGCAGATTAACATCAAGAAAACCACAAGCAACCAGCAACCACATCCATCTCATTCCATCACCCCTGGTGTCCTCCCTGACACCCATATGCATAAACCGATGCATCTCGCCACACTAGGCGTCATCCGCTACCACAACCACAAGGCCTCCATGCCTCCACATATCACAACAAACATCCAGGCTCACATCACAACACAAGCAGCAGGAAAACAACATCACAAAAAAAATGGGCTCTCGGCCCTTTAACAAGGCATTCAGCCTTCAAACACCAAGAGCACTCAGGGCTCTAAACCACAAGGCATTTATCCTTACAAGCAAGCGGGTAACTCAGAACCCTTTTGAAATTCCCACATAATCTGTTTTCTAATCCATATAGAATTGACAGATTTGTTATTCGTAGGTTCCAATCATGGATACCTAATCAGCAAGCTATCACAATTAAACAACCATGCTTACTTCCCTAATTTGATTATCCTCAAATTAGAACAACTACAACAACGACAATAACCAGATTAATTTACATGCCTCTTTATCTTTAGCCAATTAATCAACAATTAATTCCGGCTTTACGTTCATTATCAATTTCTATCATGAACGAACAAAAATCAAAGAAAACATAGATATCACTATATCTAGGAAAACATGAGGCAAACCGTTATCACGGTATAAAGCAACAACATGCGATCAACCAATTCTTTTAATCCGGTTCAAGTATTTAATTAGGTCAATTTCATTGTGATCCAAAGGACTAAATCATGCTAATTCTACGATTGCACATACACAATTAGAGAATCCATGAATCCCCTACCTCGAAGAGTTCTTGACGTCCTTTATCCACACAGCGGGTCACGATCCTCCCCTCGTGACAACTTATGTAGAAGAATAATCGACACAGCTTGGTTGCAACCAACAGAGAGGGACTGATCCTAGGTGTAAAGGTTGATTGTGAAACTCCTACGGAAAGGATTGAAAGGTTCTAGCGCCTCTTAGTTGAGAACAAAGGGAAAGAACAAGGGAAAATGATATCTCGTCCCTTTTTATGATTTAACGAGGTGACGGTTTAAGATCCGGTTAATTCTCTATTAAAAACGGATCGCATTAACCCACGTGGTTTGACCAAGTAAAACATTCCAATCCTTAGGAATAATTAATATAGGATTTATGGCATTTTAAACGGCCTTAAGAGCCCTAAAAAATAAGGCTTTAAATGTATTTTACGCCAAAGGAAACGTCAAAAGGGGCAAAACTGTAGGAATCTGGAAACACTGTTCACCCACTGTTACTGTACATGAAACCGATCTATGAAACTGATCTGTGAAACTGATCTGTCAGACTGATCCATGAAACCGTTCTGTGAAACCGATCTGTGAAACTGATCTTTCACACCGATCTGTGAAACCGATCTGTCACACCGATCTGTGAAACCGATCTGTCACACCGATCTGTGAAACTGATCTGTCAGACCGATCTGTGAAACCGGTCTATCACACCGATCTGTGAAACCGATCTGTGAGACCGATCTGTCAGACTGATCGGTGAGACCGATCTGTCACACCGATCTGTGAAACCGATCTGTCAGACCGATCTGTGAAACCGATCTGTCACACCGATCTGTGAAACTGATCTGTGAGACTGATCTGTCAGACCGATCGGTGAGACTGATCTGTCACACTGATCTGTGAAACCGATCTGTGAGACCGATCTGTCACACCGATCTGTGAAACCGATCTGTGAGACCGATCTGTCAGACCGATCAGTGAGACTGATCTGTCGCACCGATCTATGAAACTGATCTGTCAGACCGATCTGTGAAACCGATCTACCACACCGATCTGTGAAACTGATCTGTGAGACCGATCTGTCAGACCGATCGGTGAGACCGATCTGTTACTGTTCATAAAACTGGAAACACTGTTCACAGAACTGGAAAATTGGCAAAGTGTTGGGGATAAGTTCCCTTGGCCTCTCGGAACACCTCCAACACTAAAATTCAACAATGTAATGGACCGGAGAGGTCCGGGCCATTACAGAGTGTCTATCAAATCACTAGAGATTTGTGATTTGGGTGTCTAACCAATTGATATAGAATTATAACTAGGGTGTATCACCACATGTATCTAACGATCATGGAAAAGAGTATAATTATATATTGAATATTATAAATATCATTTTTGTGACCTATTATTATCACTTCATACAAGTTTATGTTTTGAGATATTATTGAGTAGATAGAGAAATTTAACAGGTTCAAGAGGTTGACTTTAAAAGAATGAGAAATCATCAATTTAGTCATCTGATTCATCCCCCCCCCTAATGGTCATCCAACCAAGGGAAATTCAAATAAACAACAAAAATATTCCATTACCTTAACAATAAAATGTAGGAAAAATAAAATATTTATTAAATGAGTAGTAGTGGGTGATGGTTGAAAAAATGATTGGACCATATGTTTTTGAGACACAACATTAATTACTATTAAAGAGGGAGCCTGATCACACAATAAATCTGAAAGATAATGTGGATAATTTTAATATAATAAATTATAAACTTCATTATTTCATGAATAATTATATTGAAAAATATGTTCAAATGATTTTTTTAATAGGGTTTTATCTGAAATAGATCCAACCCATACTCAAGCAAAATAATTTCATTAATGTAGATATATGGAAGATGGATAATTCTCATGGATTATTAGGCATTAAATAGTTTTACGGTGGTGGATAGATACCTAATTCTTATAATAGAATACCATGGATGAGATGGATTTATCAAAATACTTCACAAAGTTGGATTTTAAATTCGATTTCCATCACGAATGGATGAAAGAGGAAGATATAAGGAAGAATGTGTTAAAAATAATAAGGGTAGTGATGAATATATTTTTATTACCTTCATAATGAGGAATTAAATAAATACATTCCATGCTACAATGATTATGGTATTATGGGATTTTATCAGGAAGAGTGTTTTGGTGTTATTCGATGATATACTGGTTTATGGTAGGGCCAAGAATGAAGTCCTAGAGATGGTGCATGATGTTCTAAAAATTATGATATAAAATGTAATACTTTTCAGACAACAAGAAGTGTTATTTCAAATGGAATTCTATAGTGTATTTAGGGTACATAATTATTACCGAAGGTGTTATGATGGATCCTAAAAATTGGAGGTTGCTAAATTGTGGAGTGTGGTGAGAAATGTGATGAATATTTTGTGTTTTTATGGATAATTAGATAATATCAAAAAATTATCAATGATTATGGGAATATAATAAAACCCCTCACGTCCTTGACTAAGATGTAAATGTTTAAATAGACACTTGAAACTCAAGCTACATTTGACACACCTAATAAAAATTACTAATGTCCTTATTTTATGTAATTCATATTTTTACAATGGTTTTTTGTGGAGTATGAAGCCTCAAATTTGATTTTTGGAGTGTCATTAACATGTTAAGGGAGAATAATTTCTTATTTTAGTAATTAATTTTCTAAAACAGACTTTGAAAAATCAATATTTGAAAAGGAGGTTATGGATTTAGTGCCAATAATACAGCACCAGAAACAAAATTTGATGGGAATGTGGTTTGAGTTATACATAGAGCATTTTAACATTAAAATTTTTTTAATAATCAAGGAGTGGTTTCCAATGAAAATCATTTTTGGCTTTATATGTTGTGGGGATATGATCTTATAGTAAATTACTAGCTATTGAAATTTAATAGTGTCAAAGATGATCTATTGAGTGTGACATGTGGAGGAGAATACATGTAATTAGAAATTTCAGAACCCTATTTGGAAGGGGTTGATATGTTTAAATAATAACTACTGCCTGATTTTAGTATTAAGGCATTTATAGATACATTACATCACGGTTCTTCCACAAAAATATGATATTCTTTCTGAAACGGATTGATATTCTATAAGAATCGATTGGTCTTTCCAAAAGTATAAAATTTAATTCAAAATTTATTGAAATATTATCTTAATAATCAATCTAGAGGGTTCTTGGTGTACTTGAAAACATATAAAGGCCTACCAGGTGGAGTTCACTAGACTATAATTACTTCATCACTGATTCATACATAACACCAGTTCAATAACATCCAATTTTAAAAACTGGTTATGGTGATCTTCATCCATCGACCAGATTGCATTAACTCCATTACATCTAGATATAATTTCCTTGGTATCATTTCATGGGAATGAAAAATGTGGTTATGGTAAATTGTTTGGTTGAAGTGGTTACACTAATGTTTTGGTTTTCATTTAGAAATACAATTTATGAGCTAACATATAAGTGATTCATGTCATCAATATATTATCATTTAGATTAACTCCACTAAAAAAATTATATATTATTAAGTTATTTACAAATTTTGGGTGATAGAAATATGAAAATGAAAAATTTCACAAAAACTAACAATGTAGCCAGTGAAAGTGAATGTATGGGCGACATTAACACATGGTATCATGATAGGAACATGGGAAAAGATGATCCACTAGCCCAGGTTTTTCAAACTAGAAAATATGTTTGGGGATTTTTTTATGTGTTAGTCCTTATGAAGAAACTAATAATATACTAATATAGGTATTTGGTTCATTAACGTATTTAGGCAATTCAATAATAAAATAGAAAGGGAGAAGGCTGATTCAAGATTAATATGGTGCAAGAAAAAATAAAAAACAAAGACATATAATGTACTTTGGTCTATTGTGAGCTTACATTCATAGTGGGAAAACCACCAAAATATATTTATTACTAAGGAAATAAAATAGAAATATTTTAAGACAAGAAAGCAGTAAAGGAAAAGGGAAAATATCCATGGATTAGATCTAGCTAAATTGAGTTGTTGTGATGAAATATGACATAGAAAACACAAAATCATAATTAATGTGGGGACTCATGTTGCACACATTCATAGAAGGATACATAATCATACACATAGTAATAAATGAATTTAAGAATGAATAATTAACCAATTACATTTCTAGGTTTTAATAAAAAAACATGGAAAAATCTTAAATAGTGTTCATGATGTTGATGTCTTCCTTCAAGTTAATACATCACCTGACAGAAGCAAAGAATCTGCACCACTCTCCACTAAATCTATATAGAAGGTTATTGACGATGAAGATAGTATACATCTATGAACCACAAGAACTATTGATATAATATCTTCTATTCCACTCTCATTCTATCTCTAACAGAAACTAAAAATTCACTGGTGGTATACTCTCTCGAACCAGTGAAGAAACATATCAAATGACCAAGAAGGTTCCTAAGGTGAAATCATACTGGTGGGAGAAGTGATAGTGATCTAGGCATTGAAAGAGGGGTGTAGACCACATGGATTTCAAATTTTAATGAGATTGTTTGGTAGGATGTCCACTATGTAGTAGGTGATTCACCATTAAAATATAACACAGATTATATTTTCTTTTTGGTACAAAAGGTAAACCTTACAAGAGACAAGACACACTTACTTGAGCATGTAAGTACCTTTACACAAACTATGTTAACCTTATGTGAACGAAGGAAGTACCCTTATGTGAGCTTGGTAAACCTTATGTGATCCAAGGTAGTACCCTTATGAATGTTAGGGAGTTCCCTTACACAGACTAGGGAGTTCCCTTACATGAGTCTAGACTACATTTATGTAATATAGAGAGTACCCTTATATGAGAATGAATTACCCTTATGAATCCATTTCATTCTCTTACACAACGGTTTTACCAATACATTACCATCATGCACTGGGAAAGTAAACTTTACACAATTTACCTTTATGTGGGATCCCGCTATAGGGGAAGAGAATCCTTTGAAATAAAAATTGAAAATTAATAAATGTAAACATTATTTTTTCATATTAAAAAATAAATATAAAAAAATGTAAACAACATTTTATTCATAGTAAAAAATAGATGTAAATCATTAAATCCAAATAATAATTCAAACCAAGAAATGGTAAATTTATATTTGATAGGAAACATGGAAATAAATGCATGTGAAACATTAAAAAACTGCACCGTTTTAGTAAAACTAATTAAAAATGATTGTGTTATCGCCAAATAGGTCATTGAAATGGGACTACATTCATAAGTTCAAAATAATTCCTAAGCATACAAAATTTAATAGCCTTAGCCAAACAATCAGCTGGATTATCCGATGTATGTATCTCAGTGACACATACCATCCCATTTTTAATGAAAACCATAAAAATACAATCTAATGTCTATGTGATTTGATCATAGATCGAAAAAATGATTTCTAGAAATATGGAATGTTGACTTACTATCACAAAATATTTCTATTTTGATAAAATATAAATAAAGTTTTTTAAACAATAGTTTCAACAAAATTGATTATTTGATTGTTTTAGTTAGTTATATTTATTCAGCCTCAATTGAGGAATAGGAAACAATGGATTTCATATTAAATTTCTATGAAACAGGATGACCATATGATAAAAATACATTCAATGTGATAGATTTTTTAGTATCTATATTTACAACATAGTTAGAATCAACAAATTT
Source organism: Viscum album (assembly GCA_963277665.1). Classification (NCBI taxonomy): domain Eukaryota; kingdom Viridiplantae; phylum Streptophyta; class Magnoliopsida; order Santalales; family Viscaceae; genus Viscum; species Viscum album. The sequence goes on from OY728156.1 coordinate 1,947,674,284, forward strand.
GATGTCATCTTTGTTGAGAAAAGTATTGTTTTCAACAATACGTAATAATTTTATTTAAAGGGGGATATTATTGAAAATAATACTTTGTCTCTTTATGATAATTTTGATGCTCACAAATTTCCTTAATAATTTACTAATGATTTTATTTGTTAAGAATTTTGAAGAAATTTATTAATGTATTTTAATCTTGAAATTACGGGAATTTATCATTAAAGTATTCGTATTTAGTGCGTTCTAAAACCACTATTCATGTGCTACTTATTTGGAATATACTTTAGCGCGTTCTGAAATCACTTTTCATACCCTACGTGGATAAATGTAGTGTGAGGATAAAAAGTGTGTATACTTTTTGAGGTAAGATAAAAGTATGGTTAATCAACTATACGTTATCAGCAAAGTATGGAAGAAGAACCTTACGTTAGGAAGGAACCTTATGTTTGGGTTATCAACAAATTATGGAAGGAGAACCGTACGTATGTACTAAACGTTAACTTAGTTTCTAAAATGTATAGTTCATCAACCTTAATTTTGTCAACAAACATACCTTCTTGGAAACGTATGGATCAAGTAATAGTATAGATCTTTTACCGTACATTTGAGAGTTGAATAAAAAGTATTGATGATCAACCCCACGTTTGTGATCAACCTTAAATTTGGTGAAAGTAACATGAACCCTATGTTTATTTTCAACCTTACGTTGTCAACCCTACGTTTGGAGGCCACTTCATCAACCATACGTTTGGCGTCGAAAAGTTTGAAAGACAATATTTTGTTTATGAAATGGTCAGCATGCTGATTGTTAGTCGGATTATAAGCTGGATTTAAATATGATTTTGAAATATGACTTTGACCGATTCAAAGCTGTTTTATCAATGGATTAAAGATCAAATTAAAATGAGCGTTTGAATGCCGAGTCTTCAGGGAAGTTACGACTACTCTGTAAATTCAAATTTTTGAATATCACGAGTCAAAAGGTGACTTGTATAGATCTAAATGTGTAGGGAATATGCTCTACTTTTGTATATATGTTTTCTCTGAAACACGAGGCATAAGTGTGTGGTGATCAATATATTATTCGAAAAGGTGGAAAATAGATACTGCAAAAATCACACCGATCTACTGATTCAAAAAGGAGCATCAAAGCTCTGTTTATTAAAGAAGAAGTAACTTTATAGAAGATTCATGTGTTCTACATCAAATATCTATTGTGGATCTACTACTGTTGAAATTTTTTATTATATTTCTATATCTACTAAAGGCGGATCGACTCAGAACTATTTCGACATGAAAATTAATATTTCTAGAGTCGACGATCCATCTGCTGTCAATTTCATTCTGTTGCAATTACGAAGATCCACTGGAAAAGATATTTCTAAAATTCTTTTTATCTTGAGTAAACAACATCACATACTAAGCTGAGTAGGTTCGTGTTTGAACAAGAAGGCTTTGTTTTTCCTTGGATTGTAAAGGTGTCAACTGCCTGTACTCAGTTGTGAACCAGTCTGTTGAAACGAGGACCAGATAGTGAAAATCACCAAGCTCGTGGAGTAGAGTGTTGGTGGAGTGGACTAGGGGACTTGTGTTCCATGAACCACTATACATATTTCTTTTCTACTATTTAAATTTTTGTTGCATCATTTTTGTCTAATTAAAGATAAAAGGAAGAACACAATCATGCAAAGATTTTTGAGTAGACACAATCCCCCCCCCCCTCTTGTGTATATTTGGGGTAATCTGATCGAACAATTGGTATAAGAGGTTGAGCTTTATGACAAATCTTTAACAAGCTGAAAGTGATTATACATAGAGCAAGATGACTGATACAATAGATGAAATGTCCATGGTCAGAGAATCGTACTTCAATAGAGAAAACTATGAATGCTGGAAGTCTTGAATGACCATCTATCTGAAAAATCATGGATACATAATCTATTTTAAGATTATAACTTCATATAAAATACCAGAAAAACGTGAAACATGGAGTGCAACTACTGAAGTAGAATATGATATTAATTTGAAGCCTATGAATGAAATCATCAGTGGTCTAGGACCAGATTAATTTAACAGAGTATCTCAGCGCCCGACAACATATGTGATGTGGCAAACAATAGTTGTGGTGTATGAAGGAACAAACAATATGAGAAAAATGAGATATTCAACTTCAAAATTGAAATATGAGACTTTCAGAATGTTTAAAGGTGAAATAATTACAAAAATAAATGGGATATTGATAGAAATTGTCAATAATATAACATCTATAGAAGAACCTATCAAATAGGATGATCGAGCATTAAAAGTACTTAGAGTACAGCCTACAAAATGGAATGGAATCTAGGCAGCAATCAGACAGTCGACACCTGTCAATGACTTAACCATGAGAGAACTGATTGGAACATTAATGATGTATAAAGCTGAGATGGAAGATGTAGCTAATGAACATAAACTTCTTATCAAAAGAGAAGATACATCCTTGAAGGTAACTTCACAACAAAAGAATAGAAAGATGAAGACTAGAGAAGTTAAAGATAAATCAGAGAGCTCTAAATCATCAAACTCAGATGAAGAACTGGCTCATCTAGCCAGAAAATTTAGAAAATTATACAGCAAGAAAAGAGGAATCAAAAAATCCTTTAAGAGAGATGATAAGAAAGTGAGATGCTATGAATGCAAGAATATGGGGCATATTAGACAAGATTTCCCAAAATTGAAATATTTAAAGAAGGAGAAATTATTCAAAAGAAATGACTATGAAAAAAAGACAAGAAAGCTATGAAATCCACTTGGAGTGTATCTGAAGACTCTAGTAGATCTCCTGAATAAAGCTCAGAGAAAGAAGAAGTCAATCTAAAAGCATACATGTGTTTCATGGAAGAAACTGATGAGGTACACTCATATTACTCCTCTGACTCAAATAATGAATCAAATTCTAAATCAAGCTATACAAATGAAAAACTTGTAGCCTACTGCAATATGATTGAAAAAATATATGACTTACTATTTAAGAAACATAAGTCACTAATGAACATACATAAATCTGTTTTAGATGAAAGAGATATGATGTTGAAACAACATTAGGTATTAACTGATAAATAAAATTATATTAACACTACCTATATTAATTTTTAATCAAGAATAAAAACATTGAAGAATGAAGTAGAATCTTACAAATAGGCTACAATGGTTTTTACAAAAGGAGAGAATACATTAAATGAAATTCTTGGAAAAACTGTCATTAAAACGGAGATATTTGGAATTGGCAGTAAAGGAGAAAAACCTAAGCTATATAAAAATTATTGTGTTCCTAGATCTAAAAGCATTAATTGTATCTTTTGTGGGACAAAGGGACATATAGATAAAAACTATTTCTTAAGACAACCCCAAATTTGTGGTATTAAGAAAGCCTATGTTTCAAAAGACTTATATGATTCAGCTGATTTTAAAACAAAAAAGCAAATCTAGATACCCAGATAATTGCTAGCTAACACCCCAGGACCCAACAGAATATGGGTACCAAAGAAATTTGTTTGAATGTATTTCCAGGTAGCAAGCCACCAGAGTAGAAAAGATATATGGTATATAGACAGTGACTGATCAAGATATATGAGTGGAAACTCATGGAATTTTTCATCACTCACTCAAAAGGAAGGAGGACTTGTCACATTTGGTGACAATTCCAAAGGAAAAATCATTGGCATTGTAACTGTTGGAGATCCAAAAACAGTCTCAATCAACAAAGTACATTATGTACAAGGATTAAAACACAACATGATAAGTATCTCTCAAATTTGTGACGATGGATATACTGTTGATTTTACTAACAATTGTTGTACTGTTTCTAAAGATAAACTGTTTAAATTTAAAGCACCAAGAACTGATAATGTCAATACTTTGGATTTACATTTCTTTTGTAAACGACAAGTAAACTTCTTGACTGCTAAAGTAAGTGAATATTGGATCTGGAATAGGAGACTCGGACATTGTAATATATATGTTTTAAATAAGTTTTCTAAGAAACATTTAGTTTCTGATTTACCTCGTCTCAAATTTGAAAGTGAAAGATTATGTGATGCCTGTTAACTTGGAAAGCAACACAAATAATCCTTCAAATATATTAACAAAATTTCTACATATAAACCTATAGAACTTATTCATATGGATTTGTTTGGACCCTCAAGAGTAGCAGGCTTGGCTGGTAAATTATTTGTATATGTTTTAGTTGTTGACTATTCTATATTATCATGGATTTTATTTTTGAAATTTAAAATAAAGCTTTTAATTGATTTGAAAGTTTTTGTAAAGATGTTCAAAATAAAAAAGGTTTTAAAATAATTTCATTAAGAAGTGATCATGGTGGAGAATTTCAGAATCATGAATATAATTTCTTCTACTCAAACATGGGTATTAAACATACCTTCTCTGCACCAAGAATATCTCAATAAAATAAAATTGTTGAAAGAAGAAATATGACTATTCAGGAAATTGATAGGACTATGCTAAATGAATACAGCCGTCCTACCTACTTTTGGGCAGAAGTTGTAAGAAAAAACATCAATATAATGAATAGAGTTTTAATTATACATCTTTTGAAAAAGACACCCTATGATCTTTAGAATAACAGAAAACCTAAAGTTAACTACTTTAATGTTTTTGGATGTAAGGTTTACATCTTAAACCCCAACGATAATCTTCATAAGTTCGATCCAAAATATGATGAAGTAATTTTCTTAGGATATTCAGTTACTTCCAAAGCTTATAGAATCTATAATAAGATGTCATGGATTGTTGAAGAATCAGTTCATGTGAAATTTGATGAATCTGATTCCTTTGAGAAAAGGACATATCAAATGGACGAACCTTACTCTAATGATAACATGATACTTGAGATCATAAAGAATGATTTTGAAAATGATATAAAAGAAATCCAGTCTAGTTCAGAGGAACATGATACTGAAGAACCTTTAAATGTTTTTCATAGACAGTCTAGAACCCTAAAGAATCACCCTTTAGAAACTGTGATAGGTGACTTAGAAACTGGTATTCAAACTACAAGAAACATAGGAAACCTAGTAGAATTCTCTGCCTTCCTATCATAACAAGAACCCAATACTATAGAAGAAGCTTTAGATGAAGAGCATTGGGTAATAGCAATGCAAGAAAAATTAAAACTGTTTAAAAGAAATGAAGGTTGGGAATTAGTGGAAAGACCTAAGAATAATCCAGTAATAGGAACCAAATGGGTCTTATAAATAAACAGGATGACCAAGGCACGATAACTAGAAATAAAGCAAGATTAGTAGCTAAAAAATATAATCATGAAGAAAAAAATTGATTATGATGAGACTTTTTCACCTGTATCTAGGTTAGAATCCATCAGAATCCATTTAGCCTATGCAACTTATATAAATTTTAAATTATTTCAGATGGATGTTAAATCTGCCTTTTTAAATGGTTATTTAATGAATGAAGTTTATGTTGAGCAACCTCCTGGTTTTGAAAATTCTCAAAAACCACATTCTATTTTTAAACTTACTAAAGCTCTTTATGGACTTAAACAAGAACCTAGAGCATGGTATGAATGATTAATTTCTTTTCATTTGAAAAATTATTTTACTGTTGGAATGGCAGACCCCACACTCTTTAAGAAACCTTGAAAAATAATATTTTATTGGTTCAAATTTATGTTGATGATGTAATTTTTGGATCAACTAATAAAACCCATTTTCATGAGTTTTCATGGTTAATTAAAAAGGAATTTGAAATGATTATGATGGGAGAACTAAACAACTTCTTAGGACATAAAATTTACCAAAAAAAATTTGAAAATGTTTTCAATCAAAGCAAATACATTACTGATTTTTTGAAGAAATATGATCCTAAAAATAGAAAAACATATACAACTCTTATATGTACTAATATAAAACTTGATTTGGATGAAACTGGAAAATCAGTTGAAAACAAGTTATATAGATGTATGATTGGTAGTTTATTATATATTACTACTATTAGGGTAGATATAATGTATTCAGTATGTCTTTGTGAAAGATTTCAACCAAATCCTAAAGAATCTCATCTAACTGCTGTTAAAAGAATTTTTAGATATATAAATGGAACTGTTTTTCAATCTCTTCATTATCCTAAAATTTTTAATTTCAATTTGATTTCATATTCAGATACTGTCTTTAGAAGGTGTATATTAGATAGAAAAAGCACATCAGGAAATGTCAATTTTTAGGGAAGTCTTTATTGTCATGGTCGACAAAGAAACAACATTTAGTTGCCCTTTCAATTGTTGAGGCAGAATATGTTTATGCTGGCAGTTGTTGTGCACAAGTGTTGTGGATGAAGAACAAACATATAGACTTTGAATTGAATATTAATAATACACCTATTTTATGAGATAATACAAGTGCAATTAATATTTCAAAAAATCCTATTAGTCATTCTAGAACTAATCACATTGATATAAGGCATCACTTTTTAAGAGATCATGTTCTTAAAAATGATATATCTTTAGAATTTATAATTACTAAAATTCAATTAGCTGATATTTTTACTAAACCACTTCCCACTACAAGGATTGATTTTATTAAGGGGGAGTAAGGTTTATTTTATTTTATGTAAAATTTTATTTTACAGGGCTAGTTATTTATTTTTAATCCTGCTTAAAATAATTTTGATATTTTGTTTTCCAAACAGAATATGTTTCTTTTATCTGCGTAATCTATTTTATTTATTTTTAAATATATGTAATGATTATTAAAAAACATGGAATCAAGGTTGTTAGTAACCCTTTCGACTTCTAAAACATTTCATTTCTATTGAAACCTTTCCAAACCCGCAAACTGCACCTCTGCTCGTGAACCCTAACCTTCAATCCTTCAGAGATTCTCGCAGAGATGGTAAGTACTAAAAGAGCCAGTGAATCCAAGCCAAGAAATGCTGAGAGACAATGCTCCGAAGGAAGAAAAATATAACAGTGCAACGTAATCGATCTCGACTGGATATTTCAGACAAATCTACTGTTGAAACAAGCGTTGTCATTTTAGAACCTTGAAAAGATGTTCAACAGTGAAAATACAGAATTTTTGCATGAGGTAGAACTTAGATACTTCTTCAAATATGTATAGTTTAACTTGGGAGATACCGAGGATAGTATGATGGCTAAGATAGAGGATAGGGATTTTTCAATCTCATCAGTAGAAACTGGTCAGATTCTCAACTGACCTCATGAGAGAGTTTTTTATTTAGATTTGAAAAATATTGGAGATTCTGTGCATAAATCCAAGGACATAATTTCGTTTCTTTTTGGTGCTAAGACTATAAAGAAAATTTTTATCAAGTATTTGGAGCCTGATCAGAAAATTTTGGTCAAATTTTTTCAGACTAGAATAGCTCCTAGAATGGCAGAAATGGAAAATATTTTGTACCCTGATATATACATAATGTATCTTCTATTAAGTGATATCAAATTATGCTTCCCAAGGTACTTGGTAAGCTACCTCAATTAACGCTGTCAGAGTGATCCCCGGATTAACTTATACCCTTTCGGTCGATTCATTTCTAAACTGATGCTTAAGAAAGAAATGGTGAGATTAGTGGATGCTTGTGTACACTATCATCATAGTAATGTGTTTAATATTGGAACATTAAGGAAGATTGGATACTTCTGGAGCACCATTAAAGGAAAACTTTTGCCAGTTGAAGCTGAGGATGACTCCGAGAGTCTTAGGCTCAACCTGCTAAGTCCAAGGAAGGAAAATCTGAATCATGAGTCAGCAATGTAGCAAAAAGGATCCGATTTGAAGTGGAAGATGCTAAGGAAGAAATAAGTTAGGAGGGACTTCAATCTCTAAGAACTAGACCTGTTAATGAGGAAATTACTTCCTCTGCATTGGCAACAGCAAAAGCTTTATTTTCTTATTCTTTTTTAATAGAAGCTGTTATTGATAAGACCAAGGAAGATGTTAGTGAAAGTACATCACTAGTAGAGGGATCAGGAGTTCAAGATGAAGCTCAAAGGGAGACTACGGAATAGATTGTAGTTGATGTTGAAGTTACACTTCAATAGGAACGAGATATAGAGGCACATCCTGGTGAGGAAGTGTCCAGACCTCAGGAAACTCCTGAAAATATTGTCCTCCAAATTCTAGTGGAAGACAAAGATGATTATGTTTGTGATGAACATCTTCCTGATGCCCCAAGAGAGGTACTTCAAGAGGATTTTCCTATGTAAGAGTCTGGAAAGGACTCTAAGGAAAAATATGTGGACAAACCTACTCAGGACAAGAAGAAAGAAAAATCGAATGCTGAATCATTACCTTTGGTACTACTGCATCATCGAGTGCTTGAGAATGCGAATGAAGCACAGGATGCATCTGATTCAAGGAAGAAAGAAGTTGATGAATTGTACAAAATGGTGTCTCAGTTTGAATCTGAGAATATCACTATGAGAAATTCCTTAGACTTAGAACAATTGAGATTTCAAAAGCTAAAGGAGAGTACAATATCAAGGAAAGAAGTTGAAATGTTTAAAGAGGATATACTGAATGCAGTTGAAAAATTAAAATCTAAAATGGTTATGAAGAGAGATTTATTAGATCTAAAATTTTTTATGGAGAACCAATTTACATCAGCTGCAAATAGTACTGTTAGTGGATCAGGTACATCGCCTGATTTAATCAGAAGATTTCAAGCTATCACAGCAGCGATGATCAACATGAATGACAGGTTACAAAATCTTCAATGTAACTGTTCCCCATTATCAGTTTTCATGGACAATCAGATATTTTCAGTGGATCAACTGATATCTAGTGAGCCACTAATTAGAACACTGTTAAATCAGATGTCATAGAAGCTGTCAGTGTTTATAGAAAAAGAGGAAAAGATGCAAGAGTTTTTCAGAGTAAATTTAATCTAGGATATTCATATGTCTCAAGAGAACATATAGCTCATTATCAAACATGTAGATGGGATGATGAAGAAACTTGGATAACAGTTTACAGAAATCATGTGTGCAATCCAGAGGAGATAGAACCTATTTCCTATCTTGCCCAAACCTTCATTCCTATGTTTATCATACTTGTATATATTTTTTGATTTTTAATGAAAATATGTTTCATTCTTTATTTTTTTTTTTACTATCTTTATTTTGATATGCCAGTACTTCAAATTTTATTATTGATAAACAGTTAATAATAGCATTTACCTATAATTCAGTGCAACATTAAATGTGTTAAAATACTAATTTTTCATCCTTTTTTATAGCACAAAAATGAGAATCAATTTGGATAAACAAAATATTTTATTTTAAAAACCATAGCTAAATGATTTCATGTATAGATTTATACATATACAGAAAACTATTTTAATGTTATTAACAGTCGTTTATTATAAAGGTAAATTTCCTTTTTCTTTTTATTTAGAGGGATAAATTTGGATAAAACTAAAAACACTTATTTATAATGAAAAATCATTTTATTTTCATGAATGGGGAGAAATTTTTATTCATTGAAATTATTTAGTTAAAATTAAATATTATTTTATCCTCTCAAAATTCTGAAACTTTATGTAACTAATTTTGAAAGTTAATTTCATTTAATTAGTTTTATTATCATATGGGTTTTGTGATCATCAAAAAGGGGGAGATTTTTTAGAAATGTATTGTCTTCAACAATACATAATAATGTTATTTAAAGGGGGAGATTATTGAAAGTAATAATCTGTCTCTTTATGATAATTTTGATGCTCACAAATACCCTTAATTATTTTCTAATGATTTTATTTGTTATGCATTTTTCAGGAATTTATTAATTTATTTTACTCTTCAAATTACGGGGATTTATCATTAATGTATTCATATATAGCGCAGTCTGGAAAAATTGTTCATGCGCTACTTATTCAGAATTTGTTTAGCGCATTCTGGAATCACGATTCATACCCTACGTGGATAAACTTATCATAAGGATGAAAAGCGTGTATACTTTTTGAGATAAGAGAAAAGTATGGAAATCAACCATACGTTATCATAAAATTATGGAAGAAGAACCTTACGTTAGGAAGGAACCTTACGTTTGGGTTATCAACAAAGTATGGATGAAGAACCGTACGTAAGTACTAAACGTTACATTTATTTCTCAGAAGTATGGATCATCAACCTTACTTTTGTGAACAACCATACATTCTTGGAATAGTAGGGATCAAAGTATGGATCTTTTACCATACGTTTAAGAGTATAAGAAAAAGTATGGATGATCATCCCTACATTTATGATCAACCTTACTTTTGAATAAAGTAACATGAACCATACATTTATGTTCAACATTACATTTTCAACCCTACATTCGGAGGCCACATCATCAACCTTACGTTTTCCATCGGAAATTTTGAAAGATGGTATTTTTTTATTCAACGGTCAGCAAGCTGATAGTTAGGAGGATTTTAAGATGGATTTAAAGTCGATTTTAAAATACGACTTTGACCGATTCAAAGCCATTTTATCAAGGGATTAAAGATCGAATTAAAAGGAGCTATTTATGCCGAGCATTCAGGGATGTTATAACTACTCTGTAAATTCAAATGTTTGAATATCACGAGTCAAAAGGATACTTTTATGGATCTAAATGTGTAAGGAATATTCTATACTTTATTATATATGTTTTCTCTGAAACACTAGGCATGGTTGTGTGGTGATCAATATATTATTCAAAAAGGTGGAAACAGAGACTGCAAAAATCACACCAATCTTCTGATTCAAAAAGGAGGGTCAGAGCTCTGTTTATTTAAGAAGAAGGAACTCGATAGAAGATTCCCTCATTCTACATTAAATATATATTTTGGATCTACTACTACAGAAGTTTTGAATTATATTTCTATATCTATTGCAACTGGATCGACTCAGAACTGCTTCAACATGAAAATAAATATTTCTAGAGACAACAATCCATCTGTTGTCAATTGCATTCTATTACAATTGTGAAGATCCACTGGAAAAGTTGTTTCAATAATTCTTTTTATCTTGAGTAATCAGATTCTCGTACTAAGCTGAGTAGGTTCGTGTTTAAATCAGAAGGCTTTGTTTTTCCTTGGATTGTAAAGGTGTCAACTCCCTGTACTCGGTTTTGAACCGGTCTGTTGAAACAAGGACCAGATAGTGAAAATCAACAATCTTGTGGAGTAGAGCTTTGGTGGAGTGGACTAGGGGCCTTCTATTCTCTGAACCACTATACATCTTGTGTTTCTGCTATTTAAATTCCCACTGCATCACTTTTCCTGATTAAAGTTAAAAGGTAGAACACAATCACGCAATACTTTTTTAGAAGACCCAATCCCCCCCCCTTCTCTGGTGTATATTTGGTGTAATCCAATACAAAAATCATAACAATAAGAATAAGTTTTACCAAAAAAATTAACAAATCAGAATATATAGACACATACCAATGTAACTATTTAAATGCATAAAAATGAGGATTTACAAGACTTACCATAATCTTTCTTAAGGTATAAATAGAAAAGGCTATATATAGATGAGATCATATCATGTAATATATTTGGGCATATACTATTTTTTCACATGGTATTTGACTCGTAAAATCATAATTAGAATCACTACTCGGGTATTGAGTCAAGTAAAACTTCTAGTGATGACCTAAAATGGTATTAATAGGTTTTAAATTGCCTAGAAAATTCCCTTTTGACACCATATGAACATAAGTTGATTGGGAAAGGTACAATACCCTAACGTTTCTATCATGAGTGATTTTTATACCAGGTATTTTCTTTATTTCCTCTAAATATTTCATTTCAAAAAATTATATAATATGTTTTTCATATGATTTACAAACCTGTTGTGTTTTCAAATTATGATCGTATCATCAACATATATGAGTAAATAAATAGAAAAATTCTTGAAGGATTTAAAATAAACATATGAATCATATTTACTTCTAGAAAATTCATTTTAAACATAAAAGAAAAATATTCCAAATATCATTGTCTAGATGATTTCTTAAGGTCATCTATGGGTTTTATTAAAAAGAATACATTATTGATTTTAATTTCTTCTTGAAAATCCATTAGGTGGTCTCTTAACAATTTTTCTATCTTGAATACCCTGAAATAAGGTAGTTTTAACATCCAATTATTCAAAATGAAATTAATTTTAGGTATCAAATAATCACAATAATATAATGGAATAATTCTTTGAAATAGGTGAGAAAATCTCATTGTAATCAATTCCTTTAGGTTATAAGAATACATCTGAAAAATGTCTACATTTATACATAATTTATTTGACTACTATTTTCTTCTTTCTTCTTAAAAATCCAATTACACTGTATAATTTTATACTTTTTAGTTTTTTAAAAAATTATCTAGGTTTTATTTTTATGAAGAGAAACCATTTCATCTTTCATGATAGCAAGTAACTTCATAGATTCATCATCCCCAATAGATTTTTTGAAACTCTTTTTTCATGACTTCCTAGTATAAACATATATCAAAGGAAAATGTAAGAATATCATTCTCAATATTTCAGGTCAGAGGCATAATGGTCCATCTAGTCTTATCAAAAGTCAAATTGTAGTCTCTTAGGCCATTATCTCTTTCAACCTCAGACTCATGTTCAAATTCACGAGAAGGATATGCTTTAATGTGATCTTTATGGGATGTATTAGTGGAGAAATAAATGAGTTTTATGGTACATTTTTTTCTCTAATATAACCTCAATCCCTAGATGTTTCGATGAATCAAACCAGACAGGGTCAGAAGCCTTATGTCTATAAGTAAAATACACATGGAAAACAGTATCCTGAATGATTAAACATTTTTAAAACTGGATTATGTACCCAAATCCATTACCCTTTGACACAATGTGGTTATCACACAAAGGAAAACTTCATAGTCTCGTGTTCATTTTTTTAGTCCTTTTATGAGAATAGGTGGTAAAAAACAAAAATATAAGATTTCATAAACTAGGGGTGAACTAACCAAGACCACTTCAGTGGTTTTGAAACTAATGGAACTAGAGGGGAATCTATTGATCAAATAGATATAATTTTTAGTATCTTCTACCTAGAAAGAATTAGGAAGAATATGACATGATATGATTCTTCTCACTCTTTCAAAAATATAATTTTGTATTCTCTCTACTATTATATTCTACTATGAGGTATCCACAATAGTTCTATTTCTAAGAATTCCTTCATAACTACAGTAATTTATATAGTTATTAGAGAATTATTATATTTAGTTATCAGTCTTAGTGGCTTTATGTTTGTTTCTGGGTTCCCTTTAAACAATAGACTTCCAAATTTTTTTTATTTTTCAAGGTTTTAGATTTTTTATTGACATTTTAAATCCCCACTTTTCATGAATATTCATCTGTAAATGTCATATATTAGTTCCCCAAACAATGGGAAGTATTTCTAGATAGACCCCACAAACCATAATGTACAAAATTTAAATTAGATTTAAATTTATATTTAGACATATTAAAACTAACATGTTTGGCCTTACCAATAACATATTGTTCAAAAAAGTTATGAATCTCTACGGTTAAATATTTTAATATTCCTTGATTTCTTAGTTCATTCATCCCTTTTGTACTAACATGTCCTAATTTTTTGTGTCATAATATTGTCTTCTCTTTCATGGGGAAAAGAGTTTCATTTAATTATTTCATATGATTTATTCCATCTAAGGCATATAGACCATTGGTGAGGGTTCCCCTCATAATTGTGAGTGACCACTTATAGATATTTAGAATCCCTAAATCAACCTAAATTATTACACCTTTTTTTCAAAGTCCCCTTAGGAAACAAGATTTCACTTCAAATTAGGCACCCACCTAACCTCATATAAGTATTTTACAATCCTATCATACAATTCTAGAGAGACAACACCACTATACATTATTTGAAAACTCTTGTTATTTCCATGGTAATCCATTACACTCTCAATCTCTCCTGGATCATTGAAGTACTCGCCTTTGGGAAATATAAGAAAATAAAATATTGAATCATGGACTTATTCAACACTCATTTCATGAGAAAATACATTTATAACATCAATATTATATAAATTTTTCTCGACCAATGAAAAATTATCATTGTAATTAGTGTTTTTTATAGAATTTTTCCATTGGGTATAATTCCTTCTTATTTTAACATTTTTTTTGAATGGAAACATTTTATTTGTTTACCCCTAGATGATGATAATCTCCTAGAATTTTCCTTTTGTATCCTCTTCTCTCTCTACTCATGCCTACCCATTATATTAAACCCCTTATATTCCATCTTATCATGACTAGGATTCTTCTTTTGAATCTCTTTATAAAACAAGGTAGATTTTACTTATTCATTGTTTAATTAATTACATTTATACATCAGTTAACATTTAAATTAATTATAAGAATCATTAAAAGAGGTCGAGTGTATGATATTAAAATCCCCACCACATAACATAACTTCTGTATTAGAAAAATCAAGAATAATTTTATTTAAATTATCGATATGAGTCTTGACTATAGTTCCAGGATTTGATAAAAAGTTATACAATTTCATATTATTATGTAGATAAACTACTATGGTTTTTTTCAAATATATATGTTCTTATTTAGACTATGATTGGGGAGAATTGGATTCTTAAGCAACCTCATGAAGTAATTTATCACCTAAAGACAATAGTATTAAACTTAAAATATTCCTAAGAACATTAATAGGGATGTAAAATTCAATAGTAGTAGGTTTTCAATTATCACAATGGGTGGATAATTTCTTAATAGTAATATATTGGGAATCAATGAGTACAATATGGTCCAATAGTGCATTCATTTTTATCTACCATATATTAAAATCATTATCCCCACCAAAATTTTCTATTTCAAAATTCATCAATATAATTATTTTATATTAAAAGGCTCGGAAACCTATTGATAGGGGCTATATTGATGTGGAAATACCTATACACTAACCAAGAATCCACTAACATAGGTATTGGGTTCATCAATTTTTTAGGTAGTTAAATAAACAGAAAAAAAGGGTAAGATGGATTCAAGAAGAATACACTACATGAAAAAATAGATAACATCGATATATAACATGATTTTCCCCATTATAAACCAACGTTCATGATGAGAACACTACAAAATCATAGGTTTTTATCAAGATGGAAAATTGGTAGATTACAAGACACAAAAGTAGTAGAGGACTAGAGAAACTATCTGAGGATCATATCTATCTAGGCTAAAAATAGTGATGAAATCATACATAAAGACCTAGTAATATAGCTTCCAGGATGGACTCACACTATTCACATTCATAGAAGAATACAACATCATACATAAAGAATGAATAAAAAACATGATTAGGTAATAAACTTCTTATAGTTCATAACTACAATACAAGAACATGGACGAAGATCAAAAGGAGCTCGGGATATCAATGCATTCCAATACATGAGGATTACCATGAAGAAGAAAAATAATTTGGTGAATTTTTTCATATCAAAAATATTTTTTTTAAATGATATGTTAATGTCATGAACAATAATTACAGTGGCCCCAATCATTCTAGTTTGACCCTTCACGTGTTTCTAAACCTTGTGGTTGTCAGAGGAGACCTAGAGGATTTATGGAGGTGTTTGGCTGATAAGACATGGAAGAAGGGGGAATTCAATGCATGAAAGGGTATCACATAAATTATGTGAGGTTCATAGCTTTTGTAATGATGGTATATGGGGTGTTTCACGACATTTCATAAATAAATGTTAAATTGTATAAGGTGATTATTGTTTTTCAAGAACATAAAAAATCGATAATTACATGATTTGAAATTGTATAACACAATTAAAATGAAATATGTAGTGCACCATCATTAGTTATAGTTCCTCAAGTTTAATAAAAAAACTATGGATCACTCTTTATTTAAAGGATATCATCAATACATTATCTACCCTTTTTAGAATACCATTGATAGGGATTGATTAATGGCTATCTATATAAAATATGTACTAATCTGAGGTACATTCTACCTCTTCCCTTATAGTTCTTCATTATAGATCTTCAAAATTGTTATTGCAATTAAATGTTATATTCTATTTGTCAATCAAATATAGTTTTTTTGGTGAGGTTTTAGGGAGAAATTTCTTGAGTGATGAAACTCTTGTGAGAGGGGAGATCAGGATCTAGAATGTTGCTTAATTCTCATGTGAAGAACATTGATTTCATTGAGGTAGGGTATTGGTTGGTTCATCTATTTATTTATTTTAAAAATTAAAGTTGTAATTGTTATCCCATTGTGTGTAAATTTAATTAAAATAATAATTATTGAATCATATTAAAAAAATAAATGGATAGAGATTGTATATTGAGGTTGTTTCTTTCGACCATGAGAACAATTTTCCTCATGATTTTATAGATATTATTCTATCTATGTTATTCTTATTGTCATTTCGTATTAGTCTATGGATTACAATTTTATTCATGATAGAAAATTATAAAGAATGTAATGTTATAATGTATTTATTAATTATATTACGAATTAATGAAGATTATTGTTGTAATGAATATAAAATTTAATATAATTTGATGATAATAAAATTGATTCAATGTGAATTTATAATGTAAAATTATCTTCCATGTTATTAATGGATTTGTTAAATAATTTGAAAAATGTTTACATTTGAGGTTGTTAATAATTAAAAGGCATGTTAATGAGAGGGGTACTTCACTATTTTTTTGAAACTTGTTTTCATGCTAAGAGCTTGTTTAACTATTTATATCTTTTTAAAGATTTATTCCTTATGTTTCACGTAGTTGGAACCTATTAATAATGAATAAAGTAATTCAAGGTTGAATAAAAACTGGTTTTTTCCTAAAGATAATAGTTGGGGCCTAAGTTTTTTTTGTTCTTGAGATGGCCGTGTGCATTATGTTGGAGTCAGGAGAACTCGATGTGTGTAAAGGTTGGATGCATTTTTTAGGAACTATATTTATACATTGACTGTGTTTGTTTATTATTTCCTTGTGATGTGATTTATATCTGAGATCCACTATGTGATGTGTTGATCCTGGGATGGCTGAGCCAGGGATTGCTGGTCTCTAACTTGGATGGGTGGCCTAGATGATGTGGTAGTAGTTGATAACTATGATGGAGAGATGCATCAGTATATACATGAGGGTGTTTGCGATTGAATCATAGATGATGGAGTGGGATGAATTTGGTTATATACATTTATGTGATAAATTTTAATGATTTCATGGAAAAGAATCTATTAAATAGTTGATGGTTGTGTTGCTTGTTTTATTTCCTTTCATTTCTCCACTTCTTGAGGTAGTTGTGTGTTTGTGGATCCTTGTTTCCTATTGATGGAAGACTAGTACGTTTTTTCAAGGGTACCTAGATTGTGGAATTATGCTAAAAATGAATAAATAATTCTTAACCCATGGGGGTTGTAGAGATTGGAATAAAAATGCTGAAAAGATGTTAATCTTGGGAAATGATGAACTTGGGAAAGATTATGAATTCAGGGCATAAAATTCACACTATTAGTTAATGAATTTATCCTAAAATAACGTAAATAACTAATATAATGAATAATAAATAAAATAATAAAATGAAATGATAAAAATGAAATAATTAATTAATGAATCTCTTTTAAACACTGGTGTTCTTATAGGATATCTCTTCTTAGAAGTGGAAGTTGGGAGTCCGAGTGACGTTAATGCAGTTGAATCTAATATAAGGTAATGCCCATAATTTGGTTGTGAGATATATAATATTTGTTATATTATATGATTTCATATGCTTCCCCACCCATGTCTGTTAGAGAGACCGACACCCATTGGACTATGCGAGGGTATTTTCCCAAGTATCCCAGTGGGAGGATGGATGGCTAACTACCCCCTCTGAAACCACTCTCTTCTCTTGGTAGTTACTTGTTCTGGTATGCATGGTGTCCAGTTTCACTATATATGTGTGTATAGTGTTGTAAATGATTATGGTTGTTTCACACACATGTATTACTAGATATAGTATCCATAAGATTATAATAGGTATGACTTGTATAGTCAGTGAGGGAATGTTGTACCTTACTCTTTCTATGGGTTGTAATGGACTGGCATAAAATACATGATGTATGATACATTTCATAGGATCTATGGTGGATCCTTGAAACTACTTTTTTACTATATATGTTGGTTTGATATGATATGATGTGGTGATTGATTCATGATGTTCATGTTGTGATGCCTTGACCAGGTGTCTTTTATGAGGATTATTTTGTAGAGAGATGGCTAAAGAAATGTGATGTTGGGGAAGAGAGGAAAAGTAATGGGGAAGTAGAATTGTGGTACCATTTCTGTTTTATTATTATATTATATAATCTCTTGTATGTAATACTAGGTGAGAGTTATCCATGGTGATCCTAGGGACATAGAATACATTCTTAGTCGATGAGTTAGTTTCATAATAGTTAACTATGATTTAGCATCATTTCATTATATTTTGTATGATATGATTAGGGGGGATCCTATTTAGTATAATATTATTATAACCCTATTTATATTAAACTATTTACTAGTTTGGAAAGAGTAGGTTAGATATTGGGGGGCATATTACTATCTCATGGGTTTCCAGTAGCTATTTGGGCATCATGGTCATTGTTGTCTTTTTATTTTGGTACTTGTAGTATTCCTTTCAATTCTTATATTACTATATGAAATTGTATGTTTTCATTTAGGATATATTTATAATTTTTTATGTGTATATTTTTATTGGATTATCCTTATTATCTCTCTCTTCCACATGTTTTCGAAGAGGGTAATGCCTAGTCCATGGCTTAGGGATTATTGGAGGCGGGACTCATGAAATCGCCATCTCCCTTATCTCATTTTTGGGAAATGAGGGGTATAATTTGGGGGGAGGCAGTCATTATATAGTGGTATCAGAGGATTAGTTTTGAGGTATAGGATGGATTTTAGAGTTTAGCATGGGTGAAATTGCATGGTTTGGTAGGGAATGGTGTAAGATATGTTTATTTAGTTATGTAAACAAGGAAGACCAAAAGAGACACGTGTATTTAGGCCCCATTCATGATCTCATTCATGAAAGGATATGTTTACTGAGCCTACTAAATGAAGTGTTGCAAATTTTAGGTTAGAAACCTTGGAAAGGATCATGTATAATTTTTTTGTGCCTATGTATGAAATGAGGAGACATTGGGATATTTTAAAACCTTAACAAGATAAAAAATAATTAATTAAATTATTGATGTTAAATATTACATATTATGGGTTTAAGAGATCTAATAGATTATTCATTTTACATGCATGGATCTTGGTTAATGTCCTTGTTAGCTTCTTGCTAAACATGTTTAGTAGGATGTACTAGCAGATCATTGTAGAGTGTAGGTAGATGATAAAGACACTTGGAAGAGTAATCTCCAAGTGTTTAAATTCCAGAGTATGAAGAAGTACATTAGATATTTTAAATATTTATTCATATAAGGCTGGATAGTGGAGGATGAGATATATTTTAGTTTGATATGTTATCATAACGATCATTGGTTTTAATTCTATGTGATGGTTCTATGTACAACAGTTATGTAGTGGGGGTTCTTGTTCCTCGAGGAGCATGCAGAGTCGATAGTATCATGAGAGACTTTTTATGACTATTTATATTTACATTTCTTTTATTGAACATGCTATTAGTAATATTCTTGGAGGTTCTGACCCTTGAGTAGGGGAGTCATAATGTGGAATAGTTTGGGATCCATTTTAGGACACTTATGTTTTATGCGCCAAAATTTTTTCCAGATGATGAGGCAAGGGTGAGTCATTTCAAGGACGCATTTCATCCAGAGATCTAGTGTCAGGTCACCCCATTTATGTTGAAGACATATATTGAGGATTTTTAGAGAGTGACCAAATATTCTGTGTAGTTAGAATCCAAAATGTGTTTCACTTCAAGTTCCTCTATTGAAGTAGTTTCAATGAAGGTAGCAACTGAAGAGTGTTCCACTATGGGGATAATAGAGTGAATAAGGGGTAGTCAGAGTATACCCCATAGAATATCCTCATCCTAAGTGTTTTGATCATAGATATAGAGGTGTTCATCAGTATATTATGAGATTCCATGGATCAGGTCATGACTAGTTTCATGATTTAGCATTGCAACCACCGAGCGATTCAGACATAATTTAAGGTATAATTTTCTTGTTTTATACATTGGTGCATCATTTGTTTGATTCAGGAGTGACACACTTCTTTATATCGCATACCCTCATCAATTCATTGGGCCTTGAGGTAGAGAGGCTTTTGGTTCCCTTGTAGTTGACTACACCAGATGGAGTTTGAGCTGAATTCTATGAATTATTTAGAGACAAGGATCTATTGTTAGGGAAACACTTTTCATGGGGATATTTCTTATGTTTATGGCTATATCCATATTAAATCATCCTCAAAATGTATTTTTTGTACTTTTTCAGACTATTATGGATTTCTTCAAGAGGTAGGTTGTGTAATGTTATGCTGGTGAAGAGATAGCAGTGTTCATTGGTGAGATAGACCCTCATATGGGTCCAATGAATACTCTGTCCTTGACTTCCATGATGGAAAGGCCGATGTTTAGTTCGTTAAAATTTCAACAGATTGTGTTACCTAGGGTTGTATAAGCGTAGCCTGATGTCTTTCCAAAGGTATTTTTATTGTTACCCCCTCTATGGGAGATCTGGGTAGGGATCCAGCTATAGCTAGAAATGTTATCTATCTCATTGTATCCATATCGGATAGTGCCTTATGCATTGTGAGAGATACAAGCACAACTCAATGATCTATTGCAGTATGGTTTTGTTTAACCGAGTGTGTCACCTTGGGGTGACCTAGTTATGCTAATGAACACAGATAAGGGTGGTTTTTTGTTTTTTATCGATTATCAACATATTAACCATGTGATGATGAAGAAATTATATCCTCTTGCATGGATTGAAAATTAATTTGATCAATAAAATGGAGGAAGTTTTTTCTCAAAGATCGATCTGCAGTCAGGATATAATAGGATGTAGGTGAAGGATGGTTATATTTAGATGAATGATTTTTGTTGTCATTATGGACATTATGAGTTTTTTTTGATATAGTATGGTGTGATTAATGCTCTATTTGTGTTCATGGGGTTGAGGAACATAGTGTTCAAAGTGTTCTTCGATAATTTCATGGTTTTTTTCATCGACAACATCCTTATGTACTCCATGTCTAAGGAGGAGCATGTAGAAAATCTAGTTGACATTTTGGGATTTATTCATCATGAGAAGCTATTTTAGATGTTTTTAAGTGAGATTTTTTGATCTTTAAATCCAATTGTTAGGGAATTTTTTCCCATATGGAGTAGTTGTGGATCCTTCTAATATAGATACATTTGTTTCTTGGTTATCCTCTATGAACATGGAATAGGTGCAGAGTTTCCTAAGAATTTTTGGATATTAAAGTAAGTT
Source organism: Viscum album (assembly GCA_963277665.1). NCBI lineage: Eukaryota > Viridiplantae > Streptophyta > Magnoliopsida > Santalales > Viscaceae > Viscum > Viscum album. The sequence goes on from OY728156.1 coordinate 1,947,695,767, forward strand.
TGTATCCAATTTATCATGGGTTGTGACTCTTATATCAGCCTTGACCCAGAATTATTTGGAATTCTTGTGGACTATCAAGTTTCATGTAACTTTCTACAACCTAATGGACAATTTGGTTTGTGCTTCAGACCATTATTTTCCAATGGAGGGAGTTCAGTATGAGGTTTTCTATCAAGATTTTCATATTGTCTTCAGTTTTAATATAATCAAATAAAGATCAATTATTTCTTATGGGTATCATAAATATCCTAAACATGAACATAACGATTTCATCCATGATCTTGAGTTGGTTATATTTGTGTTTACTTTGACAATGTAGTGACATTACCTCTTAAGTGATCGTTTTGTGGATTTTACCAACCATAAGAGCCTAAGGTATGTCCTCTCCCATAATGAATTGAACATATTTCACCATCAGTGGATGTAATTGTTATAGTATTATGAAATTGAGATTTCATATAAACTGGTAAAGGGTATTTTGTAGATGAATTGTTGAGCAGAAAGTCCCATAGTGATTCCATGTCTGAATACTGAGATTCCAAGAGTGATTGAAGAACTCTCAATTATGTATTGAGTTATTGGAGACGTTGGAGGAAAAGGTTTTCTTTTATATATAATGGTGTATTAATCTTTGGTACATCATGTAGAGGGGTCCCTGTTGGTGGATTCAGAGATGTAGTTCCATAGATAATGAGTTGTTTCAAGATATGTCTATAATGGTTGTTTTATTTATGGAGAGAACTATTTGTTGTTATAGGGAATGATTTTTGTTCCTTTAGTGATGAATTAAATGGTTCTCCATGAGTTATATATATCTCACCCATGCTGGTAAATCATAACCTGAAGAAGATGTATCGAGTATTGAGATGAAATTTTTGGTGTTTTAGGTTAAAATCTCAAGTTTCAGTGTTTTTTTATAGATGTGTGGACAGAATGTTAAGGATGAGCACCACGCTCCCGAACGTTTCCTCTAGCCATTAGATGTTCCCCAGTGGAGGTAGTATAGAATTTTATGGGATTAATTATTTGTTTACCTCTATATCAAGGAGGCAATGACTCTATATGGGTGATAGTGTATTATTTGAGGAAATCATTTAACTTTAGATTAATCAGGTAGTCGAGCTAAGTTGTGTTATTTTCGATGAATTATCTAGAGGTGGCAGTGTGACTACATGGAGTCCTGATGAAGATAATATTTTTTTGGGATCCTTGTTTTACCTCTCAAGTGTGGGGTAGTCTTCAAGTTGATTTTGAATCCCAATTATAACTTATTAGTTTTTTTCATATTTAGATGGATGATAAGATGGTGTAGACTATGATAAATCTTAATTTCATGTTCCACTCTTGTTTCTTGAATTTTGGAGGGTTTCCGATGAGGAACCTTCACTTTCTTGAGTTTTCATACCATAACAGTATTCACTCAACAATTGATATAGCATTTTTTATGCTTTGTACGAACAACCTCACCATTTTCCATTGTGATGGACTGGGGTCAGAGAGTCAAAAATTATTGGGTAGGAACTAGTAGAGAATACAAAATATATGGTTCAAGTAATTCATGATAGGATGTAAGAAACACATGATTATTAGAAATCCTATGTCAATAAAAAGAGGACCTTTGGAGTTTAATTTCATTGATCATGTGTTCTAGAATTTGACTCCTCATCATGGGTAGAAAATTTTTGGTCTTAAGAGTATGATTTATCCATATTTGGTTAGACCTTTCAAGGTCTGGGATCATGTTGCAGATATGGAATATCATATAACACATCCCCTATATATGATTTTGATACATGATATTTTCACATATCATAGAAACAATATTGAATTCTATGATATTCATTTGCTGGGGTGGTTGACCTCCTGTGGGGGTGAGATCCTTGAGAGGTATCTCATGGGGTGGCTATTTGAATAACAAATTTTTTACATCAGGGTTGGTTTAGGATTATCAATAATGAGAATGATTTGAGAGGTATCTAATGTAAGGTCACGAATTCATCTAGTGTGATCATTTTCATATTTCTAAAGCTCGTGGTGCTCGTATGAGACCTAGAGCGGGTTTGGATGTGTTTTGATTCTAAAAACTAGAAGAATATAGAATTAAAAATGTGTAGGGGTTTTATTTAATTAATGTGAGGTTCATAGGTTATGTAAGATTGGTTCATGGGTTTCTACATGAAATGGAAAAATCAAGGGTAAAAGGTCTGAGGTGATGAGTTTTTCAGCGGAACGTAAAAATTGATACATTAATGATGTGAAAGGGTATCACGCCATAAAAATAAAATATGAAGCACGCATTTATAAGCTAAAATAACCCCATGTTTTCTCAAACCCTACAAATATCATTTGATTTCCAATGATAGGTGGTGCTCTCTCCAAGAGTTTTTGAATCCCTTTGTCAAGAATCAATTATAGCGATTTCTTCTTTGATCTTTGGGGATTTGATGTATGTTTTACATATTATATTATAGTTCATTGATCTAGATCTTCCCTTTTCATCAAGAAATGAGTTGTAAGTTTCTCTCTTCCATTCTAATGGTGTTTTATGTATTGTTGATTTGTGAAGATATGGTGTGGAATCATTGGAAGAATGTACCTATTGTGGGGGGGGGGGTGAACGAAATCTACAATTTCGTTCCAAACTCATGTGATGAATGTTGATGCCTATGAGATTGGGGTTCATTGGTTCTCCTATTTATTTTTATACATTCAGAATTTTGGCATAGTTTATCTTCTATGGATGCAATGGAGTTAACCAAATAATTAATAAATAAGATTAATAATGAATTGGATACCAACATCATGAAGATGTTTTTTATTTCTAAAATGACGGATATTTGCCTCTTTATTTTCTAGATAGTGTTATATCTATGTTATGATAATTATATTTTTTTTATGATATGGATTTGCATATTTTTCGTAATGTAAAAGGGTAATGAACATAAATATAGAATTAATTGTTTATTTGGATTAATAATTAAAGAAGATGAATTTTTTAATGAATCCTATGTTTCTTATAATTTGATGATAATAATGTTTATTCAATGAACATGTTTATTTAAATATGATATTCCTTGTGATTATTGGAATAGTTATATAATGTGAAGCATTTTTATGCACGAATTTGATAATTATGAAATTTAATGTTAATGAGAATGGTAGTTCTCTATGATTGTTGAAACTAGTTTTGATGATAATATCTTGTTTATCTTTTGAAATATTGTTATACATTTATTACATAAGTTTCCCATAGTTGGAACCTATGAATAATAAATTTTTTATTCAATATGGAATAAAAACTGATTTCTTCATAAAGATAATTTCTAGGACATGATTTTACCATCTTCTTGAGAAGGTTGAGTTCTGTTTATTGGAACCATGACATATGATTTTGTGTGAATGATAGATGCCTTGTTTTAGGGACAATAATACCCTTTTGACTATGTTTGTTTCTTGCTTCCTTGTGATATTCTTGGAATGTGATCATCACTATGAAATGTGTTCAGGTCCGGATGTGTGATATTTTATTGGGAGCGGAGGCCAGGATGATGTGAAAGTAGGTGAAACCTAGGATAATGAGATGCATTAGGATATGAATGTGGGTTTCAAGGATGGAAACTAAGATGATGGAATGTGCTAAATATGTGCTTACCCTTTCATGTGATAAAGAAATATTCTTTCCTGAAATGAATCTATTTGATGGATGCAGGTTAGTTTTCATATATTATATGCTTTCTTCTCTCCACTGCTTGACGTAGTTGGTTGTGCTTGGCTTAATGTTTACTCTTGTTGGTAGCTTAGGATGGAGTTCCTAGAGTAAATATATTATGTGATGATTCAAATAAAGGATAAATAATTCTTAAGCCATGAGGTTAGTTTTATTGTAATGTATATGATGAAATGATGTGGACCATGAGAAACCATGGACTTGGTTTAGATTATTCCTGGTGTGAATGAACATCATGATAGTGTTTAATGAATGCATTTTGAAATAATTTTATTGTTAAATTTAATTGTTAAAAAATAAATTAATGAAATGAAATGATAAACAAGAAAGAAGTAATTACTGTAGAACATTTAAATTCAGGTGTGCTTACAAGATATCTATTCTTAATGGTGGTAATCAGGAATCCATGAAATATTAGACGTAGTTGAGTCTAATATTAGATTATTAATATAGTTTTTTGGGAGGTATATTATATCCCGTATATTCAATGACTTCATATGCTTCACAAACCACGTTTCATAGGGAAACTGACACCCAGTGGACTCTTGTTCCTCCAGGAGCATGCAGAGTCGATAGTATCATGAGAGACTTTTTATGAATATTTATATTTACATTTCCTTTATTGAACATGATGTTAGTAATATTCTTGGAGGTGCTGACCCTTGAATAGGGGAGTCATAGTGTGGAATAGTTTGGGATCCATTTTAGGACACTTTTGTTTTATGCTCCAAAAAGTTTTCCAGATGATGAGGCTAGGGTGAGTAATTTCAAGGAGGCATTTCATCCAGAGATCTAGTGCCAGGTCACCCCATTTATGTTGAAGACATATATTGAGGATTTTTAGAGAGTGACCAAATATTCTGTGCAGTTAGAATCCAAAATTTGTTTCACTTCAAGTTCCTCTATTGAAGTAGTTTCAATGAAGGTAGCAACTGAAGAGTGTTCCACTATGGGGATAATAGAGTGAATAAGGGGTAGTCAGAGTATACCCCATAGAATATCCTCATCCTAAGAGTTTTGATCATAGATATAGAGGTGTTCGTCAGTATTTTATGAGATTCCATGGATCAGGTCATGACTAGTTTCATGATTTAGCATTGCAACCACCGAGCGATTCAGACATAATTTATGGTATAATTTTCTTGTTTTATACATTGGTGCATCATTTGTTTGATTCAGGAGTGACACACTTCTTTATATCTCATAGCCTCATCAATTCATTGGGCCTTGAGGTAGAGAGGCTTCTGGTTCCCTTGTTGTTGACTACACCAGATGGAGTTTGAGCTGAATTGTATGAATTATTTATAGACAATGATCTATTGTTAGGGAAACACTTTTCATGGGGATATTTCTTATGTTTATGGATATATCCATATTAAATCATCCTCAAAATGTATTTTTTGTACTTTTTTCAGACTATTATGGATTTCATCAAGAGGTGGGTTGTGTAATGTTATGCTGGTGAAGAGATAGCAGTGTTCATTGGTGAGATAGACCCTCATATGGGTCCAATGAATACTCTGCCCTTGACTTCCCTGATGGAAAGGCCAATGTTTAGTTCGTTATAATTTCAACAGATAGTGTTACCTAGGGTTGTATAAGTATAGCCTGATGTCTTTCCAAAGGTATTTTTACTGTTACCCCCTCTATGGGAGATCAGGGTAGGGATATAGCTATATCTAGGAATGTTTTCTATCTCATTGTATCCATATCAGACAGTGCCTTATGCATTGTGAGAGATACAACCACAACTCAATGATCTATTGTAGTATGGTTTTGTTTAACCGAGTGTGTCACCTTGGGGTGACCTAGTTATGCTAATGAACACAGATAAGGGAGGTTTTTGTTTTTTATCGATTATCAACATATTAACCATGTGATGATGAAGAAATTATATCATCTTGCATGGATTGAAAATTAATTTGATCAATTAAATGGAGGAAGTTTTTTCTCAAAGATCGATCTGCAGTCAGGATATAATAGGATGTAGGTGAAGGATGGTGATATTTAGATGAATGATTTTTGTTGTCATTATGAACATTATGAGTTTTTTGTGATATAGTATGGTGTGATTAATGCTCTATTTGTGTTCATGGGGTTGAGGAACATAGTGTTCAAAGTGTTCTTCGATAAGTTCATGGTTTTTTTCATCGACAACATCCTTATGTACTCCATGTCTAAGGAGGAGCATGTAGAAAATCTAGTTGACATTTTGGGATTTATTCATCATGAGCAGCTATTTTAGATGTTTTTAAGTGAGAGTTTTGGATCCTTAAATCCATTTCTTTGGGAATTTTTCCCATATGGAGTAGTAGTGGATCCTTCTAATATAGATACAGTTGTTTCTTGGTTATCCTCTATGAACATGGAATAGGTGCAGAGTTTCCTTGGAATTTTTGGATATTAAAGGAAGTTTGTATCCAATTTATCTTGGGTTGTGACTCCTATGTCAGACTTGACCCAGAATTATTTGGAATTCTTGTGGACTATCAGGTTTCATGTAGCTTTCTACAACCTAATAGACAATTTGGTTGGTGCTTCAGACCATTATTTTCCAATGGAGGGAGTTCAGTATGAGGTTTTCTATGAAGATTTTCATATTGTCTTTAGTTGTAATATAATCAAATAAAGATCAATTATTTCTTATGGGTATTATAAATATCCTAACCATGAACATAACGATTTCATCCATGATCTTGAGTTGGTCATATTTGTGTTTACTTTGACAATGTAGTGACATTACCTCTTAAGTGATCGTTTTGTGGATTTTACCAACCATAAGAGCCTAAGGTATGTCCTCTCCCATAATGAATTGAACATATTTTACCATCAGTGGATGTAATTGTTATAGTATTATGAAATTGAGATTTCATATAAACTGGTAAATGGTATTTTATAGATGAATTGTTGAGCAGGAAGTCCCATAGTGATGCCATGTATGAATACTGAGATTCCTAGAGTGATTGAAGAACTCTCAATTATGTATTGAGTTATTGGAGACGCTGCAGGAAAAGGTTTTCCTCTATATATAATGGTGTATTAATCTTTGGTACATCATGTAGAGGGGTCCCTGTTGGTGGATTCAGAGATGTAGTTCCGTAGATAATGAGTTGTTTCAATATATGTCTATAATGGTTGTTTTATGTATGGAGAGAACTATTTGTTGTTATAGGGAATGATTTTTGTTCCTTTAGTGATGAATTAAATGGTTCTCCATGAGTTATATATCTCACCCATGCTGGTAAATCATAACCTGAAGATGATGTATCGAGTATTGAGAGGAAATTTTTGGTGTTTTAGGTTAAAATTTCAAGTTTCAGAGTTTGTTTATAGATGTTTGGACAGAATGTTAAGGATGAGAACCACGCTCCCGAACGTTTCCTCCAGCCATTAGATGTTCCCCAGTGGAGGTAGTATATAATTTTAGGGGATTAATTATTTTTTTACCTCTATATCAAGGAGGGAATGACTCTATATGGGTGATAGTGTATTATTTGAGGAAATCATTTCACTTTATATTAATCAGGTAGTCGAGCTAAGTTGTGTTATTTTCGATGAATTATCTAGAGGAGGCGGTGTGACTCCATGAGTCCTTATGAAGATAATATTTTTTTGGGATCCTTGTTTTACCTCTCAGGTGTGGGGTAGTCTTCAACTTGATTTTGAATCCCAATTATAACTTATTAGTATTTTTCATATTTAGATGGATGATAAGATGGTGTAGACTATGATAAATCTTAATTTCATGTTCCACTCTTGTTTCCTGAATTTTGGAGGGTTTCGGATGAGGAACCTTCACTTTCTTGAGTTTTCTTACCATAACAGTATTCACTCAACAATTGATATAGCATTTTTTATGCTTTGTACGAACAACCTCACCATTTTCCATTGTGATGGACTGGGGTCAGAGAGTCAACGATTATTGGGTAGGAACTAGTAGAGAATACAAAATATATGGTTCAAGTAATTCATGATAGGATGTAAGAAACACATGATTATTAGAAATCCTATTTCAATAAAAATAGGACCTTTGGAGTTTAATTTCATTGATCATGTGATCTTGAATTTGACTCCTCATCATGGGTAGAAAATTTTTTGTCTTAGGAGAATGATTTATCCATATTTGTTTAGACCTTTCAAGGTCTAGGATCATGTTGGAGATATGGAATATCATATAACACTTCCCCTATATATGATTTTGATACATGATATTTTCGCATATCATAGAAACAATATTGTATTCTATGATATTCATTTGCGGGGATGGTTAACCTCCTGTGGTGGTGATATCCTTGAGAGGTATCTCATGGGGTGGCTATTTGAATAACTCATTTTTTACATCCTGGTTGGTTTAGGATTATCAAGAATGAGAAAGATTTTAGAGGTATCTAATGTAAGGTCCCGAATTTATCTAGTTTGATCATTTTCATATTTCTAAAGCTCATGGTGCTCGTAAGAGACCTAGAGCGGGTTTGGATGTGTTTTGATTATAAAAACTAGAAGAATATATAATTAAAAACGTGTAGGGGTTTTATTTAATGAATGTGAGGTTCATAGGTTATGTAAGATTTGTTCATGGGTTTCTACATGAAATGGAAAAATCAATGGTAAAAGGTCTGAGGTGATGATTTTTTCAGCGGAACGTAAAAATTGATACATTAATGATGTGAAAGGGTATCATGCCATAAACAAAAAATATGAAGCATGCATTTATAAGCTAAAATACCCCCATGTTTTCTCAAACCCTACAAATATCTTCTGGTTTCCAATGATAGGTGGTGCTCTCTCCAAGAGTTTTTGAATCCCTTTGACAAGAATCAATTATAGCGATTTCTTATTTGATCTTTGGGGATTTGATGTATGTTTTACATAATATATTATAGTTCATTGATCTAGATATTCCCTTTTCATCAAGAAATGAGTTGTAAGTTTCTCTCTTCCATTCTAATGGTGTTTTATTTATTGTTGATTTGTGAAGATATGGTGTGGAATCATTGGAAGAATATACCTATTGTGGGGGGGGGGGTGAACGAAATCTACAATTTTGTTCCATACTCATGTGATGAATGTTGATGCCTATGGGATTGGGGTTCATTGGTTCTCCTATTTATTTTTATACATTCATAATGTTGGCATAGTTTATCTTCTATGGAAGCAATGGAGCTAACCAAATAATTAATAAATAAGATTAATAACGAATTGGATACCAATATCATGAAGATGTTTTTTCTTTCTAAAATGATGGATATTTGCCTCTTTATTTTCTAGATAGTGTTATTTCTATGTTATGATACTTATATTTTATTTATGATATGGATTTTCATATTTTTCTTAATGTAAAAGGGTAATGAACATAAATATAGAATTAATTGTTTATTAGGAATAATAATTAAAGAAGATGAATTTTGTAATGAATCCTATGTTTCTTATAATTTGATGATAATAATGTTTATTCAATGAAATTGTTTAATTGAATATGATATTCCTTGTTATTATTGGAATAGTTAAATAATGTGAAGCATTTTTATGCATGAATTTGATAATTATGAAATGGAATGTTAATGAGAATGGTAGTTCTCTATGATTGTTGAAACTAGTTTTTATGATAATATCTTGTTTATCTTTTGAAATATTGTTATAGATTTATTACATAAGTTTCCCATAGTTGGAACCTATGAATAATGGATTTTTTATTCAATATGGAATAAAAACTGATTTCTTCATAAAGATAATTTCTAGGACATGATTTTACCATCTTCTTGAGAAGGTTGAGTTCTGTTTATTGGAACCATGAGATATGATTTTGTGTGAATGATAGATACCTTGTTTTAGGGACAAGAATACCCTTTTGAATATGTTTGTTTCTTGCTTCCTTGTGAAATTCTTGGAATGTGATCATCACTATGAAATGTGTTCAGGTCTGGATGTGTGATATTTTATTGGGAGCGGAGGCCAGGATGATGTGAAAGTAGGTGAAACCTAGGATAATGAGATGCATTAGGATATGAATGTGGGTTTCAAGGATGGAAACTAAGATGATGGAATTTGCTAAAGATGTGCTTACCCTTTCATGTGATAAAGAAAGATTCTTTCCTGAAATGAATCTATTTGATGGATGCAGGTTAGTTTTCATATATTATATGCTTTCTTCTCTCCACTGCTTGAGGTAGTTGGGTGTGCTTGGCTTCATGTTTACTCTTGTTGGTAGCTTAGGACGGATTTACTAGAGTAAATATATAATGTGATGATTCTAATAAAGGATAAATAATTCTTAACCCATGAGGTTAGTTTTATTGTAATGTATATGATGAAATGATGTGGACCATGAGAATCCATGGACATGGTTTAGATTATGCCTGGTGTGAATGAACATCATGATAGTGTTTAATGAATGCATCTTGAAATAATTTTATTGTTAAATTTAATTGTTAAAAAATAAATTAACGAAATGAAATGATAAACAAGAAAGAAGTAATTACGGTAGCACATTTAAATTCTGGTGTGCTTACAAGATATCTATTCTTAATGGTGGTAATCAAGAATCCATGCAATATTAGACGTAGTTGAGTCTAATATTAGATTATTAATATAGTTTTTTGGGAGGTATATTATATCCCATATATTCAATGACTTCATATGCTTCACAAACCACGTTTCATAGGGAAACTGACACCCAGTGGACTCTTTGAGGGTGTTTCCCCCAATAACCTAATGGGAGGATGGATGGATGACTAGCCTCTCTGGACCTACTCTCTTTTATTGGTAGTTACTTATTCTAGTATTCATGGAAATTGGTTTCACTATATATTTATGTATAGGTTTATATTGAATTATAGTTATGTCACACACATCTATTATAGGATATATTATGGAAAGTATTGTTATATGTATAATTTATTAAGATGTGATTGCTTATGGTGACTTACTTTGTGTAAGGAATGTAATGGCTTGAGGTATACTACCTAAAATATGATACATGTCACACAGGTTATGTTGGGTCCCAAAAACTACTTGGTTATTATATATTTTGATTTGATATGAGATGATGTGGTGATGTGATGCACGTGGTGCATAATGTGATTCCTTTCTGAGGAGTCTTTGGGCTAACTTATTTTGCAGAGAAATGACTCCGGATGTGCGGAAATGGGGTAGAGAGGCAAACCATTAGGGAAGCAGGAGAGGGGTACCCTTGATATTTCACGATTATATTATATACTCCCTTGTATGTGATACTTGCTGAGAGTTATCCAGGGTGAGACTAGGAAATTAGTATACCTACTTAGGGGGTGATTTAATTTCACTATTATTCACTATGCTTAAGCATATTTTCATTATCTTTTGTTCAAGTTGATCCAGGTAGGATCCCACTAAGTATATTATTATGCTCACCCTATGTATATATAAAATATTATTTAGCTCATCCAGAAAAGGTCAGATATCAAGAGGGATGTTACTTTCTTGTGGTTTTGTAAGAGTTATTTGGGATTTATAGTCTCTATCATATTTATATTTTAGAACTTTTATTTTTCCATTCAGTGGCAAGAATACTATAATAAATTTCATGTTTTTTCTCGGTATTTATTTATATATATGTCCAAGAAGGTGTTGATCGGTTTAGCCATCTTATCTCTCTCTTCTACATGTTTTCATAGATTTTAATGTCTCCCATTATAGGATTATTATATCCTCAGTGCAGGACTCTAGGCCATGACCTACTGGATTTGAGACTCGGGCAGTCACCATATCCCTTCTCTAATTTCAGGCCCAAAAGGGGTACACTTTAGGGATATGGGTTCATAAGAATATCCTATTTGATCTCATATCATGGTTTTTTTTGTTTTTTATTAGAAAGTGGTTTTTCATCATTTGGAATGTTTTTGGTTGCCATTAGATGAGTTTTTTTACCCTTAAAATTGGTTCCATTATACTTACATGGCATTGATGTTTCAGGGATAACCCTTATATATGTGATTTTTTTAACATAACTTTTCTTTTAGTTACAAGGTTTCCAATTGAATATGGGTTTTTGTACGCTTACATAGCCTCAATTTTATGTGAGATTCCTTTATGTGGGATTTGGGATACTCTTATGTAGGCTCAAGCTAACCCATAAGTGAAGTTTGAAGTCTTAGTGTTAACCTTATGTAACCAGTGGAATGAATCACACTAACCTTATGTGATCACTATGGTACCTTTATGTGAGTAGAGTGTGACTATTATGTAGTGGTTGGAAACCCTTACAAAGATCTAGTCTACCCTTACCAAGTGGTCATGTGACCTTTACACAATATGGATCAACCCATACGTGCTTCCCAATCGACCTTTACATGTGTAATCTTATGAACACCTTTACATTGTACATTCATTCAAATTTTTGTTTCAATTAATTATTTTAGAAGGTCCACAATCGAACACATGTTGATATACTGTTTAAGGTTGTTTGAGGGATTTTTTCTATTGTTTTTATGTTCCTGAGGTCCCATATTGTGATAAACGATATATAATTGAATGCTCGGAGAGGTGAATCCTAGAGATATTGACAGAGTTGAGGGAGATGATCCAGAGTAAGGAGGGATCATTTGAGTGCTTGTTGGTTATTATAGTTGTGATTGAACCTTGAGATACTATTCAGGTGTATAGCTTTTTGTTGTAAATGTATAAGGAGAAAGAGGCTATAGAGTCTAGAGTGACATAGATATGGGAGGTCTAACCCTAGTAAGGGGGTTTGACCAATTTTATTCTCCTTGTTGAAAGTTTTACCATGTTGTATTATTCTAAATACATTTTTCAGGTATACATGATTGATATTGAATAATTCCTCTAGTTTGGTTTGTTTTCTTCATTGTGTTTTTGATTTCTTGTATCCCTGTTTGTAAGATATTATTATTTTATGGATTTTATTTACTACACATGATGATTCCATGTTCACATTTTTCCCTCTCCAATTTTCCCTCTCATGTTCCCTTTTTATTGTTTCCTTTCCACCTTCCCACTCACTTTACTAGATCCATATCCTCTATACATTCTTATAATCTACACCTCCCCATATCCCACATCTCTACCATTTTAACCACTTCCACCTCCTCACAAAATTCACTCCTTCCACCTCTAAATCTACCAAAACCCCTAATCCCATTCTTAGTTCTCGCCTCATCAGTATCCACCTCATCACCACCCCAATTTCCCCACTCTCTTCCTCTTCCTCCTTCTCCATGCACCCTTTTAATCCCAGCCCCCACTTCCCCCTCCTCCTCCCTGCCTTCTTATCCCAACTTCCTCTACTTTCCCCCATATCCACCTCCTCGCCTCAGCTTCCTCCTCTCCTCATCCATCTATACTCTATCTATCTACCCACCCCGAGACTACCTCTACTTCCATAATCTCCTTCACTTTTTCACCACCCTTCATGATCCACAATTTCCTCCCATCTCATATGATTTTAATTTAAGTAATTTTATTGTGTTTTTTTATGGTTCCTTTTATTTTCTCATTAACTCTATTCCACTCTTCTGAATTCACCATTCTACATATTTTATGAAGCTTCAAAAAAATTAATTGTAATATATTTATAGTAGGTAAGCATTCATTACTGATATTTGTTTCCATTAATTCGTTCCCCCAATAAACCCGAGACACGCCAAGTGGGGTACATAGATGAGGTTAAATTTTTCTTCTTGTTTTACCCTATATTCTCCCTTTCACAGGCCTTTAATTATTTTTTACAGTCTTATCCAACATACCCTATTATCTTTATCTTATAAATTTTCACATTATATTTTTTATCAGTTATTACTACCACAAACTTCTTTGTAAATTTTTTTTCTTCCCCATGAATGGTATTCATGGTTCAAATTTCTTTAAAAATTCTATATTTTTTTCAATTTTGATTTTTTATACGTATTATATTCAAAAATAATAGTACCATATTAGTATTACCCAATTTAAATATCACCATATTATTTTGATTCTTTCGTAATGATAATCATATTATAGTTACTTACTTAATTTTTTGTTCTAAATTGTGTATCAATATCACTTATATCGTTAAAATTTCTATTCATTTTCCCTATTTTTAAAATGTCTAGTTTCATTATATTATATTGAGAAAACATTTATCACTAAAAAATTAATGCTAGACCCATGTATATATATAAATATTAATTTCATCCCTGATTATTTCTATTTATTTTCTTCCATTCACTACATTTATTTAAATTATTCATATAATGATTAGTTTTTATATTTATATCTTATCTTAAATTACTCCCCCATTCCTATAATAAGGTTTTGAAATCATTTTTCACAACTACTACTATATTTTTCATGGTATTTTCTTCTTTATTATACCATGTGGTATTGATTTTGAATCAATGAATTTTTTTATTGGTGTTGTTAAAGTGTGTCATTGTATTTGGAATATTAATAAATGTAGGATTAGTATGTATATTATTTTTAAAACAAAATATTTATTTATCATAATTTTTAGTTTTATCTAATAGCACATTGAATTTAAATTTAATTTTTTGTGTTTATATTTTTTAAAATAATACAGGACTTTCCTTTTAACTACACATAAAAATAAATTGATCATGATACCAGACTATATATCACATCTATATTATTGGTGATTCTTAATTTATAAAAGTTTTATCTACTTATAAATAAAAATTTTACCTCTATGTTTTTGGGTATTTTTATGATTTTTCCATTTGATCTTTAATATATATACTAGGTTGTCAGATTTCGATTGTATGTATTAGAGATGATAAATATATATTAAATGAAAATGGTTATGAAAATATGTTATTATTATTTCATGGTTTATCCATATTAACTATATATGATCATATTTTTTTAATATGTAATAAAGTAAATTAAAATTACATATGTGAAGGAAAATCAAATTGTCTACTCAATAGATTGGGAAAAACATTTAGATGTATTCTAGAAAATGCTCCACCAAATGTCAAACAGTTATATATATACCTTCTTGGAACATAATGGTATCTTTTTAGTCAACTTCATAATTAATGTATTTTAATTTTTTACTTAAAAAATTACTTCCCAACACATTGACTATCGAGGAGAAGCACTTTTACTAGAATGGGTGACCATAGAGTCCACTCCACGATGAAACAACCATAGGAATAATGATTTTGTTTTCATATTCAAAATCACCTGAATCTTCTTTATCAAAAACTTTGAAGGTTAAATATTTATTATTTAGGGTTAAACACTTGATAAAACATTCCCATAATTATTATCTTGGCTTCCTCGTAATGATAGACTACCAAAGTGTTTTAGTAACACATAAAAATAATTTATGAGTTTTGCCAAAATTTTGATATCCTTTAGGATATAGGGGACACATTATCTATTAAAAGATTAGGACTATTAGGTCCCTTTATGAATGAAATAATAATGAATGTTATGCATTATTAAGTGCTTCCAATGTGGAGACCATGAAAGCATGCTTGAGATGAAATTTCAACCCATTTTCTAATTTTGGATCTATCTGAACATGACAATGATTAATGCATTAATTTATTTGTGGGGTTGGTGTTTGTAGTTTTTTATTAATGATGTCCGTAAATGGTTATAAATTTTAATAATTACCATGGTATTGGTCTATATATATTCTTCACATTATATTAAATTTTTAATTCAACAATTCACATTTCAATATGCCCTTATTTTTAACATGAAAAATATATATATTTGTATAATCAATAGTCACACATGATATATATATATATGAATAATTTTTTCAGTGAAAAATTGTTTTATCAATTAAATAGATCATTTAATTTTTTATACAGATAACATAATTATGAGACTTTAATAATAAAGATTCACCTCAACTTTGACGTGACATTGATTTTTATTTTCCCACTTCAACAAAAATTATTCAATTAAAAATTTATTTTCATTTAAACATGTAGGAAATGAAATATAATCATATGGGTTATCCTTCTATTCCCGTTATAAATACGATAAATTTTAAATTTCTGAATCACTAATTTTATTTGCCTTGAACATTATCCTAATCTCTACCCACAGATTAGCACACATTTATTCTCCTCTACAAATCCATTATTACTTATATCCTGGAATATATCAAACATCACACATCACTTAGAAAATATTAACAAATGATATGTCCTTGATCGAGTCTAGGCGATAAAAAATTTGATGCAGAGCCACTTTTCACCATCTATCAAAAATATAATCATAATATCAACAAAATGAATTTTATTACCCACCATCTCAATTATTTATCTTCATCAATGATGTATAACCTTCCTATTTTAGCATAGGAGTTTCCAAAATCTCTATTTTGGCGAGTGTAAGTCTCGATATTGGGAAAACATCTTCTCCATGGAAAGTGAAGCAATATAATCCTTATGAATTCCCTCTATAATAGTTATTTCTAGATTCTGGAATATTTCATAATGTACTGAAACACCATCAGGTGGAATGAGGAGTTTAAAATTAGAACTCTTAGATATGGTGATCTAGGGGGTAATAGTGATTTCACATTTTTTTCATTCTTTATTTATATACATTCCTCCATCAAAAATATCATTACTCCATTGATTGTTCTATTAATAAGACATATGTCTAACCTATTGTGAAAATAAAATGCATTACTCATTTTAATTATTATTCCTTATACCCTTTTATATAAATTTAATGCAAATAATTTTTTTTTAATTATTCATCTAGTTTAGAATATTTATCTACAAATGAAATATTAATGATGTTTTACTTTTATGTAATCATTATAAATGGCTTATTAAAAATATTGATTTCCCCTCTATTTTCTTCCACTAATATGTGAAATATATTCATCAGGTAAATATTTTTTACCCAAATATCTTGATTAATTACATGGGTTTGGGTTTGGGTGTCATTTTCTCAAAAAACTATTTCTCATTCATTAAATTAATTATAATGGATGTTCATTTTTATTTTTTATAGGGTTGTGAATTTATATGAAAATTTGAGGTTATTTCCACATTTTAAAAAAAAATTGACTATTCCTAGCTTACTTTACAATTATTTTGATTATTTATTATATGGAACCTATGTTTTATTTTTCTAATATTTTTAATAACATTTATATTGTTTTAAATAATTTTGATGTAATTTTATATGATTTTTGTTGTCTTATTATATTATTTGGGAATTTATTTTACATATCGTTGGGGTTTTGATATGTTTTGGAATATTCAAACATGTCTTCATATTTATAAGGATTTTGGGAAATATTGATTCCTTTCCAATGATTAATTAGAAACAGGTCTTTTAACAATCCCAATTCCATGAATAATATTCAATTTATTTGTTCAATCTTGTTCCATGATTTTATGAATATATAAATTCATGACTTGAAACTCAAAATAGGTTATGGAAAAATTAAAATTGTTTGGATTTTACCATGATCATAATATGTGTGGGATTCCATCAACATACTTCATTGACATGATATGTATCAAACTTTTATCATGGTTGAGGTTACATTAATCTTAATATTTTAACATATATTTTACCCCTACTAATATTATTCTATTTTTTCTAATCGTAGCCCCCCTTCTGCCTCCTAAAATTTTCACCTTATATTTTTTATCTTAGGTTCTACTTCAAATAACTTCTCTGGAAAAAAATTTTCATTCTTAATCTTATATTCATGGTTGCATATTTTTCAAAATTCAATATTATTGTTTCAATATACATTTTGATACATATTTTTTTCAATCACACTCTGTACTATATCAATATTGAATAATTTATATATTGTCCTATTATGTCAATACTTTCATAATGATAATGACATTATAAGTACTTTCTAAAATTCAGTTTTTAAATTATATATTTTTTTTACTTATATTATTATAATCTCTATTCATTTTTAAAATTTTAAAAATATGTAGATCAATGTTATTATTTCCTCAAATCATTTTTCTCAATAAATCAAAAATGCCACTCCCAAATGTATAAAAAGTTCATTCTATATTGTATGTTTTCTTATGCTTGTCACCCTAAGTCATGGAAGGTACCTATTGTTTAAATAATGAGTCCATAAAAATACAATTTTAAAAAGATATTGAAAATAATTTCCTAAAAATGACTGATACAACAATCTAGGTGAGTTTTTATTTTACACTCTTTTTGTCATAAACTCAATTCTTTTTTGTTAAACTTGACATGATAAATATGTTTTGGAAAATTATAATTGTGTGTAAACATTTCCATCATAGATTTTATTCTTTAAACAAATTTTTTATATTTAAAAAAAATTACTTAATAAAAAATATATTTCAAGGAACTTTCTCCTCGCGAAATTCACATATTTTTTTATGAATATCAATATTTTTAAAAACAATTATTAGGTAGCAGATTCTGAAATATAAATTATATTTTTATATTCATTATTGGGAAATACATTTATGATTTTTCAAGGAATTAGTTGTGCTATAATACATAAAAAAAAATTATAGACACTTAAAATGTAACCCTATATATTGACGTAACGTGATTGATGCATCTGATACAAATATATTTCTGAACTCCACTCAATAAAATTTCCCATTCAATGCCTCATATTCTAGTGTTATACTTTGGAAATTTATTTCCCTATTCTATAATATTCTATTATTAGTGTTTATGGAAAATTATATTTCATTCTCATTGTTTTAGTTTGTATATTAAATTAATTTTTTTATGAAACTTCTATTTTTCATTCATCACCTCATTATCATCCATTTTCATAAAACAAATTTAATACTCTGATAATGAAGATGATGTGAAATGAATTTGATAATGTTTTTCTATTTTATAATACTAACTGAGGTCATTTTACATTCCATTCAACAATCTATATTGATCCTTGATTCAATAGATATAAGTGAAAACACTAGTTTGATCATAGTAAAAAATGTTGTATCTCATTGTGCAGAAGAGGTTAATTTTCCTTTGCTTCTAAAATTATGTTATATTAATTTTAGTTGAACATAATGAAAATTATATACCAAAATTGAAAATTAATTTTACTTATTAAAATATAGACTCTTAATTTCGATGAATATTTAACCTCTAATGTTTTTATTATTGGGATCCCCACGTTTGGAACACATTTTAACACAATTTTTTTTATTTAAATATTTTCATGAGAACTATGGGCCATTCATTATTTATCTTTTCAAAAGAAATATTACAATTTAATCATTTAATTTTAGTGCTTGATCATTGGGGATATTATATTTTTCATTGTAATCATATCCATATATTTTATCAATCATATATATAAACAAAAATCATCTCTAAAATTTCATACATTGATCACATCTCATATGATATCTCACCTCACAATCAACCTACTCTCCTCACAATTTTTTCATCAAGTAGTTTATTATAATGGTAATGTTTTATAATTTTAATTTATTTTTCTTAGTTATTCTTATATCGTGGAACTACCTCTCAATTTGGGACTTAGATGACCAAACAAGGTAATTTAATTCACATGGGATTATCTTAGAATTTTTACTCATTTTAATATTGGATTTATTATATCCATCTATATATAGATTTATGAACCTAGTCTATAATGAAATATTTGGATTATATAAAATTTTAAGATACCAGACTTTTTTAGAGTCATCTCTGGAATGTTTTTATTTAATTTTTGAGTAATTTAATTACCATTGTTTTGGATTAGTTGTTTGGGGTTCGTTTGGGTGAATTTTTTATAAAAAATAATATATAGTGGGTTTTTCACGGTTTTCACATGGGTTGAAAAATCGTGCGACTAAACCGTGCCAACTGTGCAAACCTCGATAGAGAGGTCCACATGGTTTGTGCACAGTTTGAAAAACCATGTGACAAAATAGTTCCAATCATCGAAACCAATATAGATAGGTCCGTATAGTTGGTACATAGTTTTCCCAAACCATGGTCCCCTACATCAGAAACTATGCATGCATGATAAATTATCCAAAAATGTATTTTAAAACCACCAAAACTGCCAAGACTCCAATATTTCAACCTTTGCCTAGGATTTAAAATTTCTAGTTGATCCCATAGACTTCTAGAGGGATTAAAAGGTGATTCAAACTTCATTCCATTAGATCGAAAGCCTGGATTGAAGATCTCCTCTCTTCTTGGCATGTGGATTTCATCCATTTGTTTTCTCTTATTTATTACTCTATCATTTCTTGACCTTTTATGGAAGATATCCACTGTTTATATGGATCTAAACCTGTGGGTGGAGATATAGATCTAGGATTGTGGATCAAGATCTATATTTTCAAGATCTTGAAGCCTTTTATCTTAATTTTTCTTTAGGGATTTAGATCCAAAGCATGATCAACAACATTGTATAGATAATATTTTGTGGATTTCCTTTATGATAACATCCCTTAATAAATTGAGGTAGGTTTACTAAATAAAACTCCCATATTCATGGATTTGATATTTGAATGTGAGTTTTTGGATTTTATAGATTCCCTTGAAAATTGATTTCCCAAATTGGCGTAATTAGGAATGACGAAATGACTTTTGATTTACTTGGAGATTAATTGACAATTGAATCACAGAACAAATGAATGTTGGTTTCCTGAATATATATTTAGGTTTGAGATTGGTAATGGGTTGATATATTGTAATTCAGATATTTAATTGGTCGTGATAAGATAATTAATTGCGAAATTTAATAATGATAAGTTGAGATTTTATATAGATAATTAATTTTTAATAATTAGTTATTAAATGTTGTTTAGATATGTAAGATAATACATTATGAGAATTAATTATGTTCCATGATGTTGATCAAATATAATTAATTTTGAGAGTTAATTATGAAAACTTGAGATTATATATGGATAATTAATTGGGAAGAATTAATTGTGGAAATAGAATTATATTGATTGATTAATTAATTGATGAATTAATTAATGGGTTATGTGCTTAGTTAACTGTTGAGTTAACTAATGGCCTTTGAAATGATTAAATAATCAATCTATTATTAATGGAATGATATGGCTATTTATTATGAATTAATTAATGACTAAATGTAAGAGATTCTTGTGTTTCTAGATGTGTTGTTCAAGACCGATTAGAAGTTGGGACTTGGACATGGTGTTCCTACCAAATTTTTATCCAAGCTTGATATTATGGGGTGTTAGGCATGATGACCTACACCAAATGAGATATGGAGTGTTAGGCATGGATAACTACACTGAATGTTATTTGGGGTGCTTGACATGATGTTCAACACCAAATGAATGATGATTTACATGGAAAACATTAATTGAAACTGGTACTGATGTGATGATTAAATATTAAATGACAATGTGATTACTGCTTAATTATGAATTGTATTTATTGCTTCATAATAATTCATACACTATCTTTTGACTGGAGTTGTTTTAGACACTGTTGGTGGTGTCCTACTGAGTTGCACTCACCCCCTATTCAGGCTGCCTGATAGGCACCTGAGTGGACTTTTTTGTTGCATTACAGGATAAGGGGAAGGCCCGGGGATAGGTTACTATTTGGGATTGAAGCATGTGAGAGGGAACTAGATGTGGTTTTTGACCCTCTTGGGAGTCGTTGTGTCTTTATTTTTAGTTGCATTATAGAAACATATCATTCAATTTTTCATAGCATGTTTTACTTTTTATTTTAGCATTGTATTTTCTTGTTTTGAATATCATATGACATGGCATTGTTCTGGGTATTAATATGCTTTCACACATGGATATTATTATTTTCATTCATTAGTGTTTATTCTGAAAAATGAGGGTATAGTATCCCAAATACATACTTACCAGGCCCTCAATGGTCTTCATTACCCTCTGGAATATGGGGAGGTGCGCTTGAGGGCATGTGGCCAACCGGCTCGGTGCACCGTTTATTGGAACTTTGGTCGGAACATCACAAATTGGTGTCAAAGGAGTATTTTTATTCTTATTCTACTGTATTACAATTTTTTGAAATTTATTTTGGAGACTAGAAATATTTGAGGCTTATTAATGAGATCGTGCATGGGAGTTTCAGACCCATGTACAAGGAAAAATCTATGTAATAAGGGTGATTGTTGTGATTGTTATATATTGTTACAGTTGGACATTATTTCACCTTGGGTGATGCACTTCTAGTGTGATGTGATATATATTTTGAAAGTTGTTGAATTTTGATTCATGGCCTAAAGAAGAATGATACTTGATTCTCGATGCATCATTCTAGACACTTAGGATTTTTTGACATGCAACATTCTTGGCACTCACGGGAAAATGGGTTGTGGGTAAGTTGTTGAAGTTGAACTATTTTCCTTATTGTGAGATTGAAATAATGATGCGAAAATTATAATAAATGGGTGTTTAATAAGAAAATTTATTGATGAAAAGAGTATGTTTAATTAATTAATTGTTGAATTAATTAATTTTAGATAATTTGATTATTTAATTGTTGAATTAATTAATGAGAATGTATGTACCCAAGTTAACCAAGACCTATGAGTAGGATGGTTAAGGGTAGTGATAAGGCCACGTTTCTGACCTTGTGGAATGAAAATGGGGAAAGGACATGTTCAAACATGTTGTGTTAGATTCTCTTATAGCGTAAAGGTTATGATGTTGTTTTATGATACCAAAGATGTGTGTTCTTATTATTAGAGATATGCCTCCATGATGCATGTTGAGGGAGATATGGTGGGGTATGGCCCATAAAAAACATCCCGACAGGGAACTTGAAGAACCAATTATCTAAGATGAGGAAAGAGGGGAATTTTTCTGAGGGAATATTTCTTGTTCCATGAAATTCATGGTGAGAAACCCTGTACGAGTTCTAAAAATCAAGTATATGTTGACAAGCGATTTTCATCTGTAGAACCCTCCTACTTTTTCTCGATAGAGTGGACCAATGAGATATTAATTAGGGATTGAATCCATAGTGATGATACTTGACCATTTAGAGACTTTAGATGGGGTGAGGGTCATGTTGTCTACTTATATGCTATGGGGTTCAGCGAAGTGAGGGTAGGAAATTCAAGGAAAATCTAGACAACCAAATGAAATGTTATGAAAGGACTTTCTAGAATGTTCTAGGAGCAATTATATCTAGATATGTTGATACAATATAAGGTTTAAGATTTTATGAATCTGACCCAAGGCAGAAAGTCTATAATTATAGATTTATAGTGTTTTTCACTAGCTTTGGTGGTAGATGAGGCTTCTTCAGAAAAATGATTTCCGGACGGACTTAGCTGTGAAATTATGGCCTATGTAAATATCATTAGGATGAATAAAGTTTCAGATGTGATTTACTGGGCTCTCATTTCAAAGGGGAACCAGAAGGAGGCTTCCAGTACTGGACAAGTAGTTGTCACTAGAAAATGAAGAAGTGTCCCTTCTAAGAGAAGGAAGTGTCGTCTCAAGAACCTTAGTCAGGACAATGGAAAGAAAGGTGGAAATCTAGAAGGAACATTTTCACCAGATCTTACTCATGTGCTTTGCCAACAGTGCGGTGGGAAGGGACACTATCATAAACATTTTCCTCAACCACCAGTGGAATTCCAGTTTATTGAAATATGGGTCAACTACATTAGTTCTATAGGAATCAGGGGCAAGCTAGTCCTGAGGGAGCATCTACTCAGAGTTTGAGTATGGGATGGGGTCTTCTTCACAATATAGGTCTGGCATCTGAAACTCTATTGTCCGACGTGGTATAGGTAGTGGATGTGGTGCTTCAAGGTTTGAGGACTCATATCTCCAGAGTGGTGCTACTCAAGGGAGTCAAATGACAAAACGGGGAAGAGGGGCTAGATAGTTAAATGCAGTTTAGTCTACACTGGTGGAGAGAGAGGATAGACCATCGATAGTAAGAGGTACTATTTTGGCTCCTTCTACTTTATCTATTTTATTGTTTGATACTAGTTCCTCTCATTCCTTTATATCTTCATATATTGTTAATGGTTTTACCCTGGAGGTGGGTTCCGTATGTGGGGTGATGAATATCGATACACGGTTGGGAACATGGTGTGGGGATATATGTTCATGAGAGGAAAGTTTTCTAGAGATAGGAGAGTACCATTTTCTTTAGGTTATCTTTGTTTTAGTTATAACGGGATTCAATCTGATTATGGTTGTGGACTATCTAATAGCATACAGAGTCCACATAAATTTGTACTGCAGGAGAGTGACCTTTTTATCTCCTAAGGATGAACTGTATGTTCATTGTGGAGAATGGGGTATCCATGCAGGCCGAGATGGGCTAACTACTCACCAACTGGAAGAGCACACATCCCAAGTTTCTAGTATTTTTTGTATGATGGTAGTGGTAGGCAAGACATCCTTCCACCAGTAGTCGAAAAATTTTAGGATGTCTTTCCTATAGACATTTCAGGGTTTCTACATGAGAGAGATTTGGAATTCACTATTGATCTCATGTTGGGGGGCTAAAACTCTATCTATTCCACCTTCAAAATGGAACCAAATGAGATTAAAGAGATCAATATTAAATTATAGGACTTAGAGGATAATGGTTTTATCCCTCCAAGTACGTCTCCATGGGGATCACCTGTATTTTTTTCAAATAAGGATAACCAGAGTTTATTCTTGTCTTTCGATTATCGAATGTTTAATGAAATGACCGTGATGAATCGATATCATCTTTTATATATCGATGATCTGTTTGACTAGATGAATGTGGAATGTGTGTTCTCAAAAAAGTTCTATCTGATATTAGGGTTTCATCTGGTGACAGTTCAGACCTCTGATATACCAAGAACTACATTCATAAGTAGGTATGAACTTGATGACTTTGTGGTAATTCTTTTTGGGATGACAAATGCTCCAGTAGTATATATAGCCTTGATGAATAGGATCTTTAATCTGTACTTAGATCAGTTTGTGGTGGTGTTTGTGGATGACAACTTGGTGTACTCTGAGACTCATGAAAATCATTCCCAACTTCCTGACATCATTCTGGGTACCCTGAGAGAGTATTGGCTATATTCCATGCTTTCTAAATGTCAGTTTTGTATTGTAAGGGTACACTTTTTGGGGAATATCATATCAAAATAAGTTGTCATAGTGGGCCCACAAAAATATCATGTAGTGATTTGTTAGAGGAAAACCAATAATGTTTTTGATATATGATGATTGTTGTGATTAGCTTGTTATTTTTTGAATTTAATCTAGGACTTTTCCTGATTTCTAGCACCATTTTCATTTTTGACAAAGAAAGTGGAAATGTTTGATTGGGCAGAAGAATGTGAGAATACTTTCCTAGAGTTTAATAATCACTTGTCATTATTACCAATTTTCATCTTACTTGATATGGGTGAGGAGTATATGGTGTATTGTGACGCTTTTATGATCGTTCATGGAGCTGTGTTGATGCAAGGGGATCGATTTATTTCTTACAGGTCTCAGTAGTCGAGGCCACATGAATGGAATTACCATTCCCATAACATTTATTTTGCAACACTATTTTATGCTCATAATTTTTGGAGACACTATCTTTTGGGTGAAAAGTATACAGTTTTTATGGATCAAAAAATATTGATGTATATTTTTTAACAACGTGACATGAATCTTCAACAGTGAAGATGGGTAGAGTATATACAGTCCTTCGATTTTAAACAAGATTATACACCTAAAAAGGGGAATAGTGTGGTTGATTCCTTGAGAAGGAAAACTCATACTCAGTTGGTATATGAGTTAGGTGCAAAGTAGAAGATGATGACTTTGCCAGCGGAGATTCATGTCATTATTTAGGAGAGTTAGGAGTGGATTACTCTGGTTTCTGTATTAGTGGAGTCAAAACTCTTGATATGTTTCAAGGACATAAAATATTATTATATGGAGTGGTTTTCCTTAAGTGAAATCCTTGAAGGTGGGGATACACCTTCATAATAGATAATAGATGAGGATAAGATCATCTATGTAAAAAATTGGGTTTTTGTGCCTACGAGTATGCGAGAGGAACTCATGTAATAATTACATGCCTCAAAGTGGGTGTTACATCATGGGTGGAAAAAATAAACCATGACCTATGATGAAAATTTTCATGGCCTGGCATGAAAAAGGAGATAGCAGGGTTCGTACTAAGATGTTTCACCTATCAACACATGAAGGAAGATCATCAATGACCTAGATGCCTATTGCAGTCATTGCCTATTCCAGAATGGATGTTGGATTATGTGACTATGGATATCATGGTTGTAATTTCAATGAATCTTAGGAAGAATTATTCTATTTGGATCGTTGCGGATTGACTAATGAAGGTATCACATTTCAAGCCAGTCAGAGAAACATTTAGAGTATAATAGTTGGGAGAACTGTATGTATGAGAGATAGTTCATTTTCATGGGGTGCACGCACAATAGTTTTAGATCATGATTCTCACATTACATCATACTTCTATTAGGGCTTATTGAAGGTGCTTGGTACATGGTATTTGTTACGTATGACCTTCCACCCAAAGACAGGTGGGAAGTCAAAGCGTACTATACAGGTGTTAGAGGATATGATGTGAGCATGTATCCTTGACATTGGTGGTTCTTAGGAGAAGAATTTGTCTTTCATGGAGTTTTCCTCTAAAAAAATTTTTCAGGAAACTATATAGATGTAACTATATGAGTAACTTTATGGTAGACCTTATAGATCACTATTATGCTAGCCATAGGTGGGTGAGTCGGAGCTTTTGAGACTGAGTCTCATTCAATAGACATCAGTGGAAGTTCAGTTGATTCAGAAACATATTTCTACAGCTCAAAGTAAAAAAGAAGTCATATGTTGAAAGACATTGGTGACCCCTAGAGTTTACAGAGGGAGATTGTGTATTCTTTTGTGTTTTGAAGAGATTGGTTCCCCACCAGATACGGAGGTTGGGAGAGTTGGCTCCTAGGTTTATTGGACCATTGGTGGTTCTTGAGAGTATTGGGCTAGTGGTGTACTGATTTTCCCGTCAACAAAAAATAAGCACTATGAATGATATTTTTTATGTATAACAACTATAGAGGTACAACTCCAACCCTTTTCATGTGATGGATTTGTAAGAGGATGACCTCGAGATAGATGCATCCTTTGATGAGTATCTGATACCTGTATTGATTCATAGTCAGGAAGTGTTATGGGGAATTATTATGTCATTTGATCACGTGGTATGGTAACATTGAAGTGTTCAAGATGAAACTTGGTATTGGGAGTCAAACATGAGAGTTCAATGGTCCAATATTTTTTCTCGAGATCATAGAGAAGTTCAGGAGTGTAGCTTGAGGATGAGATGTTATAAGGTGGGGAGATTTTAAGATCCTGACCTTTTCTATATTCATCTTGGGCATATTTTCAGGTAATTTTTGAGGATTTTAAAAACATTATTTTTATTAGTGTCTTGGGGTGCGTTTGTGTGAATTTTAGGGAAAATTTAATAGACTGTGGGTTGTGGACATTTTGCACACGGTTTGAAAAACTGAGCAAACTATGAAAACCCGGGTAGAAAGGTCCACATGGTTTGCGCATGGTTTGGAAAACCATGAGACTAAACCATTCCAACCATTCAAACCATGATATATAGGTCCACATGTTTGGTTCACGGTTTTCCCTAACTGTGAGCCCCTACCACAGAAAACGTCCGCGTGGGATTAAAAATCTGAAAATCTATTTTAAAACCACTGAAACCCTCGAGACTCCCATATTTTTACATTGGCTCAGTCTTGAAAAATCCTAGTTGATCCCAAAGCCTTTCATAAGGGTTCCAAGGTGATTTTAACATCATTATATGAAATTGAAATCCTGTATTGAAGATCATCTCTCTTCCCAGTAAGTGGATTTCATCCCATTGCTTCTCTCATTCATTCTTCTATCTTTCCTCGATCTTTTCATGGAATATCTTCACCATTTCCATGGATCTAAATCTATTATTTGGGAGCTAGATCTTATATTGTGGATTTTTATCTAGATTTTCATGATCTTTATGCCTTTGGTCTTAATTTTTTTAGGGATTTAGATCCAGAGCATGATTGATGACATTGTGCTGCTCGAATATTGGGGATTTTTGTTGGGATAAAATCCCTTAGTAAACCGAGGTATGTGTTCTACATAAAACTCACATAGTCTTGGATTTGATATCTGAATGTGAGTTTAAAGATTTTCTAGCATTCCTTTCTTATTTATTTCCTAAATTGGAGTAATTTGGAATTTGGAATTGATTTGTGATTACCTTGGTGATTAATTGATAATTGAATCACAGAAAAAACAAAGGGGGGTTCAATAATTTGATATTTTTTTGATATTGGTTATGCGATTAGATATTTTAATTGAGTTATTGAATTTATTTTGTTAAGATAATTAATTGTAGGAATTAATTATAATGAGTTGAGATTTGATATGGATAAATAATTGTGAAGAATTAATTATGAAATTATGTTTGGATACGTAAGATAATTAATTGTGATAATTAATTATGTACAATAGTGATGATCAAATATAACTAATTGTGATAATTAATTATGAAAAGTTGAGGTTTGATATAGATAATTAACTATGATAAATTAATTATGAAAATAAAATTTTGTTGATAGATTAATTAATTGATGAATTAATTAATGGGTTATGTTCATAGTTAATTGTTGAGTTAACTAATGTCGTTTGAAATGTTTTACTAATTATTGAATTATTAATGGAATGATGTGAATAATTATTTTGAATTAAATAATGATTAATTGGATGAGTTTTTTTTCTATACATAGCGTTCTAGGGCAATTAGAAGTTTGGACCTGAACATGGAGTTCCTTCCCAATAGTTATCCAAGATTGAGATTTTATGGTGTTATGCATGACGACCTACACCAAATGAGATATGGAGTGGTATCCAAGGCGACCTACACTGAATGAAATATTTGGTGGTCAACATTACATTCATCACCAAATGAATGATGATTCGAATTGAAAACAAGAATTGAAACTTGGTCTAATGTGATATTTAAAGTTTAAATGACAATATGATAATAGTTTAATTATGCATTGTATTTTTTGATTCACAAAAATATATAAACTATATTTTGATTGGGCTTGTTTTAGACATCGTTGATGGTGGCCTACTGAGTTTTTCTCCCACGCTATTAAGGCCGCCTGATTGGCACCCAGGTAGACTTTGTTATTGTAGGATAAGATAAGGAAAAGGCCCTGGGATAGGATGTTGTTTGGGATTGGGTAATGGGAGAGTTAACTAGACTTGGTTCAAAACATGATTGGGATTCGTTGTGCCTTTAATTTTAGTTGGATTGTAGGCACTGGACATTCACATTGTCATAGAATGTTTTAACTTTCAGTTGAGTATTGTATTTTCTTGTTTTGAATATCATTTGACACGACATTGTTCTGGTTTTTTATAAGCTTCTGCACTTGGTTATTGTTGTTTGCTTCCATTGTTGTTTGTTTTTATAAAACAGTGTATAGTCTCTCCAAGATTGAATTAAAAAACCCTTTCTCTATGTCGGTAACCTCTGGCATATGAGGAGGCGCACTTAAGGGAATGTGGCTAACTGGCTCGAGGCACCGTTTAGTGGCACCTAGGTCAGGATGTCACAAAGTTTTATGAAAGGAGGTTTATTATCTTTATTCTTTTTTTCCTTAACATTTTGTTAATGGTAAAATGGAGACTGGGAAGAGTCGAGTCTTGGTAATGAGTCATGCATGGGAGTTGAAAACCCATGTACGAGTGAAATTCGGAGTACTTTGGGTGGGATTATTGTCATTGCTATTTGTTGTTACAGTTGGATATTATTTCACCTTGGGTGATTAACTTGTGGTGTGATGTGATTTTTTTAACCGTTGTTGAATTTTGATTCTTAGCCTAAAATATAACGATACATAAGTTGGCATGCATCATTTTAGGAACTCATGGTTTTTTTGACATGAATCATTCTAGGAACTCATAGGAAAAATGGGTTCTGGGTAAGTATTTGAACTTGAAAAGTTTTTCCTTCTTGGTATTTTGAAATAATGAAGAAAAAATGAGAATTAATGGGTGTCTAATGAGAACCTTTATTTATTAAATGAGTATGATTAATTGATTGATTGATGAATTAATAAATTTGAGATAATGGTATTAATTAGTTGTTGAATTAATTAATGAGAATATATGTACCCTTGTGAACCTTGACCTAGGATTAGTATGGTTAAGGGTTGTGATAAGGCCAAAATGTTGACCGTGTGTAAAGAAAAGTGGGAAAGGACATGTTGAAACTTGTATTGATTGTTTCTCCTTTTACGTAAATGTTATATGGTTTTGTTATGATACCTAAGACATGTGTTTGGATCTATAGAGATATGCATCCATGATACTTGTTGAGGGAGAGACCGAGGGGTATGTCCTAAAAAGAACTTCCAAACATGGATATTAAGGCACCATTAATGCAATATGAGGAAGAAGGGGGACAATTCTGAGAGTACATTTCATGTTTCATGGTATTCGTGGAGAGAGTCTTAGGGTGGGTTCTTAAAAGCATTTCTGAGTTGACAAGGGAGTTTCAGATGCACCACCCTCTAACTTTTACTAGAGAGTGTGGACTTGAAGGAGCTGAATTCTGCACTGATTCAATAGAGATGATACTTGAACATTTGGAGACTCTGGTTGGGAGGTGGTTAATGTTGGATACTAGTATGTTGTTTGGGTCAGAGAAGCATTGGTGTGACATTCAAGTACGATCTAGACAGACTAATGATATGTAATAGAAGGATTTTCTGAGAAGTTCATGAATCACTTCTATCTAGAGATGTTGATACAAGAGAAGGTATCAGATTTTATACATATGACCAATGTAAGCATGTCCATAAGGGATTATGATGAATAAATCCTAGATTTATAAAGTTTTTCTCCATCTTTGAAGGTAGATGAGGATTCTTCAGCAAAATGATTTCAGGATGGACGTAGGTGTGAAATTATGTCCCAAGTAAATATCTTTATACTGATGAAATTCTCATAAGTGGTTAATCCAGATCACAATTTAGAGGATAACATAAAATATGGATTCGAGTACTGGACAAGTAGTTATCACTAGACAATTGTATGGTGTTCCTTCTAAGATCAGGAAGCATCATTACAAGAACCATAGTCAGGAAATTGGAAAGCAAGTTGGACAATAAGGAGGAATAGTTGCATAATATCTTACTCAGGTTGCTTTCCACCAGAGCGGTAGGAAGGGATACTATCATACACATTATCCTCAACAACCAGTATAATGAAATTTGGATTTTCAAGATGGGGAACCTACAAAAAATATATAGATAACAGTGGCATGGTAGTGTTGAGGGAGCAGCTACTTAGGGTCATAGTGTCGGAAGGGGGTCTTCTGCACCATATAGTTCCAGAAGAAAGAACCTTATGGGTAGAGGCGCAAGAGGTAGTGGATGTGGGTCTTTAGGGTATTGTCTCTCATATCTTAAGAGTGCTGATACTCAAAGGAATAAGATGACACCACATGGAAGAGGGGCAAGATAGTTACATGTAGTGTAGCTTATACTTGGGGAGAGTGATATTGGTCCAGTGATAGTGAGAGGAACTATTCTAGTTGCTTCTAATTTACCTTCTACCTTGTTTGATATTATTGCCTCTCATTCTATTATATATAAAAATATTGTTAATGTTTTGATCCTCGAGGTGGATTCAGTACGGTGGATTAATATCCATACAACATTGGGAACATGATCTATGCATATATGTTCATTCAATGAGTGTTTTCTATAGATCAAAGAGTATCATTTTAGTGGGATATCACCATCCTTGATATAACGGGCTTTAACATGATTATGGTTATGGACTGTATTATCACATACCAAGCCCACAAAGATTGTTACCAAAGAAGAGTGGCCTTTTTATCTCTTATGGGTTACTTGTATGTTCATTATGGAGAATGGGATATCTATTCATGTAGAGCTAGTCCAATTACTCGGCAACTGGGAGAGCTCAAAGCCCATGTTTCTAGTCTTTTGCAGGATGATGGGAGTGATAGGAAAGACGTCCGTTCACTAGTAGTATAACTATTTCAGGATGTATTTCCTAAAGTCTTTTTAGGTTTTCCACATAAGATATATGTGGAATTCACTAAGGATCTCATTATGGGGGCTGAGCCAGTATCTATTCCACCAAACAGAATGGCACCGACTGAGCTTCAAGTTCTCAAAACACAATTGGAGGAGTTGGAGGATAAAGGGTTTTTCTATCAAAGTACATCACCTTGGGATCACCTATATTGTTTGCAAGAGAAGGAAGATGAGAGTTTTATCGTTTATGTTAATTACTAGAAGTTGAATAATATGACTGAGAGGAACAGATATCCTTTTTCGTGTATCGATGATCTGTTTGACCAGCTAAATGGGTCTTTTGTGTTTTCAAAGATTGTTATGAGATTAGGGTATCACCAAGTCAGATTTTGGACCTCTGATATACTATGAACTGTTTTCATAAGAAGGTATGGAATTAATGAGTTTATTGTAATTCCATTTGGGTTAACAAATTCTCCAGCAGTATCTATGGACTTGATGAATAGGATCGTTCATCAAGACTTCGATAAATTTGTGGTGGTGTTTTTGTAAATCATCTTGGTGTACTCTACGGCTCGTGAAGATCATTACCAATATATTTAAATCATCCTAGGTACACTGAGAGAGCATTGGCTATACAAAAATTTATCTATATTTCAATTTGGGATTGACAGAGTACACATTTTTGGTGAATATCATCTCGAAATAAGGTGTGGTGGTGAACCCATAAAAAGTGGATTCATTGGTTTCCTGGTAGCATCCCATGAATGTTTTTGATATCTGATGCTTTTTGGGAATAGCTGGTTATTATAGGAGGATCATTAATGAAATTTCTAGATTGGAAGCACCACTTTCTAATTTGAAAAATATTGGGGTAAAATTGTTTGGAGAAAATCATGCGAGAATTCATTCCGGGAGTTGAACAAGCACTTGACATCGACACAAATTTTCATCTTAACTAAGTCGTCTGAGGAGTATATGGTGTATTGTGACACTTATGGGATAGTAATAAAAGATATGTTGATGCAAGGAGATCATGTCGTTGCTTATGGTTCTCGATAGTTGAGGCCACATGAACGAAATTACCCTACACATGCACTGGATTTCGTAGTAGTGGTTTATTATCATAATTGTTGGAGACTCTATATTTTGGTTGAAAAGTTTATAGTTTTTAGGGATCAAAAAATCTTGAAGTATATAATTCCACATCGTGACATGAATCTTAGTCTGCGATGATGGGTAGAGTATATGCAGTCCTTTGATTTTGAACAGGAATATACACCCAGAAATGGGAATAGTGTCGATGATTCCTTGAGGCCGAAAACTGAAACTTAGTTTGTATATGAGTTGAGTTCATAGTGGAATATGATGAATTTTTTAGTGGAAATGCTTGTGGTAGTTCCGGATAGTGAGGAGAGGACGACTCCAGTTTCTGTAACAGTGGATTCTATACTCTTCAAATGGATCAAGGATTGGAAGTATGGGGATTAGAAGTTTTTAGCCTTAAGGGATAGGCTTGAAGGTGGGGAGACACCTTAAAACAAGATTATAGATGAGTATGTGATCATCTATGTGAAAAATAGTATTGTTGTGCTTATGAGTATTCGAGAGGAACTCATGTAAGAATTTCATGGCTCAAATTGGGAGGTACATCCTGGGGTGACAAAAATTTTCTGTGACCTGCGATGATATTTTTGGTGGGTAGCCATAAAATATGAGATAACGGGGTTCGTAACAAGATATTTCACTAGTCATCAGGTGAATAAAAAGAATCAGTGACCTGTTGTCCTATTGTAGTCATTACCTATTCTATAATGGAAGTGGGAGGAAGTGACTATGGATTTCATGGTAGGAATTCCAT
Organism: Viscum album; assembly: GCA_963277665.1. Lineage (NCBI taxonomy): Eukaryota > Viridiplantae > Streptophyta > Magnoliopsida > Santalales > Viscaceae > Viscum > Viscum album. The sequence goes on from OY728156.1 coordinate 1,947,729,403, forward strand.
CGAAACTTAAGAATTATGATACTATTTGGGTAATTTTAGATCAACTAAAAAAGATATCACATTTCATGCCTATTAGGTAAACCATAAAAGTAGAACAGTTGGGAGAACTGTATCTAAAAGAGATATTTCATTTTCATGGGCTTCCATGGAATATAGTTTTAAATAACTATTTGGGATTTACTTCACACTTATGGAAGGGTTTATACAAGGTTCTTGGTACACAAGCTTTGATAAGTACGACCGTTCACCAATATACATATGGGAAGTCCAAGCGTACAATATAGGTGTTTGAGGATATGTTGAGAGCATGTGTTCTTGACTTTGGTAGTTCTTGGGAGAAGCACTTGGATTTTGTGGAGTTCTCCTATAACAAAAGTTATCAAGGAACTATATAGATGGAACCAGATGAGAAACTTTATAGTAGACCTTGTATATCACCGCTATTTTTGTTAGTGGGGGTGAGTCATAGTTTTTGGGACCAAGTCTTCTTTAAGAGACATTGTAGCAAGTGGAGTTGATTCGAAAATGTATGGGTAAGTATTAGAGTGGAAAACATTGATATTATGATATACGTAGATGAACCCTAGAGTTTACATTTGGTGATCAATTATTATTTTAGGTGTCTCCTAGATTGGGTAAAAACATGATATAGAGGCCATTCAAGTTGGCGTCCGGGTTTGTAGGACCATTTGAGGTGCGGGAGAGAATCTGGCCAGTGGCATACCGACTAGCCCTTCCATAGAAATTCAGAAATTTTCATCATGTCTTCCATGTGTGACAACTACAGGGTTGTCACCCCAACCCTTATCATGGGATTGATGAGGAATAGGTTAACCTTGAGATACATATATCCATTGAAGAGCATCTGATATGTGTACTAGGTCGTACTGAGAAAGTTTCATGGGGAAAGACTGTGTCATTAGTTCTTGTGTTTTGGAAACATGGAAGTGCTCAAGAGGATACATGGAAATGAGAAGAAAACATGAGGGCTTATTGGCCCAATCATTTTTTCTTGAAATCTTAGTGATGTTCGGGACTGCAGCTTGAGGATGAGCTGTTATAAGCTGGGGAGATTTTTAGAACCAGACCTTTTTTGGAGTCCTCATAGGTGTGTTTTCATGTACTTTTGAGGTTTTTAAGTACCTTTTTTTATATTAGTGTAATGGGGTGAGTTTGGGTGAATTTTTAAGAAAAACAAACAAACATTGGTCTGTCTGATGTTTTCGCACGGTTTGAAAAATCATGCTACTAAACCGTACCAACCATGCAAACCTTGATATAGAGGATGGCACATTTCGTGCATGATTTGACAAACTATGAAACTAAACCATGAAAACCATGTAAACCTGGATGGAGAGGTCCACATGATTGGTGCATTTTTTGGCCAAATTGATTTCCCCTTCATAGGTAAGTGGGAATGCATTATTAACTTTATGAAAATCTATTTTAAAACCACATGAACCCCCAAGACTCCCATATATTGACCTTGGTTCGGGATTGAAAAATTCTAAGTGATCTAGGAGCTATCCAGAGGGATTCCAAGTTGATTCAAACATCATTCTTTGAGATCAAATTCTCGGATTGGAGATACGTTCTCTTCCCGGTGAGTGGATTTCATCCCGGTGTTTCTACAGTTAATTTTTCTATCTTTCATTGAACTTTTCTTGGAATATATCCATCATTTAAATTTATCTAAACCTATGAGTTGAGATCTATATCAAAAATTGTGGGTCTAGGTCTAGATTTTGATGATCTTGATTCCTTTGATCTTAATTTTGGACTAGGGATTTAGATCCGGAGCTTGGTTGATGACGTTATGCTGCTCAAATTTTGGGGATTTCTGTTGGTATAACATACATTAGTAAACTGAGGTAGGTGGTCTAAATCAAACTCTCATAGTCTTGGATTTGATATGTGAATGTAATTTTATATATTTTCTTTCGTCACTTGATAATTGATTTCCTATATTTGAGTAATGAGGAATATGGAGTTGACTTGAGATTGTCTTGGTGATTAATTGATAATTGAACCACAAAACAAATTAAGGGGGTTTCCCAAATATATATTTTTTCTAGAGATTGGTTATGTGTTGAGATATTGTAATTTTGTTATTGAATTTACTGTGTAAAGATAATTAATTGTGATAATTAATTATGACAAGGTGAGATTTGATATCTATAATTAATTGTGAAGAATTAATTGTGAAATGATGTTTGGCTATATAAGAAAATTAATTGTGATAACTAATTATGTTCCATGATGCTGATCAATTATAATTAACTTTGAGAATAAATAATTATACGTTAATATTTGATATGGATTATTAATTGGGGAGAATTAATTATGGAAATAGAATTTTTTTTAATGATTAATTAATTGATAAATTAATTAATCAGTTATGTGCTTAGTTAATTGTTGAGTAAAATAATAGCCTTTGAAATTTTTAATTAATCATTGGATTAGTAAAGGAATTACATGGAAAATTCTTGTGAATTAAATAATGATTAATTGGATGATATTTTCTTGGTGCATGACATGTGGTCATAGACCGATTAGAAGGTGGGATTTTGACATGGCATTCCTCCCCAAAAGTTATCCATGCTTGAAATTTTGGGGTGCTAGGCATGAGGACCTATACCAAATGAGATATGGAGTGTTAGGCATGGTGACCTATGTAACATCCCGGACCTAGGTGTCACGCAACGGGTGCCCCGATCTCGGTTCACCACGTGACCTCAAGCGCATTTCCCCAAACGCCAGAGGCTGCCAACTAGCAGCGAGGGCCCAGGTCTGATAATGGGGAAACTATGCCATCATTCGCCAATATGTAGCGCAGTGGAATACAAAATAAAACATACAATGACAACCGAAGCAGTAATCCATACACAAACGAAATAAACTAGAGCAGTGGATACAAAAAACATTATATAAATGATGATGCTACATGTTTCAAGTTCTATGAAAAAATGCCATAACATGTTATACATCAATACAGTATAGCAGAATAGAGAATACAACAAAACAAGGAAAACAGATGGTAGAGGCATCGCGAGCCTAGGCTCAGTCCCATGCCCTCCTACTCCTCTTCAATAGTCAAGTACCTATATGGGGACTCTTTCCCCTATCTACACCTGCAGAAACGTAATATTTTTGGGCCGAAAACATGACCCAAACAGGGTGTGAGAAATATATCTCAGTAGGCACCCACCAGAGGCTCGTGCCCAACTGCGTGCTAACATGCTACAATAGTGTGTAGTGGTAAAATGAAATAAAGTAAGCAGTAATCAAAAGTAACTAATTAATAGTTATATTGCCATTTTATTGTTCATTTTAAACCATTAAATATAATAAATCATCACAGTGTATTTCTAGTAAACAACTAGTGTCCTCAGACATGTATACTCCTACCCTCGGGTAACGAGTATCCAACACAAGAATCTGCCCTCAGGCATAACAGAGTCTTGCCCTTATGCATAGGTAGTGTCGCCCACAGGCACAGAATCAACTACCCATAGGCATGGAAGAAGTTGCCCTCAGGCCGGAATAACTACACCCATCGGGCTAAATAGTGCAATGCCCACAGGCTAATCACAATGATGCCCTCAGGCTAAACAGGTAACCGGGTCATTCCCAACATATCAAAATGAAGTAAACAAGAAATTCCTCTCAATGAAATTCTACAATTACTACATTAAAGGCATACCCTCGGGTATCTTGGCCAAATGGATAAACAGAGGAACACACCCCCAAGGTGGTTCTGGATCCAAGGAACGATCCCAACCAGAATTTTATTATCAAAATTTAAACATTTATTCAATTATAAGAATTAAATATAGCAACGGCCTCATCCACACGACACCCCAACATGGGTTCGTCGCAAAAAAACGCACCAAAAAGCACGACAATTGGAAAATAAACACAAATCCACCTACCTTATACGTCAACGAGCATTATACACGAACGCTGACTCCAGAAACACCCAAGATCAGCGTAGATCTGACGAAGAACAAAACCCATTCAAACCTAAATAACATACGTTAGGAGAAGAATTGGTAAAAATGGTACCAGGGGAGGAGAGGGATTACCCGTGCGGTTCCAACAAGATCATTCGAAGCCGAATCAGATTCCAGACGAACGCCCGGTGGATCTTCAGTGATCTGGCCTCCTCCTTTGGCTCCGAAATGGATCAAGTGCCTCCTCTTCCAAATGAGGAGGCTACTGCCTGTTTTAATCCGATAAAACAAAGTACACGATGTGTACTTCTGAGTACACGGCGTGTACTACCTTCATTTTACTGTTCATTTGGCGGCACCGCTAAACTGTTCATCCATCGAAATGAGTACACGGCATGTACTACCAAGTACATGGCGTGTACTGTCGCCTAGCTGGAGGCGACTCCACCGCCTTACTATTCCAGCCTTCCGACTGACAACACGGTGTGTAAGGTTCCACTACACGGCGTGTAGTCGGTTTCTGCACCCTTCATCACCGGCATGGCTATATGCCCCATGTACTCATCCCAACACGGCCAAAAGTACACGGCGTGTGGATAAAGTACACGGCGTGTAGTTCCAAAATTCACGATTTTTCCCCATTTTCCATTTTTTCTCAAAAACACATAAGGAAAAGGAAACGAAGAATCACGTACCTCTAAAATATGAACTGGGTTCTTAAAAACTTCCCCCCTTATAGAAATTTGTCCTCGAACTTCTCTTCCAAGTGTGGCGAAGATAAATCTCAGAATAGCTCTAGCCACTGAGAATGTACATCGGCCTCTCGCTCCCAGGTCTCGTCCTGCACTCAGCCATGCTGCCATAGCACCCGTACGAGAGGAGCTGACTGGCCTTGGATAACCTTTGTGCTCCTGTCCACGATACAAATTGGATGCTCCTCAAAGGACACATCATGTTGAAGCTCAACCTCCTCAGGATGAAAGGTGTGAGACGGGTCTGAATGGTAGCGACGCAACTGAGACACGTGGAAGACGTCGTGCATGGCTCGGTACTGCTATGGTAACTGAAACCGATAGGCAACCATCCCAACTCTCTCCAGAATATCAAATGGCCAAACATACCTTGGTGAAATCTTACCCTGTCTCCTGATCCGCTTGTTTCCCAGCCTCGGCGAAACACGCAGAAAAACCTGATCCCCAACCACGAACACCAAAGGTCGTCTGCGGCGATCATCATAAGACTTCTGACGAGACTGTGTGGTAGCCATCCGCTTCCGAATCAAATGGACCTGCTCAGATGTCTCCTGTACGAGCTGTGGCCCTAGTAAAGTTGCCTCACCTACCTCTAACCAGCACAAAGGTGATCGACATGGCCTACCATAAAAAGCCTCGTATGGTGCCATCTCAAAAGTCTCCTGAAAACTATTTTTATAGGCACACTCGACTAAGGGTATTTGCTTCTCCCAAGAGCCCACAAAGTCTAGGACGCATGCGCGCATCATGTCCTCTAGCACATGTATCGTCCACTCTGACTGGCCATCTATCTGAGGTTGGTTGGCTATGCTCAGAGGCACCTGTATACCCAATGCCCTCTGAAAACTCTGCTAGAAATGAGATGTAAATCAAGCGTCCCTATCTGAAACGACATAATTAGGGACCCCATGAAGACGTACGATCTGTCAGATATACAGCCTCTCGAGCTCGTCTACACCGAAGGTCTCTTTGATCAGCAAAAATTGAGCTACCTTCGTGATTCTGTCCACAATAACCCACACGTCGTCATTGCCTTGAGGTGACCTCGGAAATCCCGTCACAAAATCCATCGTGACATCATCACATTTCCAATCTGGAATGGGAAACTATTATAACAGCCCAGCTATCCTCTGGTGCTCCGCATTCACCTGCTGACAGGTGGAACACCTCGTAACGAAACCAGCTATCTCTCTCTTCATACCCGGCCACCAGTACTTACGCCTCAAGTCACAGTACATCTTGGTAACCCCGGGATGAACTACCCAAGCCGAAGCATGAAACTCCCACATCAGCTCCTCGTGTATATCCCCTAGAACCCACACTCATCCATGGAAACACAGGACCTCATCATCTCATATCATCCAACTGGGAGGAGGGTCCTCACTTTCCACTGACTCCCGTAGAACTAGGCCTTCTGAAACCAATAGTTTCCTCATCCTCACTTTGTCCAGGAGGGTAGAAGTCACAGCTAACGAGGAAAGATAATTCTGCCCCTGACTATCATGCACCTACAGATGCATCTCAGAGAACAAAGCCATGAGCTTCCACTCACCACTGGCCTCCAGCACTGCCTCTATCAGAGTATTCCTGATCAGTGCATCAGCTAGTACATTACCTTTACCAGGTGTATAGGCAAGCTCAAAATCGAAGTAATGTAGGTACTCAACCCACATCCTCTACATTAGATTCAGGTCACGCTGAGTTAAGATATACTTGAGGCTTTTGTGGTCGGTGTAAACCACAAGATTCTCTCCCAACAGATAATGTCTCCAACAGCGCAACGCATGAACAACTACAGCCAACTCGAGATCATGCGTCGGGTAATTTCTCTCATGTGGCCTCAACTGCCGAGACCCGTACGCAACAACTCGGTCACCCTGCATCAAAACTGCTCCTAGCCCAATCCCTGATGCATCACAGTAAACTGTATAGATCTTCCCATACTCTTGGAGTATCAGAATCTGTGCTGATGTCAGCCTTCCCTTCAGGTCCTGAAAAGCTGTCTTGCAAGCTTCTGACCGAACGAACTTCACACCCTTCTTAGTCAGACCTCTCAACAGTGCTGCTAAGTGGGAGAAGTCATGTATCTAGCGTCTGTAGTAACCATCCAGGCCTAAGAAACTCAGTATATCAAACATGTTCTTAGGCTGCTCCCAAGAAACTACCACTCTCACCTTCTCTGGGTCTACTGCAACTCATGCCTCTGAGATAATGTGACCAAGGAAGTGAATCGGGTCCATCCAAATGTTGCACTTTGAGAGCTAAGCATATAGATGATTCTCTCTTAGTGTACTCAATACGATCTCAAGATGGGAGACATGGTCGTGTCGAGTGTGAGAGTACACCAAGATGTCATCCACGAATACTAACACAAAGGAATCAAGATACGGATGGAACACACAATTCATCAGAGCCATGAAAACTGCTGGCGTGTTCGTGAGTACGAACGACATAACCAAGTACTCGTACAGACCATATATGCTCCGAAAAGAAGTAAGTTGTATATCTGATGGTCTCACGCACAACTGATGATATCCAAATCTCAAGTCAATCTTCGAGAACACTTGTGCTCCACAAAGCTGATCAAACTGATCATCTATCCTCGACAAGGGATATCAGTTCTTAACCGTCAATTGGTTCAGCTTCTGATAATCCAGGCAAACACTGAGAGTACCGTCTTCCATCTTCGCAAAAAGGACTGGATAACCCCAAGGATAAGTACTGTGTCGGATAAAACCCTTCGCCTTTAGCTCATATAACTACCTATTGAGCTCCAGAAACTCAGGCGTGGCCATCCTATAAGGAGTAATGGACACCGGTGCTGCTCCTGGCACTATCTCGATAGAGAAATCCACCTCAAGCTCCGGAGGTAGACCTGAAAAGTAATCCGGGAAGATATCCCTGAAACGATCAAAAACATGAGGGAAATGTGTCTGACAACTCCCATGATCATCAAAATATAAACTTTCAATCTGGTATGTGACTCCACCTTGCCCATGATTCTCTGATCCTGCTCGAATCGCCCGAACATCCCATTCTCCCTTGCATAGAAACTCTCCGCCCACTGGTGACGTGAAACTCACCCTATGATGATAGCATTCTACAATGGCACGAAAAGGAACCAGCCAGTCCATCCTGAGGATGACATCATAGCTCATCATCTCCAAGACATATAGGTCCCAAAGGAAGTGACACCCTCCAACCTCAAGGGGGAACTCCTTACACTGACGCACACCAGCCGTCCTAGTCCCCAACTGAGTGTCTAGCATCATGAAATCAGAAGAAGTAGAAACACCGACCCCAAGGATCTCCACAACGGGTACAGATATGAAAATATGAGTATCACCCATATCAAAAAGTACTAAAGACAAGACAAAAGCTACTAGAATAGTACCTATGACTGTAGAAGGTCTGGGATCCTGCTCCTACTGGGTCTGCTGCACTGCATATGCCTGCCCAGTGTCGCGGAACTGCGACACAGCATGGCTGCCCAGAGCTGTCCCGCCCTGTTAGCTCTGTGATCATGGTGTCTGGATACCACAGCCACGACCACCATCTCTGCTTGCACGCCCTGACGTATTCCAGTTTCCTGACTGGTAAAAAGCCACTGGTCCTGCTCCTGCATGCAGAGTTTGCACCGAACCCCTCTCACTAGCTGGTGGGAACGCCCTGCAAAAGCGTTGCAGATGAACCATCTTGCCACAAGCTCGGCACTCCACTGGGTCTCGTGGACGTTGCGTACTCTTGTTCCCCTCTCTACCACACTGGTAGCACATAACCTGGCCACCTGAAGCATTCTTCTGACTGGTACTACCGCCCTGAGTGAAGTCCATTTGTCTCTTCCTCTTGCCATCAGAAATAACACCAGTAACTGGTGCTAAATAGCCCTGGCCTACACCACTAGATTCCTACAGGTTCCTCTCTTTAATCAGATCCTGGTTCACAATCGCATGTATAGTAGGAAACCTGAAAACATTAACCAGCGCTCTAATGTCATACCGAAGACCATCCTCAAAAATTCTGGCTCTCAACATCTCATCACCCACCAGCACGGGTACAAAACACTGAAGTTCCGTAAAATGAGTAGAATAGTCCATCACTGACATAGCACCCCACTACAGATTCATGGAATCTCAAGATCTATCTTCCCTCGGCATCTTGGGAGAGAAGAAGTCATAGAAGACTGCCTGAAAATATTCCCACGCTATGTCTATTTGATGATCTGACTGGTTGGTAAAATCCCACCACCTCTTGGCAGAATCACGCAACATATAAGTCACGAGCTTGACCCTTTGCCCTGGAGGCATCTCCAAGTGCTCGAAAATAGTCAACATCGATCCTAGCCAAGATTATGTAGCATGTGGTCCACCATCCCCTGAAAACGTGGGCGGATGCTGCTGCTGAAAGATACGCGTCAGCTCGGCAATAGATATAGCATCCTGCGGTGCTCCCTAAAAGGTCTGTATGAACCGCAATAAGCCTTCATGGAACTGCGCCTTCGCGGCTATGTCCGATATAACAGCTGGCGCCGCATATGGCTCTGCTGGAGGATCAACTGGTAGCCCCTGGCCCACCATCTCCGTAGTATAATTGTTGCCTCTCTCCTGGAGAACAACTCACGGTCGTCTAGGCGTCATGAATCTACAAGGTCAAAAGCACGCCTTAGATTCAAGATTATTAAGACTGAAAATCGAAGGAACCACAAAGGAAACAAGAGGAAGAAGGAATTCAATATTGGAAAAACAAGACTACACGGCGTGTACTTGACTTCCCTTCCCCTGCCCAGGTCCATCTACATGTCTAAGCCACACGGCTTCCATCAAACAAAACTACACTGTGTGTATAATATTTACACGGCATGTACGGTGTTATTTTCCAACTGCCCATGTCGTCTGTGACATGGTTGACTACTCGGCTTTACACCACTCGGCGTGTTACACCCATACACGGCATGTACACCATCCCATTTCCCAGCCACACGGCTAACTCCACATGGTCTGTCCTCAGACAAGACTACACGGTGTGTCCCATAGGTACACAGAGTGTCCAAGGAGAGGTGACACTGGCCCATGTTTTTAGTTACACGGTCGAGTCCCCAGGTCACACTACACGGCGTGTCTATTATTAACATGGCTTGTTTTGTCAAGGAGTTCACCGACCTGTGTTGTTAGTTACACAGCTAGACTCCGGGTCACACAATTCGACATGTACAAAAACTACACGGTGTGTTTTACTCAAGCCCTTCCCTACCCCGTGTCGCCGCCCACAAGTTTTGTGACACGGGAAGAGACTACTCGGCGTGTACTCAGGGTAAACGGCGTGTACTCAAATAGTTCATTTTTCTTCCCTAAAAGAAGAACACACACGGAATGTATGAGGTCCTACACGGTGTGTATTCTGGATTTTCTAGACTTTATGCCTTAGAAAATTCTCCGGGACCCAAAAAATACTAAATAACAACACCTAAGTGTCAAATTCAGATCCGTGAAGGCCCATACTCCTCATGAATCAATCAATGATCCACCAAATTCCGGTCAATGGGGGCCCATACTCCCCAAAAACCAAAGTTTGACATTCATTCTATAAAAAAGATCAAACAAACATACCATATCACAAGGCATGTATTTATCAAGCAGCTATGACAATAGTATGCTTTATTAGCACAACAGCTATCACAAAAACATGAAAATTATAATACACCTACATTGCATGGAAACTATGCATGCCATGTGATATCAAGCATGTGCCTATATGATTCATGAGATGGAATACACTCATCTCATCGGGTTGCAACTAAATAGAACCCACTGATAAAATATAAACAGTACAATCCAAGTGCGTCACCCAACGGTGAAAACATATCAACCGTAAATTGAAAAATCAAAATAATGCAAAATAGGAGGTAGACTGGCTTTTCCCTATACAGGGGTTAGCTACGACCGGGCACAGCTTATTACCAACTACCGTTCCGTCTTATCCCTGACTACGACTCCAAATAGTAAGTCAAAGAAAAGAAACGCCCTTTGATACCACTTTGTAACGTCCCGGACCCGGGTGTCATGCAACGGGTGCCCCGAGCCCGGTTCGCCACATGACCTCAGGCGCATTTCCCCAAATGCCAGAGGCTGCCGACTAGCAGTGAGGGCCCAGGTCTGATAGTGGGGAAACTATGCCCTCATTCGTCAAAGTGTAGCGCATCGAAATATAAAATAAAACATACAACGACAGCAGAAGTAGTAATCCATACACGATAGAAATACACTACAGCAGTGGATACAACCAACAGTATATAAATGATGATCCTAAATGTTTCATGTTTAAAGAAAAAAAGCCAGAACATGTTATATATCAATACAGTACAGCAGAATACAGAATACAACAAAACAAGGAAAATAGCTGGCAGTGGCATTGCGAGCCTAGGCTCGGTCCCATGCCCTCCTACTCCTCTGCAGCAGTCAAGTACATGTATAAGGACTCTTGACCCTATCTACACCTGTAGAAACGTAATCTGTTTGGGCTGAAAAGCATGACCCAAACAAGGTGTGAGAAATATATCTCAGTAGGCACCCACCAGAGGCTCGTGCCCAACTGCGTGCTAACATGCAACAATAGTGTGCAGTGTTAAAATGCAATAAAGTAAGAATTACTCAAAAGTCACTAATTACCAGTTATATTTCCATTTTATTATTCAATTTAAATCATTAAATATAAGAAATCCCCACAGTGCATTTCTAATAGACAACTACTATCCTTAGTCACGTAAACTCCTACCCTCAGGTAACGATTATCCAACACAATAATCTCCCCTCATGCATAACAGAGTCTTGCCCTCAGGCATAGGTAGTGTCGCCCACAGGCACAGAATCAGCTTCCCACAGGCACGGAAGAATTTTCCCTTAGGCTGGAATAACTATATCCCTAGGGCTAAACTGTGCAGTCCCTATAGGCTAATCATAACAATGCCCTCAGGCTAAATAGGTAATCGGGCCATGCCCAACAAATCAAAATGCATAAACAAGCAATTCCTCTCCAAGAAATTCTACAATTACTACATTAAAGGCATACCCTCGGGTATCCTGGACAAATGGCTAATAGAGGAACACACCCTCGGGGTGGTTCCGAATCCAAGCAACGATCCCAACCATCATTTTATTATCACAATATAATTACCTATGCAATTCTAGGCATTAAATATAGAAACGTCCTTAGCCACACGACACCCCAACATGGGTTCGTGGCACAAAAACACACCAAAACGCACGACCGGTGGAAAATAAACACAAACCCACATACCTTATTCATCAACGAGCATTATACACGAACGCTGACTCTAGAAACACCCAAGAACGGCGTATATCTGATGAAGAACAAAACCCATTCAAAATTAAATAACTTATGTTAAGAGACGAATTGGTAAGAATGGTACCAGGTGAGGAGAGGTCTTACCCGTGCGGTTCCAACGAGATCGTTCGAAGATGAATCGGATTCCAGACAAATGCCTGGTGGATCATCAAAGATCTGGCCTCCTCTTTTGGCTCCAAAATGGCTCAAGTTCCTCCTCTTCCAAATGAGGTGGCTACTGCCAGTTTTAATCTGAAAAAACAAAGTATACGGCATGTACTTATGAGTACACGGCGTGTACTCCCTTCATTTAACTTTTCATTTGGCAGGACCGCTACACTATTCATTCATCGACATGAGTACACGGCATGTACTCCCAAGTACACGGCGTGTACTATTTCCCAGCTGGCGGCGACTCCACCGCCTTACTATTCTAGCCTGCCGACTGACTACACGGCGTGTAAGGTACCCCTACACAGCGTGTAGTCAGTTCCTCCACCCTTCATCTCCATCATGGCTAAATGCCCTGTGTACTCATCCCAACACGGCCAAAATTACAGGGCGTGTGGATAAAGTACACGCCATGTAGTTCCAAAATTCAGGATTTTCCCCATTTTCCATATTTTCTCAAAAACACTTAAGGAAAAGGAAAAGAAGAAGCTCATACCTCTATAATCATTACTGGGTTCTTACAACCTACACTGAATGATATTTGGGGTGCTTTAAATGACAGTCATCACCAAATGAATTATAATAATGAATTATGATTCAAATGGAAAACATGAATTGAAACTGGGCCTTGTGTGATGATTGGAGATAAAATACCAATGTAATAACTGTTTAATTATGCATTGTATTTATTGATTCATAAAATTTCATACACTATCTTTTGACTTGAATTAATTTAAACACCATTAGTGGTGGCCTACTGAGTTTTGATCACACCCAATTTGGGCCGCCTCATTGGTACCTGAGTAGACTTTGTTGTTATTGGATTGGATAAAGGAATGGCCCAATGATAGAATGTTGTTTTGGATTAGGGAATGAGAGAGGGAACCTAACCTTTTTTGGGACCCTTTTTGGAGTGGATGTGTGTTTACTTTTAGTTTCATTATATACACTTGACATTCACATTGTCATAGAATGTTTTTTCATTTCTGTTGAGTATTGTATTTTCTTGTTTTGAGTATCATATGACCTAGCATTGTTCTGGTTATTTATACTCTTCCTCACTTGGTTATTGTTGTTCTCTTCTATTGATGTTTATTCTGATAGAATAGGGTATAGTCTCCCCAATACTGACTTACTAGACCCTCGCTACTAGTCAACACCCTCACGCATATGGGGAGGCCTTCATTATGGAATGTGGCCAACTGGATCGGGGTACTGTTTAGTGCCACCTGATTCAGGAGGTCACAGAAATGGAGGAGGAATTTTACTCATACTATAATGATCAGTTTCATGGATATTTATTTCAAAATAAATGAATTTATTTTTTATTACTATGATTTCACTCTTTTTAACATGATTTATCTCTATTGAAAATAATTTTTTACCTCTATTTTATTGAGTTTTATTTTATGTTTCTCTAATTTATCTTATTATTTTGTCCTCGAGAGATTATATGGATATGAAAATTATTATGAATGGTTGGTTATTCGAATGATTATGAATTTTATACTTCATTTAAAATAAATTATTTTTTACTTTTCAAAAAATCTACGATTTTGTTTACAAAATGTGTTATTTTCATATAGATTTACCACATGTTTTTTAAAAATAAATCTTTCTTGAAAGAGTTGTCATGATTCACTTCCATAATTAAACTTCAAAAACTAATGAGATTAAAAAATACATACTCCAAAAAGATGTAAGAAATTTGTTTTTTAAAATAATGATTATAATTTTATATATTCAAATTTTTTCTTACACTATATAATTCAATTTATTGGAGAACCCTTTTCATATTACACGAACAAAATAATCTTTTTTTTAAATTTTCATTGTTCAATTTTTTTTATTTAATAATCATTGTATAATTTGTTTCTCTTCCTATATTCTACCTAGCTATATTTTTTATAAAAATTTTATTTCTTTTTTTTAGAACCTATTAATTCCCATGTAAATTAATGTGATTCCAATATTAATGAATGTATTAGGTAAATATTGTAATAAAATAATGATTTGTGCATAAGATTATATAAAATAATGAACACTAATGATATAATTATCATTTATTTAAATACTTATTTAAATTAATAGTTAAATTTCCTATATATAAATATTAACATTAATTAATTAAAAAAATGTTCTTCAAATATTACCATTATTATTAATCCCATTAAATGATAAAAAATATTTAATTCCCATTACCAATAATATTCAGGAATGATTAACATTTTTTAATCATATCATAATTACTATTTTCACGTAATTACCATAGCAATGCTCTTAAAATATTGTATTTGTATTTATTTATTAGTGTATAATATTTGGATATTATATTTTTAACTATTTAAACTGATATATTTAATGGTATCAATGATAATTCTTGACCAGAGAGAATGTAAAACAAAATTGATGTGTTTTTTTTTTTGGAAAAAAAGAGAGAAATATTTTTCGGTTGAATATATCTAGAAGACAATCATTTACTCATGTCTCATTATTTATTTCTCACAATTAATCTACAGATGTCTGTTTTTGGTCATCATTCCCCCATATATAAAATTGTAGACTTGATTTTAAATTTTTTTTTAAATATTATTACTATATTGTTATTAAAAATATCAACGATTAATTTAAAAAAATATTTTAAAAAATAGGACTAAACTATGTAAGATATGTCAATATAGACTATGTTTATGGAATATGTTGAGTGTGATATTTGGTTTATATTTTGAAAACAATAAAAAAAATAATTTTAAATAAATCTTGTATCTGAGCGAGCAAACCCGCATGGTAACTGGCCATCCCGCAAGCACAAGGACATCAATTTTTATCAAAATGGTTCATGTGGTTGACTCAATACTATTAGTTTTTTTCACTTTAATATATATCCCATTACTTATTATATCAATGATATCACATCTAATTTTTTTTCTTTAGAAAATTTTAATTATTATTAAATCAGTAATTCAAGAATGTTCTAGGTAAAAAAATATGAAATATCATAGGTTACCAGACTCAAATTTAAGTCATATATAAAATTTTAATTATTTTATGGAAAATAGGGGAATTAAATTAAGACATATAAGATCAATAATAATAATAGAATTCATACCATAGAAAAAATAATCAAACAAAACATGTGACTCACATGTAATAATGTGCATTTCCAAAAAAAATACATAGCCACATTCCTCTATCTATTGATGAAAGAGAAATTGAAAGTATAGAAGAGATGAAAAAGGGAGTGGATCTTCAAAACCAGCAAGTGAAAAGATTGGATACCACTTTCGAGTGCATGTATTGTGTTGATAATGGTGAGGTAATATTATTCTAAAATAATATATTTCCATCCTCTCTCTATGGTAAGAATCATTCCCTTGAAAATGGACTATAATTCTACCACTGGTTGTTCCCAATACATATGGAGAGAATATCGTATGGCCACAATAGTGTATATGTGGGAGTCACAAACCATAACAACAATACCAACAAAACCTCCTCTAAAGAGCGATTCATCTATATTAATCTTCAACACATCTATTGGGGGAAGTTTCACCTTGCTAATGAAAGAATTTTATTTTGTGTTCCCAAGATGGATATCATTACAATTACTTATCTTCAACTAATATACCCCCTAATCAATCCATAGTGATGTTGGTCGCAATAGATGGTTGAAGACATAGTCATTTCATCTCACCCAAATAATATAATCCATATTACAAAGAGAATCCACCACCCCCATAGGGATATATGATGACTATTTTCATAGAAGGGATGCAATCAAGGGAGCCATATATACCTAGTGATGTTCATTATAATCCCATGCTTACCATAAGGATATGGCCTATGAGTTGGAGATAATTTCATGAAAAATTGACTCCATTGTTTCCATGAACATGGGATAAATAGGATCATCATATTCATGATGGAACATGATGAGTTACATAGAATAAGGAATTCCGACATATATTTTCAACTAGAAAAATTTTACCTTTTGTGGAACACACATACATCATAAAATATTCCTAAAAACATCATCCTTCGGGCTTCATGTCCTGAGTTCTATCTAATATCATGTTTAATACAGTGAATTCCCAAGCATTACTTTATCTAGTAAAGAATGTTCTAACCCATATCCTTTATTCATGGGATTCTCAAAATGTTTTTTATCACTCAAATTGAAACAATCATCATGGTTTACGATACACCAGGTATTTCCAACATTATAAAATATGGATTAAGCCCTGAAATCATCCCAATAATGGATCACCAGTGAGGTCACCTTCACCAAATCACCATAAACCAGTAACATACCTTCCATATTTTGACCATGGAACCATCTATGATTCTCCCATAAGGTCCACAAAATTGATGTTCATGAGACCCCCATAGTCTTATCTAAAAAATAATGGGATGGGGAATAAAATAAATCCATTAAAACTTGAGTGAGTAAAATATTTTTATTATAGAATCCTAGCACACAAGAAATTAGGGTGTTACAAAATCCACTACCCTTACTTAGATGGAAGAGAGTTTTTGAAGAATATAAAATCCCAAACCCCAAAACCCCTCATAGAAAAACCACTTAATTTTATTTCTATAATTATTAAGGCCCCAAAAAAAATTGGTGAGGTGAGAGTATATTTGATCGATAAAAAATAGGGATATTAAATAAGGGTATAATGTAGGTAGGGATCTCTTATTCCACTACCTTGATAATATTCTCATTACCTACTTTGGATAACCTTTTAAAAGTCATTCCCTGGATTTTTTTCCACGATATAAATTATTCTTGAAAAAATATGACTTTTAGAGAATGTAAAAATCATGGGAATCCTAAGGTATTTATTATGTTTTTTAATAACCTGAATACCTAAATTTCTGTTCAGTTATTCCCTCTGGCTCATGGGGACTTTTTAGATGAAATAGACTTTTTATTTAGAAAAGATGATAGATTTACTTGATTCCCTCTCATACATGTAGATCAAGTGAAAAATAGAGTTTCATTTTTATAGTGTGGCCCTTTAAAAAATAAAGCTATCATATGAAAAAAAAGATATCGGAAATGGGTGGAATTCATATACACACATTAACCCCATGCATAATATTTCCCTTTACTACCACTAAAATAATATTATAGAACACATCATCTAATAAAATAAAAATGAAATGGGAAAGAGGGACCCCCTGAAGAATACCCCTAGTTGGGGAAAAGTTATGAAAGAGGCCTCTACTTAATTTTAATCCTAAAATATACTGAATAGATTCATTACATGTTAAAATAAATCCATTTAGAGAATAATACCATTATACTACTAAAAAATAGATAAAGTGCTAATCAACCCTATAATTAGCCATTTCTATATCAATATAACAAGAAACATAACCTATTTTTGTAAAATAGTGTGTTTTAATATAGTGAAACACTTCATGAAAGATAATGGAATTATTATAGATTAGTCATTTGGGGTTGAAAGAACTCTGATTTTCAAAAATAATGATAGGGAATAAATAGTTAAGAAAAATATTTGAGAAAAATTATAAATAACAATGTACAAACTATTAAGACTAAAATATGAGATCATAGATGTTTTTTTGATCATAACATGAGGGTAATAATAGTTTCATTCATCGCATAGAATTTTTCATTACCCACCCATAGATCATTCATGAGGCTAAATATATCATGCTCGATAATCTTCTATAATTGTTTGAAAAATAATATGTGGAACCCATCCAGCCCTGTAGCTTTTATGGAGTGAATTTGTTGGAGAACCATAAATATTTTATCCTCAGTGAAGTCACATGTAATCTAATGGTTAATCATATCTATAACCATAGGTTTAATATAAGTGGTAATGCTAAAAGAAATGATGGACTTTATAGAATTATAATGATCTTCATAAAAATTCAGAATAAGATCATGGATCCCCCTCATAATGCAAATGGTTATACCTTCAACATTTTTAAGATATGATATTGAGTTCTTAAACCACCTTCCAGAGGCCATATGATGGAATTATAAGGTATTCGGGTCATCATCCATGATATAGGTTTCACATGGATGTAATAACCATAAGATTCCCCTAATTTTAAGCACCACATCTAGTTCTTCTTCATGGGATGAAATACAATGATGTAATGTGTCATAGGGGAGATGATAGTACAACTTGTTAAAACTCCTTTCAATTGCATTACATTAAGAATGTGTCTGTTAGAACATGTCATTACATAAAATTTTTAAATTATGAATCATATGATGGATATTCCTTCCCATAATAGGATCCCTTACCCTCCAATATGAATGGATTAGATATTTACATGACTTATCCTCAGAGTAGAAGCATTAAAATATGAAAATTCTTTCAGGTCATCTATTGCATTGTCTGTGAGAGAAGATGTTGGGGATAGGGTCGTGGCATGAATAGGCAGGAGCAAGGTGAGAAACCTAGAATAAGATGAAAGGCTTATTCAATTCACTCAATCCCCAGAATTTATCCATCTACTCCATAATATGGGTATTTTCAAAGTTCTCGTGAATTCATGTGTGAAGGTTTCTTCAGTACCTGGGATATTCATGTTTTTATATTTGAGTAGCCTGGTGAATCTCAATCATTGACATGAAAGGCCTATTTTTTCCCAAATTATTCTCATGTTGTAAAAAAATTTCATTAATTTCCTCACAAAATAGGGGTGGTCTATGATTGATATATTATGGTTTCTTGAGTAGCTTCAAATACTTATATTTATCCCTCTAATAGAGAAATCCATAAAATCCAATGAAAACCCCGATCATGGTGATAGGTTGGTGAATGGGGGTAGAAATTTGGTTATGAGAGAAGTATAAAACCCTTGTATCCAAATCCTCCCTCAAAAGAAGTTAGATTCCCCCCAAATGACCATGTTAGTAGATAGGGAAACAGTAATGGAAATTTATTTTTTATTCAAAACCATAAACTTCAATAAAATATAATATGGATTCAATAAGAACACTATATCAGGTAATCTTTTAGTGCATCGGTGTGGGGGCATCTGAATTGAGAATGGGTTTACAAGACCACACCAGTTCTAGCATAGGGTTTTTATTGAGATTGGTAGGGATGGTTGAAACTAACCTCTACCTATAAGTATTCAATATAGGTTCCATCTCCAACCTCTTTCCTTCTCTTGGAGTATCTCTCATTCATTAGAAACCCCTCCATCCATCTTTTGGAACTACACATTTTTACCATCCTCTTATTAGTACAAAACTCCCCTCTAACATTCCTTACCCAGAACCATTTTTTTGGCCTGACTAATGGAGGTTCGATAGGATCATAACCAAGAAGAGAGTAATGTTTGGGGCCCTAATATAATGAGGAAAAATTGATTTGGTGCATTAGAGAATACCCACTTTGGGCTATTGGGTGATTAATTATTACCCTCCAATGTTGGAGGGTTATTCTTAGAGGAAGTGTCCCTCACAATCATGGTCCATAATATAAAAAAAATTTCTTTCCACTTCCATCGACTTCGAACCACATTCTTTCTCAATGTACCCCATGCACCCACAAAATAAATAATTATTAGTAATTGTTCATCCTCATATGGGATCCATAAATTCAAGATATATATATATACCCACAAAACTCTTATAAATAGATATCCAAAATCAATCAAATCCCAAGTCCATATAGTTATGATCCAATGAATATTATCTGATCAATCTCATTTGACAAATTCATTGATTTGGCCACTGATTTCAAGCATAATACACCTAAATATTCCATAAGATTGGATTCATTTAAGGTGAATACTAAAAGTGGTTTTGGAAAGGGAGGTATTTTTATATCCCCGCCATTTCATAAATCCTCCATTAAAATTCGGTGGTTATCAAAGGTCCATATTCTCCCTTTAAGCAACTTCTTCTTCTCCTGTACATGGAAAAATTCATAGATGATGAGTCCTGCTTCTATTTATCATTTGGCCACTCAATAATCTAAATTCCATATATTTTGTAGAATATTTTTTAGGGAAGAAATATTTAATAGATGATTAATTATAAATTTTATGATGATGAGGAGACACATTGGGTGTGTTAGAAAAGCATCCTCATTCTTTTTTACTATTAATGTTGATTTTTCCCATATCACTGAGCACTAGATCATTACAATGGTGTATTAGGTTAGACTACATTTCACCGCTTCTTAGGAAAAAATACATATGGGAATAATTAGGAGAGGGTACATACCCATCCCCCCAATCATACTCAAGCTGGCATAGAACTGATGTTCCCAAGAAACCCTAGGACTCACCCAAACATTAGAATCCCTATGAGAAACTCTCAAGAAATGAAGAGAATTTTTTTCATATTACCAAATTTTAGTCATCAATAACCTAATAATCAAAAAATCTATTTATTTTCTTGTTATATAAATATTTATATGAACATATTTTCACGACTACATATTCATGTTTTATTATTTCTAGTTAATATCACCGAATAATGATTACTTATATCAACTCTAACTATAATCACTATTAATGTATATCATTAAATTGTGATAAAAAGAATTTATTAAAGGCTATGATTATGAGTGATTTTTTTAGAATTGATAAAAGTAATAGATTTATCAGTGCCTTTTCAGCACTGATAAATGATGTACTTTTTTATCATACAGATTTATATATTTTAAAATTTGATTTATATAAAAATAAGTGCATATTTATAATAATATATATATATATATTCATATGTATTCATTTATAACTATATGTACATTAATCAAGTATATACAATAATTAACTGGGTATAAATAAATAATTTATTCAATTAGATGAAGAGGATGGTATTGTTTTTCAAATCCTAAATGGGTTGGGGCAAGTTAGTGATTGAAGACCCATCCCATCATGCATGGGATCTATATCAAACCTCTAGATATTTCATGAATTCTTGAATATATACATATATATTAGTAACTGAAAAAATGAAACATAAAATATTTGAATGAATTTAAATTATAAAATGAACTTATTATAATTTTAGTAAATTCACTAATTAGTAATGTATATTTTAAATATTCATAGATTTTTTTTAAATTTAATTTAAAAGTAAAGTTTAATTATAATTAAAATTCTAAAAGTTGATAATAAAATATTTTTTTATATAAATCCATTAAAATTCATATATATATAATTCATTATAGTATTTATATATATTAATATATCTATATTTAAATTTTAACAATATTTAAATAAAATTATTAAAATTCATATATTTATTATTATTTAATAATTATTGATATATCATGAAAATAAATAAATATATATATATATATATAATTTTTATTTATACATTTATATCAATAATATATTTATAAAAAATTTATTTATTTATATAAAAAATAATCTTTTTACTAATAATTAATACATTAACTTATTCATTTACTAATAAAACATTTTTTTAATATTAATACATTTACCATAATATTATTAAATTATTTAATAAATTAAATAAAATTATTTTGTTTATTTTTTCCATATTTTTATTGATTATTCGTTTTCAATTATCATTTTTTATTATTTTCTTAATTTATTCATTTGTAATATTTATTAATTTCTAATTTTTTTAATTAATTAGTTTTTAATATTTATTTATATTTATTTATTTATTAGGATTACGTATTTTCAATTTCTTCATAATTAATATGATTAATATTTATTTATATTTATTTATTATGTTTTAATATTTTTAATATCATTGAAACTTATATAATACATTTATTTCATTGCAATTTAATATTTTTATAATTTAATTAATTTATATAATTCATTTTTAATAATTTAATTATATATATAATTAATATTTTTATGACACCTCTCCCCGAGCCACTTGATAGTTCCATGGCCAAGGTCGCTACAAAACTTCAGTTGAGCCTCTCCATATGCCAGAGATTTTTGACTAGTGGAGGAGGATGATTTTATAAAAGGGGGAGAATATTAATTTTAATCAATGTGATTCAATAATGAAAAAAATAACTAAAATAATACATAACATAAAAATTAGAGCACACATATATAGATAAACACGATACTATAATGAATTCTATGTTAAATTTGCCACAAATCCATTGGGATGATCACAAATACAAAAAAATAAGAAATAAAATTCATGCACACTGACCTTACTAACATCCTTGGGCCTCACTCACCCTATTTTCCAATACACATGAGCTACACCACCTTGATCTAGTGCACATCCTATGTTTAACCTGAAAGAATACATATGGTCTACACATAAACATCGAGGTTACCATTTGAGGCTTGAGAAATACATCCTAGGGGGGGTCTCACCAGGATCCCTTACTATACTCCATCATATAAATCTATGCATGAGGAAAACGATAAGCATGTCACAAATGTTTGATGTACATTTTCTGCTAACCATGCCACCATGACCCCTTGTACGTAAGATCAATCTGTTCTAACTTATCCACCACGACACCCGACCATACCTACTTTGGAGCAATGCTATAATCCACAATGTCACATCATATCATGCCCCCGAACTGATTCCTGACCTTCCCCTTAAGACTCAGTGTATTGTGGCATCCAAATATTGACCTATTACCAATATGAAATTGGCGTGTTCATGTGTCCACATCATGACCCACAACTTGATTACTCAGGGTAGGGTCATTGGTATCATCTTTCACTGCCTTATGACCTAGCCCCTCATGGATGGTCACTACCATTACCCAGGCCTCTTAGGAATGGTTCATCAACCACACTGAACATTTCCTAATTTTTCAAGGGAGGTCACAAGCATACCAACCTATCCTCAATGACTCTAGGGAGGTTACAAGAACACCATCCCATACCCACATACTCTAGGATGGTAACAAGCACACCAACCATCCCCACATGATCTAAGGAAGTAATAAGAACATCGAGTCCTCCCCACATCCTATGGGGAGGTCGCATCAAGCACAATAGGCCTTATCCTATCACACATCTCTTTAGATGATCCAATGAAATCATTCACTTTAAACATATCCCCTTGATAAACACTTACCACCACACCTTTTTTGGGTGTCTATTGGGTCCTCTAGACCCAACATGGTCTCTTCTCATTTCATTATCCTCACCCATCAGTGGCTCCACAACCCATAGGCTCATCAAAACCAGACCTAAAGGTAGGTTCCTCTCCATCATGGTCTCTCATCACTCATAGTCTGTCTACCCCATGATTGTCCAAAAATGCAAGCTCTAATCCCCTTGGCATCTAGATGCCATGTCCTGACCAAGACCATTACCCACACCACAGTCTCATCTCACATCATCTAACTAACTTCTTTTAGCCCATCACTCAAAGGAAACCCCTCTCCATTTCACCATGTCTATACCTGAAGGAATCATTTATCTCATAGTTCTAATCATGAAAAACCACCCACATGAGGGTGTCACTCACTAGGCATGAGATAAATAGTTGTCTTATCCATTATCAATTGGCCAAAGCCTCTTTCATCATAACATTTATCCCTAAAGAAGAATCATAGGCAACCCACATCTCATATTGTACCCCAAAACCTACTTAAGGCCTTGCAAGAGCTCAAACGACTTCCATATCCCTTGGTGACACAATTGTCGAGTGATATTATGTCACTTTAGTCCTAAAGAATACTTTTCTATAACATATGATTCTGAACATCATCCTTTCTCTTCTTCTCATGGTATCCCTAGTTCAAATACATCAACCCAGTCTCGTGAAGCATGTAAGTAGGTGTAAAATAATGCGTAAACAAATATATGGATTTGTATTAAAGGGACTTCCTCGGTCACATTTCATTAATGTTTAATATATTTAGTTCATTTATTTTTTGAAACTTAATTTATAATAAATTATAGATTTTACTGTATATTTTTTTTCAAATATTAATTTCAAATTATTACAATTTTTTATGATTTATCATATTAAATTTAACTAAATTATTTATTTATAATTGATTCATATAACTAAAATCTATATACAGATTAAATTAAAAAGATATTATCTATCATCATTGGAAATTATTTATTAAAATCATTTCACAATAACAAAGGATTCAATTCATTTAATAATTTGATTTCCATTAATAAAAATTTACTTGAAATTTAAAATAAATTTCTATAATTCAACACATTTATTTAATATTTTTATAAATATCAACTATTTTGAATATTTTTTAGGAACATATTATTAAGTCAATCTTAGTATATATAAAAATATTTATTTAACCACTTTAAAAAATTATTTATAATTTTATAATTTTAAAATTAATTAGTAAATATAAATTAAATTACTTTTATTATTAATATTTTATCAATAATAATTAATTTAATGGAATTTAATTTAGAAATAATTAATAAATCCAATATGAAATTAACTCATAATAAAAGAAACATATATATATTTATGAAAATAATAGCTAAATATTATTAAATAATAGTAATTTTTTGTACAACGTTATATACAATCATGAAAATTAATTATATAATTAATATTAATTTAAATAGATATATTAAATTAATAGTTAAACTAATTATATAAAATTAAGAACACTAAGTAATAAATACAAAATTCATCAATTGTAAATATTTTTATTAACCCCATTAAATAATTAAAATGATTTTATTACAATTTTCAATAATCATAATGAATGATTAACATTAATTTATCATATTATAATTAGTGTTATTAAATGATTACAATAATAATGATTCTAAATATTTTTATATGTATTTTTTTAATAAACACAAAAATTAAGGATATTTTATTTTGAAGTATTTAAACTAATAAATTTAATGGTATCAAAGATAATTTATGACAATAGATACTGTAAATAATATTTTGACATGTTTCTTTTGGGAAATCCATGATTGAAGTTAGCATTGTGGAGAATACAGAGCCCCATAAATGCCTCTCCCACCTCTTGGTTGGGAGATTCACATCTATTAGACTCCATAACATAATAGCCTTCATGAATTCGTTGTAGTCTTTTTGGAGGTTTGAAGAGGGTGTTTCTATCAAGTAAATAGAACCTGGGATGATTAATTTTCAAATATTTAAGGAATATGAAAAGATATACATTTTAAATAAATTTCAATGGTATTTTTATAATCATCTTATTATGATCAAGGACATGGTTAACGGGTTTAACATCACCATGATAGAATTCTATCATTCCCCTTTATAGATCTGGGTGAAAGTAATCCAATTTATATGTAGGATCGATCAAGTTATGTGTGGGACTGGTAATACTATTACGGTGATTATGGAATGGGATGTTTCATATCTGATTCAGTGGGGTCTTACAATGTGAACCAGAGCTATGGTGGACATCACAAAACCCATTATATGATGTAAATTATTTAAACTCTCAGACTCCATGATATGGGTTTCGTTGGAATTTGAAAATATCTCATCCATTATTTTCTTCTATGGACTCATTGATCATGCGGTAACAGATTACAAAATAAGAAAACTTGTTTTCGAGGATGAATTACACTAAAATATGTTATTTGGATCTGAGTGATATCGGTTGGTGTTCTACCCACTTTGGAGGATAAAAAATATGGTCATGGAAAATTTCACCAAATTTATAGATAAATTTTTCCAACATAAAAGGTTGTGACAATCTTGATGGGGATTCCATACTTACCCCATGTACTAGGGAGTTTGTCATAACATTTACTAAAAGACATGGGCCTTTATGTTCCCTTTATTGGTGGCTATATTCTCCCTAAGAAGGTGGATGGGGGATCATAGTATGAAGATAAACATAATGTCAAGGCAAGGAACAATTTTTTAGCTGACCATTTATTCACCTTACAAAATGTGGATAATGACTTGGTGCACCAAAAAAATAGGACATATATCGAACCGCTGATTTTTTAACCATGGACCGAAAGCATCATATGAAATTAAATTTTCCATATCCTTGGGTGAGGTTCTACATGAGGTGGTATGTATGGATTTCACTTTTCTAGGTTAGGAGGAACTACCATGATTTCCTACCATGAGCATGGTTATTCTAGTTCTGTAAGATTCTCCTCATGGAGTGAACCTAGTCAAAAAAAGTCAAAAACATAATTTGAATTGGTGGAATAATAATAAAACTAATATTGATCACTAGAAAATTAAAATTTATTTCAATATAAGTCATCGTAGAAGTTCTTAGGATGAAGCTCCTTCAGGTTCTCAAAAATAATCAATGTAGTTAGAGGGTCATGCCCCAAATTACCTAATAGAGGTGGAGGATAGTTCAGGCCAACCAGACATATCACCATGAGACTCTTCTATTGTAAATTATTTTAATAGGGAAAAAAATTATTAGATCACATTCTCTATCAATGGAGCTCCAAGTGTAGCCCCAATATGGTCTTTTTTTTGAGATCATATTAAAAAGCAAGGACATACGAGGGATTACATTGAAAACTAGATTTAAAAACTATTTCTTGGTTAGATGGGTTTGCCATATAGGTGGAATTTTCATCCTTTGGAGAGAGTAATTTGAAGCTTAAGGGTTTATATTATCCCAAAACCATGTCACCTTTCCAATTCATAAACCCCATAAACTGAAATTGAATGTCATGGGTTTTTGTGGATTGCAGGGAGAAAGAGACCAGTGGAGAACCTAGGAGTTGATTAAATCTATCAGAAATATGATAAAATGAACTATTCACTATTGTGGTTATTTAAATGAGATCATATTCTATAATAAGAAGAAACTATGTTCCAAGAAAAAAATTTTCTTCCATGTATCAATTTGGAGACTACATGCTTTACTCAGGACTCTCTGACTGAAATTTAATTTTTTATTTCCAAACAATTTTAGGAAAAGTGATAAACCATACAACCATTAACATAAACCAGATCACAACTTGAAACATCCACAAAATAAAAACACTTAGAAAAAACCACAAACCAACTAGAACATCATAGAACTATATATCATAATACATGTAGTCCTCTCCACATCCCACACAAGACACCCCCTTTGTCGTAGTTGATTCCCACTCAGAGGCCGATTTATGTCGCCTCAAGAAGTAATTTTTTTTCTCAAATTTCTCTATCTAATCCATTAAAGGTTCTAGTGAGAAAGTTTGTTTGATCAAGCTATCTTTTTTGAAGGTGAGAATCACACTTTTGTCCCGTTTAAGGGAAGATCTGGTACACATCGGTCACGGAAGGTAAGAGTAGTCTTTCTTTGTTCGTCTTCTTGGAGTAGCAGAAATAGTTACTTCACACTCAGTCAACCTTTTCGTCCCACTTTTCACAATACCACTGTATGATAGGATTGCTGGAGCACTTAAAATTTCCTTTTCTCCCTCAGAATCATTTTTCTTTTTACTCCCCTGGCTATTACCCTCACACTCCGAAAGATTCCCCCTCCTAGTAACCGGAGAGTAATTATAAATTAATTCAAGATACCCAACTGATGTATTGTCCTCTTCACCGGTCATAGAGACAACCTCGTACCTCAACCTTTCAGTGTCAGGTTGTCCTATACTAGGCCTTTCAGCACCAACAGTTAGAGTACCAGACTCCAAGCCTTCTTCAATACCATCTTCCAAAAGGCCTTCGAATCTGTTGGTCAGGGTGAGGAAGGTACTCGTCGAGGGGCTTAACCCTTTATGACCCCCCTCACTGTACGGACAGGTCATGCCCAATTTAGAACTCTGTCTCTCCACCTTCTATACCTTCACCGTGTTCCCCTTCTCCATCTTCTACTCCAAACACTGCTCCTTAGAACCCGAACCAGACTACTTCTGAGACGGGAATATAGAAGAGCCCGCCAAATCCTGCCATATCCTGTTGAAAACCTCTTCCACCATCGGGTTACCTTGTAGTGTAATATCTCTTGAAGCTTTAGAAATGTGACCATCCATTATCGCAACCTCGTGAGAGTCCTTCTGGAGGTCACTCTCCTGAAGAACGCCCCTGGTTTTGGACCCCGAAGCCTCCATGACCAGACCAGCTTCCACATCGACCTCCGGACTCTCACCTGGTGTAGCCTCCCCTTTGATTTCCACAACCTTTTTCCCATTTCGGTTAACATTTATTGATGGATCAATGACTATCATGCGGTAAGCATCCAAGATTGGCCTAAACGCTTGCAAGATGGACAAAAATCGATCTAGTTATCATAAATCACCTGCTGCTTCCACTTGTAATTTTCTTCGATAGTAATCCATACATAATCATGGGGAAAACAAGGAGCATCCACTTAAATACAAATATGAGGTTTCACCGGGTGGCACACGGCCTCCGTGCGACTATTAGAACACATGAATCTTCCTACGAGGTTGACTATCATACGAATCACCAAAGGATTCTGAAATGCTAAAGGGAGGATTGGAAGACTTACCCACACCGCCGTAGCAGGAGAATATCGATTCATATGCAGATCGAATGACCAATATAGAATAAAGAAATGAAATCTGTTGAAGATACGCAGTGTTCTCAAACAGGCCCTAATAAGATCCGCCTCTGATTTGAATCGAATCATGATATGGTTTCTATCAAGCAATCAGACAACCACTCTCTCTTGAAGGTCCCAAAAACTGAAGACAACCTGGTCGAAGGAATCTATTGAAGGTATTCTATGCTTAAAACGGGAAACAAAATTGCGATTCATGAGTGATGAAGTTCCTGTAAACTCAAAGGTTGAAAGCTGAAGGTTAGTGATGCCATCGAGAGTGTATGAAACCTTTAGGCATAGAGAAACTTCTGGTAATTGAGGGAGGTAATCATTATTGGTGAATGGTTATAAGACCCCACCTCTCTAGTTTAACGCTGATTCCCCCTCCCCCACCAAGGGGGGAGGGGCCAAAGACGGCATTGTCGTTGCTAAGAAGAGGAAGTTAGTCCCGAGGAGCTAGGGTTTCCCGAGAGCATTTCATCATTTTCATAGGAGATTAATGTTGCCCACACTCAGGACTCTCAGATCTGGGATTCTTGGGGAGTCTGTTTACTTGGCTCCACGGATGTGCCCTAGAATCCATTTTGCCTAAATGTTCCAATAGGTTTTTAGATTGAAGATACTAGGTTTTTAAGTTCCATAGGTATGATGTTTCCCACATCCCTCTGGTTTTAACTAGTCATAGTCCTATTTTTCTCTAGTCTTAGGTTGTGTCCCATTGCTATAGGACATCGTGGGATTTAGATTAGAATGCTTGTGGATTTAGAATAATAACTACTGGGGAGTGGTAGAAGCTACTTGGTCATCCTCTCAAGACAATTTCTAGGAAAATACTAGATTTATAGGAACTCAGCTATAATGGTAGAGTCAACAACACTATAGGAACTTCGATTGCAGAATTATTATACATGATAAAGAAATAAAAATAACTTTTGAGGAACCCACTTATGATATTTCCCTACATGAGGTAGTAACTCTGGAAAGTTAGCTGGATGATTCCATGATATACATAGAATACTATTTGTTTATCTGATCAACTGAGGATTTTATCAAACAGGTTGACCAGAATACCAACTTCTTTCCTCAAAATTCTTGATCCAGAAGATCAAAGAACATTTTTTCAAAATTAGAGGTAGGGGATGAAATATTCACTTATAATGGCATAGAGATTCAAGAGATGATTGAGTCCTTTTATAAATATCTGTTTATGTCTGAGAATGGATCCCCACCCCCACTCAAGGGACCTCCCGAGCTGTATTTAGCCAAAAGTTACCAAGGCATTGACTCTGGAGATTTATACTTAATTTTTATCACCATACAAATTTTCGGTACCATAGTCCCCATTAAATTATATCAAATACCCCATAAAATTTATTCATTCAATAAATAGATATTATATTTACATTTAATGAAATAATTAACTTGAAAATAAATATTTATTTATTTTATGCGATCACAAAAACATGGAAAAAATATTCTTCAGTCTTGAGAATAAGATTTAATATAGTAATTAAATTCAAATAAAATTTTACTAATATTAGTAGAAAAACATAGTGTGTGGACTTCTATGATTATTTCTTATTGACATTAATTTGTATTTCATAAATTCCATGATTAATATTTATCAATAGTCATGGCATCCAAGAGAAAGAAGTTAATGACTCACATCAGAAATCACACAAAATACATCACTATGTAATATAATCTCTTTATCATGGCATCTTATCCCAAAGGTTACATGTGTCATTAACCTATATACTTGATACATCTAACATTGACCATTTTAATGAAAATTTTAATTACCCCATTGCCATGGAATTTAATGCATTAGTTATACTTTCAATCAAATGTATGAGATACCAACTTCCAAAAATAAAGAATGGAAAAATTCATCCTCTACCTATTCTTTAATAACATATTATTCGTAGTGAAACCAATCTACCCTACATCCCGAAAACATATGACATCACATTTTTTTGTTAGTAAATCAATGTATGTGAGTCATGACATGAATTATTAATAAACTTACTCTCTAAGGATTATCAGGCGTGATTGCAGATAGGAAATTCTAATGACACAATGACAAGTGGTATTTTTATAGGTGGGTTTATTCACATAATCACCCATATTTGAGATTACCTGGTGTGAACTTCATGAGATAAAGTCTCAAAAGCTTATGAGTACTCACATATTATAATAATTACTCTATTTTCTCTTCATATAATTTTATCCTTCCATAAAACTATACTTAAAAATATCATCATAGAATTTTAAGTATCTCATCAGGGTGTGGAACCGCCATATCCTTTTCAATGCGATAGATACTGTAGGACATTGTTACATTAAAGTCATGTATTCTAATAAACAATATATAATGAAAAGTTTTTATTAATATTCAGTTATTTTAATTTAAATATAATCCATAGTATGAACATTTGGGTCTAGAACACCAACTAAAAAATAAAAAATATGTGGATGAAAAAAACTTGAGTGTAATAGTACCATATTGTTGGAAAATTATATCAAGACATGAAGAAAAGGTAAAAATTTTGAGGTTTGGAAGAATAAATTCAACCAACCTATTAAACCCAGCAAATCAATTTTCATTAGTAACATTGGGTTCACAATAACATTATGTGTAATGATTGATATAGATATGTGGAACAATGTTTTTCCTTCATTAAAGGCAGTCATTTGGTAATAAACTAGGGTAATGTTATGATATATTTTATCAATATTAATGAAAAATAATATAATGAAACATTTTTTTACATTTCATTATCCATTATAGAGTACATTAATTTTAGATATTTTATATATTAAATTCATATTCATGATCACTGAAAAGGTTTATAGATCCTTACTGACACATTTTATATAGTGATATCTCTAGGATGATGAGGGGAAAGTAAATCCCCATCCACTAGCTATGTATGAACACATAATAATACAAGAAACAAAAAAACTATTTCTTTGGACATCATGAGAATGAATCTTTTCATAAGAATTATATTTCATATTATTTTATTTAAATTTAATTATATTATTCACTTTTATTGAAAATTGATAATTGATGAAACAATAAATAGTTAATAAAAATAAATATTCCCCATATAAACCCATTAACCCCTACCATAAATCATGGATGAAGTATACTTGACATGAGAAAATGGAATTTATTTTAAATATATAGTGAATATTTTATGTCATATGAAACAAAAACATAATAATTATCCATTTTCTAGATACAAATTGATGAATTGAAATCTATATCCACTTATATCTAATTTCATGTGATATGGAAGGAGAATAATGTAAATAGATAAGGAAAAATAGTTTGTGAAAACACACAAAAATTATGAGAATCATGTCAATGTATGATATAACATTAATTTGTTATGATTTGTAATGATATTACATTAAAATATATACTTATGTACGTAGAGTTTTCTTATATTTTAGACACAAGAATCATTATTGGATGTACTAGATAAAAAACAACAAGTAGTATCTTTAATGTGGCCAAAACAATATGTCCATGTTAAAGGTTATGGTTTTGGCGTGCCACCTAGAGAATTTTTTGATAATGAAAAGTCACTTGGGGATGTAAATAATAAAATTAAAGACAAAAATCCATAAATTGATTTTATAAATGAAATTATTACCAAGTATGGTTTTATGGACCGGTATGTTAAAAGTGATCAAACGGAACCAAAAATAGAGAAAAAAACCATATAATGACTCAAACTCCACTAGATTTGTGGTTATCCATTCCCCTCAATGTAATTTCTTACCAAAGGTAATCAATTTTGTTACAGATTTTTTTTTTCTAATTGACAATCAAAAAACTACTGATAACATTATTATGCTAAATATTTTCTTTGTGAACGAAAGTGTGAGTTATATCTAATAGCACCCACCCATCGCCTTATTGTGGGGAGTACACTATACAATATCAAAAATGGTGTGGTTCACAATAAACATACTCCCAAAAGATCACATGAGAGTGAGGATTAAAGTAGCTCTGGAGTTTATCATTAAGATAAATTTTCCCCTTGAAGATGTAGATGTTACCATGGTTAAATTTCTATTGGTGAAGGGTTTTGTTAGAGTCTAATAACATTTATTAGAATCATTATAAATGATCAAAACCCTACTATTATAAAGTCATTTGAATAAATATAAAACCTAATAAAAAATGAAATGAATAATGCTATAAATGTATGTACCATACACTAATTAGCCACTCAAGCTTTTGATATTTGTTTGATGAGTTTGATCAAGATCACCAAAGTGGAAAACCAAATTATCCCACCTCTATAGTGTATCAACCGGACAATATAAATATTCTGAGATTCGTAAGGTATTATACTTTTATCATTGGTATTCTAGTACTCTATATGAAAATAATAAAGATAAAAGAGAGTATTAGTTCAGGGAGTATTGACCTAGAATGAGAATGCACCCATGAACCATTTCCATCGAATGAAAATAATATATATATCATGTCGAATACACCCTTTGACAAATAATAAATTTACTTGTGTGTTTATAAAACAAGAGTAAATTCCTTGGAAAATGTAATCATATCATGAATTTAAACTCCACTATAAAAATACATCTCATGTAACTCCTTAATAAATGATGCCTTAAATAAGTTCATCTTTTAAATATTAACACATTGAATATTAATATGATCATTTGATCAAAGATGGTAGCCCACCTAAAATATTATTTCATGCATGTATCTAGATATCCCATTCACATGATATATACATACATCGTATATAAGCTATATCTTTAGGCAATATCTCTTTCAATCTCTTACATGTACTAAATCCTAATAAACTTTTTTCCATCTCACCTTATATTGTATCGTATACAATAAATTTTGAAAACATATCCAAAAACCATTTTTTATATCTTCCAAAAACTATTTTTGAAATTTATAATTAACATATCCATTTATGGAATCATACGAAATACCTTGTGAACATCCATCCAAAAACATTTGGGTTACATATAAAACACATTAAGAGTAGATCTCTAAGTCGAACTAAATCCCTATTCATTCAACCACAATGCCTAAACCTATAGGAATTTATATCATTGATAATAAATAAAAATCCCCAGATCGATATATGTTATCAAAGAGAAGCCTCTTGAAAAACAACAATATTACTCAAGCTATAAAGGGATCTGGCATGATATCCATCAAACACATGTGTATCTATACAAGTTCCCATCAGTCTACATCATATGAAAATTTAAATTCTCATATTTTCCATTTTTCCAGGACATGCAATGACCATGAAACATGAAACATGTCAACCCCACAAAGCTAACTCATCTATTTTTGATTTTCAGAGTATATACTAATTTGATTTGTGAATAAAAGACATTTAATTTATCCTTATTAATAATCACATAAAATTTTTCCTTATTTAGATAGGTATAAAATATCCAACTGTGGACACACACACTCCAATATACAATCTCAATCGAGGATTTAGATTTCATACTGATCATATGAGAGGAAAAATACCATCTTCGTTAAGCTAAAATCGATAACATAATCAGTAGCATAGCCAACCACCATCTTATTAGCTAAGTAAATATGTACATGTTCATAAGTATGGTATAAAAGTATGAAGGTTTTAATGCTAGTTATCTCACTGAACTCAAGTATTGGGGACTAAAATAATATCCATAGACCCATAGTATACCAAATTCATCTTAATTATCGCCCATGTTGTATACATAGTGGGTCATCAAGCGCACACAAATAATCTTATTCGTTCTCTTGTGCCTCAAGAGAATATTTTGTTTCTCTATGAAAGAATCCTACACATTCTGACACTAACATTTCTTCATAACCTATAATACTTCTTCCTTAACATTTGTTGGGGATAAAAAAAATTATACTTTGAGAGGTCAAATATCATTTCACATCATGAAATGCATATATATATATATGTACATTTATGTAGATAATGTGAATGACTAATAAAATTGAGGATTATTAAATTATGATTTATTTTAATATTATTAATCTCTTTAAGAATATTTGAAAAACCTTATATAATCATTAGTTTAACATATTATATATGTAAAACTTCAATATTAACCTTATGTTTTCTACACTTTCTGGGTTTCGTTAACACTTTGCGTCTTATGTAATTCATGTCATATTTTTGTGTCACCATCTGAAAGAAACCTACCACAAATATCATCAGTGATAAACATATATAAAGTAATCAATTTGGAATAATAAAGATATTTTGGAATCATGTTCCTAACAATTAAACTTCTTAACCATATTTAAACTTTATAACTTCACAACATCAAATGTTATGATATTAACTTCTCTTATCTACTTAAAAATATTTTTATGTTCAGCCTCATCATTTTTGGATCACTATAACATAAGTTTTTTTACGTAAAATAGTTCATTTTATTACAAAATTATTTTTTAATACATCTTAAATCTCTTAGCGTATTAAATAATTAATTTTTTATTGTTTTAATTATTTATTTATTAACTATTAATTTATATATGTCAAAAAAATACACCCACTAGCCTCTTAGAAATGAAATTCTCTTGAAAATATCATTTTAAGATACAAAAAACCATTTTATTTTAAGAAATAATTTTTTTTTACTTTTAGTATATATACATTAAAAAAATAAACTATTTTTTTATATCATATATTCTATTAAATGTTTTTGAAACACTACCATTTGAAAATAAGTCTTTATTGTAATATACCACAAAATATTGGTGGGAACACATTCCATTATATTTTTACAAATACTTGGATATACATTTTGCCCTAGACAAAAAACATTTATCCATATCTTCTTCTCAAAATATTTTTTTGAAATTAATGAATCAATAACCATGCATATACATTTAATTATCTCATATTCGATCATAGAAACTCTTTTTTATCAAACACGTTCTCTTATCACATAAGATCAATGATACATATATTCACATATTTTACTTATAAATATTTGATCTTGATAAAATCCACTATATTAAAATCCTTTATGTAGTAACTAATCACTCCATATCATAAATATAATCTACAAGCTGAATCAATCCTTAATTTGATTTTGAACTCTTGTAAATTTAAAATAAATTATATAATATAAATTTGGTATCACATACATTTGAAGATCAATGAATTAATTTCTATAGCATCCATATTTTACAAGGAAATTCAATAGAGGTTCAAAAAATCAATCAGGTATATCTTGGATAATCCAATCATATTGAATTATTACACTTCTTTCTAAATAATACTTTCTTTAAATGGATTTAATTCGCTTCTTGATGAACCATTGGAAAAATTTTAATCTAAATTTTATTCTTTTGATTTGAAATTTTTGCTACTTGTACAGTTTCTATAGTACATTAGAACCTATACAACATATTACTAGTTCATATATATTCTCATCCATGATAATATCATGTAAATGTTATTTTTATTCAATCATATTATCAAAAACATTCCATAGATGTAAATATGATAAATTAAATATCTAGAACAATTCATTAGGGAAAATAATAATCTCACCAAGCCATTCAACATATTGAATCATATTGAATACCATTTGATATATACAATAATATTGAGTAGAGACTAATATTCCTTTTTTCATTTAGCATATCATACCTTTGAAACATTAAATTAATCACTCTATGATTCTATAAGAATTTAGATTCACTTGTTAAACAACATAAACACTTGGTTGTTATGGAAGAAAAAATTCTAACACATAAAGTCTCTTTAATTATGTTTTTTATATTACCAATCTTTCTTAAGATCTTTTCTTAAGTTACCAGACTTAGGAGTAGCTTCCATTAATTTTACCTTTATCATAGATTGATCACAGCATTTGGTTTGATAATGATGATGATATTCATCTACAATATAATCTATTATCAGATAAGTATCATGATTCATATAAATTAAATAAAGACTTATATTTAATATGATCCCACTAAAATGATGACCCCTTTTAAACACTCACCATATCCATTAGTGGAACAAGATCCATATTTCCCCACAATTTAAACTAGTTTGTTCATGTAAATAAAAAATTATTGTTTTAGTAAGGCATAATCCCATTTAAAGCATTTGTTACTCTTTGATAGTTGAGAAAACAATCCTTTTCCCAATCCATCATACATATATACTCAAATATCTTCCCTTGGTATCATAAACATTAAGTCTTCACAGCTAGTGTAACCCAAAGAAAATTCCAAGAATAATCCCACAATGTAAAATAAAGGGATACTCATTATTTTCTCGATAACGTCTTTAATTCAATAAAAAGTCACTTATAACTTGTTTTACTTATATTACATAATCCATGGGTACTCATGATGAGTTTTACAATACCTAGTTCGATGAACAATGTTTTAACAAGTTCCTATTTATAAGGAATCTAAAACATAGTATTTTAAATGGATTTTAATATCATTATCTTATCTCATGTTATTCACCTTAATTTTTTCATTATTCTAGTAATTTAGATTGGAATCGTATTCCCTATAAAAAATCAATTTGTTCAAACCATATTTATATGTAACCCATTACACAACCCATATGTGTGTGCTACTCACAAAAAAATTGATGCCAAACATATTCCTACATATTCAGATGCATCATATGCATTAGTTAAATTAAATATTCATTTCATGGAATATAATTATTTGAAAATGGCAATATCCAAACTAGTAAACCTGGAGTTACAGATAACCAAACCCATTCACTTTCCAATACAAGGCATATCCATTTATGTAAGTAGGTAGAAAGGCCCAAAATCCCACTACCTAGGGATAAATTTCTCAAGGGAGAATAAAATCCATCATAACTCTAAAACTCAATATGAACTAACTATATTCAATAACTATATACAAGCTAATTTCAACAATTAAAAACCATGATGAAGGTATATGAAAAACTAAATTCATTATAGAATAAATCCTACAATGTAATGTAAGGCTCTATCTTAGAAGAAGTTTGACATTTTAAACAAATGCATACATAATAGTCACATTTCATAAAAGTTTTACTAAACATGATTATAACTAGGAATAAACTTTAAATAAATTAATAATTTAAATATTCAAACATGATATAAGCATTTATTATCAATACATAAATAAAAGTGAGCAATAAATATTTTATAATTTCAATGTTAACATTATGGACATTCCATAATTTTGAATATAAAAATTTTATATTAATTTTAATATTAACTATTTAATATTTATCATTATATTAAATATCCGTTTTAAATATATGATATTATACTAATTATAAAATATTTATAATCGAACTTGTATTATGTAAACATTTTACATAATCCAAATATCATATACTTAATATTTATTTAAACCGTTATTATATCAATATTCAAATCATTATTGATGGGCTTTAAGTAATATTTAAATAAGGACCCTTTTTATTTTGAACAATTCAAAATAATTAATTAATAACAATTCATAATTTAAATATTAGATTTTTATATTTTATCCATATTTCATAATTTAAAAAGTTTTATAAAATATTACATAAGATTTCTAAATAAACACATGAATTTTTTTATCTTAATTAATTTCATATAATCTAATTAAAAGGTATTTCAAATATTAACATTTAATATTATTGAAAAATAAATGTTTCATAAACATTTTTTTAATTAATTATAAATCATTTTTAATTAATTAGTAAATTTATAAACCCGTTATAAATTAACTATTACCAAAATACATTTTATAATGATTTATAAACATTTTATAAACATTTAAAATCATTTAACAATTATAAGTAATTTTTAAAAACTTTTCTCTTTACCCTTACACATAGAGTTATTCTTAATTGAAGTTAAACCCTTTTAACATTACATAGGACTTCTAGAACCGTGAAATAAAGGTAAAAAATTTGTTACCCTTATACATTTTGGATAAATCACAAATACCTTTATATAGAAACCATTTACCACTATATAGACAATAAAATCATTTTCTATGTAAAGGTATCTCGTAACAAACTTTACATAAGTTATAAAATTACATTAACACAAACATTAGCAAATCTTGTTTAACCTTATGTAAACCCTTCACGTATAGGTAATCCATTAGATGACTATATGTGACCATTAACATTTGGTTAACAACCCACATAACCTTATGTAACTCATCTATGTATGGGTTCGACCTTGGTTACCCCTATGTGTAAATGTAATCATACTACCTACCCTTATATATCACCTTTACATGTAAGCATATATTTAGTTGACCCTTACATCATCTAATATATATAAGGGTTTTTAAGGATGAACCTTAAAATCAATTTTTTGTAAGGATAAGTCCTTAGTAAACCTTATGCATCTCAATTTCATATGGGTAATGATTTTTTAACCTTTACGCAGCCCAACTGTGTAACAGTAAATCCTTGTAAAAACCGAAATTCCAGAATATGAAATAATGGTCTTTTTTCAAATATCATCATTGTTTCCATGAATGATTTCATATATCTAAATCACGGGTTCCATCATATACTATTGAATAGTTTATTTAAATTTAATTAAATTTATTATAAGCATCAGAAGCAATTAAATCCCTATTCTAAGGATCTCTATGCATGAAATTTGAAACCTACATAAAAACTAATAATGAAGAAATACTATAAATGTGTGTACCTTACACTGAAGATCCAATAAATCATTTTTATCATTTTCAGATGAGTATCAAATAAGGAATGCTATTATAGATGGAAGAATATAACGGAAAATGGAAGGTTGAACCAAAACAATTTAGTGGATCAATTGAGAAATCAATAGGACGTTTTGAGAGTACCTTTACCCCAATAGTTACACTACCACATTTTTTAACATTATAATTTTGTTTTGTGTGAAAAAATCAAAGATAAAAATATTACCTATGTTTTATTTGAAGAAAGAAATTGTGTAGGACATTACATACATAATTGGTCGTGTGAGTACAAATGAAATTCTCTCGCATGAATTCCTATGAATCACAATTGTGAATTTATACATGAGTAACATTTTAATAAGTTTTTTATCTAATAGTAGATCAATTATTTTAATTCCCATTAATAACTAATCATATTTTTTATAGGTGTATATATCGCTAACTGAAGAATACAAAATATTATAAATAAAATTTTTGACTTGTTAATCCTGTTATAATTTCCATGGAAAAATTATATGGATAAGGACGAATTTGATAGAAAACTATTTGATATAGCCACAAAAATTGTACTTAAAATAAAAAATGACTTACGATTCTTGGTTCCTAAAATATAGGGGCAAAACTCGACAATCAAATCATATAAAATATATTTTTTTTTTCATTACTTATTCCTTTTTGTTTTTTAGGGAGCATTGGATGCTCAATACAATCAATTTGAATAATCTAACGGTTTATTTATTGGATTAAATTCATGGGCATCCAAAAAATAGACCATATATGATGTCTATTATAAATTTGTAATGCACTATATTCAATATTTTATAGATAAAATTTAAATTATACTTTTATATTATGTTTTAATGAGAATTTATTTATGATAGGGTGAACTTTAAATATTGAAAAAATCATGGTATGGGAATGGTGAATGAGAAAAAAAGCTTATGAATTTGTATACATGGATTTAAATTATGATATCTATAATAATATTTCATTATCAAAACAAATATCAAAAAATTATTTATTTTCCTCATTTTTATGTAGTGTTAGAATGAAAATAATAAAAGTGATTGTGGATATTACATTTGTAAATTTATGAAAGATAACGTATTCCATCAATAAAATATCATCTTCAAAGTGTTATTTTAAATGCTGGTTATACATTCATTTAGTATATTTATTAATCTTTTGTTTGTCAATATTTTTCAATTTCTACGAGGATTTTCGATAGTCTACACATTAAAAAGAAGAAGTTGATTTATTTTGAAATGAGAGGGAAGAGTACATGAAATAAGACTATTTTCATAAATCATGAAGAGGTTATTTCCTATTACATTTTTTGTTATGTTTTCACTTCTAAAGATGTCATGATGAATTTATCAGCGTGAGGAAAACTATTATTTCACCATAATATTTTTATTAAAGAAACACATCTCCTAGAAGGGGTGAAAACCATGAAAATGAGTTTTTATTATCATTTAATCATAGGAGAGTGATCCTTGAGAAATTTTATATTTATAGGAATTTATTGTGCATGAATATGATGCTCAGATTGCTCAGTGTGATCCAAAGTACCATAAACCATTTGTGTTTTTACTAAAATAACATATCACTAGTTAAGGGGTCAAAACCAAGAAAATGAACTTATATTGGCACAAAAACATAGGAAATTTACCATAAAATCATTTGTGATATATAAGAACCAATTGAGCATCAATATTTTTATTCAATTATTTTATATGATCCAATGTAAAATTTCACATTCACATTTTACGGTTATAGATAAAGTGGAATTGAGTTTTGGGTAAATAATCATTATAGATTTGCTCATATTCTATGGATATTATACAATTGTTCAAGATGTATATTTCATGACAAATAAAATTTTTCCATTCAATATTGACATAGAAATCTCAGAACCCGAAGAGAAACTTTTTCAAGTTCAAGTTATAATTAATTTAAATTAGATCTACTGATATAATATACCATATTAGGTTGTTCGTTCGATGATATTTTTGATCCTCTAAATACTCTTTTTAGATTAAAAATGTTTTATAGGGAGGATCCATAGTAAATATCTATAGCTATGATCCACTTGTGGTCCTTTGATCACTAAAAAACAATGATATATTGTGGGGTTCAATCATGGTGGATCGTTCACCTTGTGTTGACTGTCTTGATCACTTAAAGATAATTCAAGACTAAATGAGTTCTTCCCATTCTTAAGAAGATGAGAGATATATAAATCTTGAGTGA
The DNA here is from genome assembly GCA_963277665.1 of Viscum album. Classification (NCBI taxonomy): domain Eukaryota; kingdom Viridiplantae; phylum Streptophyta; class Magnoliopsida; order Santalales; family Viscaceae; genus Viscum; species Viscum album. Next base: position 1,947,771,044 of record OY728156.1, read on the forward strand.
AGTTTGTCCTGCAAAACTATTCTCAATTTCATATTAAACCTAAACAATAGACATAATCATTTATTAATAGAGTTTTAGTTTTGGATAAAAATTTTATTTATTTGAAAAAAATCATAAATTATATAATAAACCTTATATAACCTAATTCCATAGAACAATAATTAAAATATTATTTTAATGGAGGGAAAAAGCTAGCATAATGGTAAATATTGTTTTAACGGCTTGAAAATTAATATCTATCAAAACCACATTCTTTTTCCACTCATCCACCATTGAATTAATTGAATAAAAAAATAAATATATTTTTTAATATTAATTCATCAAAAATATTCTATTAGAAATCAATAAAATATAAATATTTTTTAAATTTTTTATAAATATTTTAAATAAATATTTTATATATCATCATAAGTTAATAATTTATGTGTGGCACATGAGACTTAGCCCGGTTGGTAAGGACTCCATAAGTGTATCCAAGAGACTAGGGATCAAATCCAAGAAAAAGTAGAATTTCTAGTTTATTGTAGCAGTATTGTAGGAGGTACTGTACCAAGGTACTGTAGCAGTACTAAAGCGGGTACTGTAGCGGGACTGTGTAGTACTGTAGCAGGTACTGTAGCAGTAACTATAGCATGCACTATTTGGCACTGTAGTAGCCTAGAAAATTGCCCTGTATGGGCCTTCGGGCCACCGATTTGGTCCCAGAGTCCTTTAAGGCCTTTGAGCTACCCAGTCCTTCGGGTCAGTTAGGCCTTCGTGCCACCTCAAGGCCTTTGGGCCACCGTAAGTGCAGATGCAAACCAGACAACCTACAAGGAACAAGATCTACAAGGAGGATGAGCAAGGAGAATTCACCACAATAGAAGCTAAACAGATTGAAAGAATGAGAGGGTATGTCACCTGCCATCAGGACAAGCCTTTGCATGCACAGGAATGCCTAGCTAAACAGCCATGTAATGGTGGAGAGCATATTTCACGATAAAGATGCTGGGGAGGAGTAGTTCCAAGTAGTTAGTCTGGGTTATATGTAATGTTTGAAGCCTACGGGAAATGAATTCCTCTAAGGCCTATGGTCCATGTAATACTTACACCTACGAGCCTTGTTAGGGTTCCACCTCACCCCTTGAAAGGTGGATTATCAAAAATCAATAAAAATGATGGTCTTCGTTCCATTGTAGGAGGAATAATTTTTGTGTGAATAAATATTTATTTAATTTATGAATTCATTTAATAAAAAATAAAATTATTCACCATCCATGCTAATAATATTTATCCCTATGATGAAATTTCAATTTAATATAATCGAGATCAATATATACACATACTGTGTGACTCTCTAATATTATTTCACATTGGCATTAGGCAAGCTTTCGGAAAATCCATGATTACTATCTAGCAATTGGTCAAGGAACCCAAGATAAATAATTTAATGTTGCAATATATACAACCACATACAAGTTCTTATTTTGTAATAAAATCTCTTTTCCCAATATCTTAACAACCAGGTTGCACATCTATTCTATCAACCTATATGATTGATATATCTTTCTTTGACTATACGAAAGAAACTCATCCATGCACCATGTCCATGGAATTGAATTCCACAATTCTATTTCAATCATATGGTTGATAAATCAAAATTCATAAATATGGAATAGAAAAAACCATTCATGGATTATCTATTATAACATTTCATTCATGATGAACCTAATGAACCTTACATCCTATGAGAATATGGAATCATGGTTTTGGTCAATAAATGTATGTGAAAAGTCATGAAATTAAGTAATTATAATCTTAATGTCTAAGGACCATTAAACAAAATCACAAATAGTAAAATAATATGACACATAATCATACGTAATTCATACTGGTGAGTCTATTTTTATAATCTCCTATCTGGAGATTACCAAGTGAAGACATTGTGAGATGAAGTATCATCCTCTTATGAGTACTCACACCTAAAATACAACATATTATGTTCCCCATAATATAATATTATCTGATCATAGAACTATATCTAAGAATATTATCAGGATATTTCAAGGGTCTCATTATAACGAGGATCTTCTACAACATTATAAACATGGCAAATACTCTAGGAAATTATTACATTAATTTCATATAGAATAATGAAAAATATGTAATAAGATGTTTTATTAATATTAAAATATTCTAATATACATGTCATCCAAATTATAAAAAATGGATCTAGGGAAAAAACTCCCATTTTAATCTTACTAAAATTACATATCAAACATCAATTAGTAAAAACCAAGAAGGCGAGTTTAAGATGGTGTAGAAAAATGGGGAAATTATACTTGAATCATTTTTGATATGTAAGACTCAATCATGCATCAATGTGATGCATTGAATTCTTCTTATGAAGAAAATTTCGATTTTAAATTTTTAACACTTATTAAAGAATGAAAAATCTATATTATAGGGGGTTAGAAAATAGAAAAAAATTTCATATTGGATAAAAAATTAGAACAATGAAATTAAATTCATTTTTGATCTGTAGGAATAAGAAACACATTAATCCAATTCCCCACATTCTTGATATAATGAAAATTTTAATTTGATATCCATATTGTTATTAATGTGTATGGTCACCTAAAAGGGTTTAAAACTGAGAAAACAAGTTCATATTAAAATAGAAAAGTAGAATAATGATCAAAAAAATCATTTATTATCTATAAACATTAACCACACATCAATTTGAGACTCATATTTCATGATGTATTCCAAAGTAACATTTCCCATGTATATTTTTCTTAAAATGATTTATCATCCATAAAGGGGTCAAAACCAAGAAGCAGAATTCATATATATGTTACAACACAAGGTAAAGATCCTCGAATCATTTTTGATCTGTAAGAATCAATTGTGCATCAATCTAATTATTTTATTGTCTAGTATGATGAAAAATATGATTTTTATTGTTAAAAATTATTAATTAAGGAAAAATCACATATATAGTAGTCATAACTACACACACAAGAATGGTTTTGATGAAAACATAGGAAAATAATACGATTCATTTTTGAACTATTGAAATCCATAATATTTCAATTTGATACCTAAGTTGACTAGCATGATAAATTGTGTTGTTTCACCTTCATGATGTTATTAAAGTAACAAATCACCTAAAACGGGTTGAAATTGATAAAATGAGTTCATATATTCATGAGAAAAAAATAGAATTATCCATGAGAAATTTTTTATTTTTAGTAATATAGAACATGAAAATCTAATGTGTGGATTTCTTGGAATGATCCAAAGTACGATTTTAACTTTTATGTTTTATTAAATTGAAATATCACCCATAAAGGGGTACAAACGAATTCAATGGCCTTATATTAAGATGAAAATTTAGGAAACTGATCCTCATGTGATTTTTGATATATAGGAATCAATTGAGTGTCAATCTGAATCTCAGATTTCCTTGTATGATCGAATATACCATTTCACCATTTAATTTTTATTAAAATTACATATCACCTATCAAGGGGTCACAATCAAGATGATGAGTTCAGATTAGTATAGATACTTAGATATGGATCCTCGGTCTATTTGGGATCTTTAGGAAATAATAAATAATAAATTTGATGCTTGGATTCATTAGTAGGATCCAAAGTAAAATTTCACCTTTGTATTTCTATTTAAATGACACATCACATGTCAAAGGGTCAAAATCAAACAGTCAAACTCAAATTGGTTTTGAAATATTGTAATATGATCTTAGAATCATTTTTTTGATCTTTGGGATTAAAACATGCATCAATATGATATATGGATTTCTCAATATTATGAAAAATATGTTTTCAAATTGTTAACACATATTAATAAATGAAAAAACTCTAGTGTAGGGGTCAAAAAAGAGAAAAAAATGTTCAGTATAGCACAAAAACGGACAAGATAAAGTGATATGTTTGTTTTAAAAGCTTATTTTAAATTCAATTTTTAAATCCCCTCAATCAATTTTAAAACCTAGGTAAAATTCACATTTTTTGTGTCACAATGTGTCTCCAGAGAAAGAGTTAGAATTATGTATAATTTGGGGTTTTTTATAAAATGTTCAGCATATTTGGGATCATTTGGATATTAATTCTATAAAACAAATGTTTTTAATATGGAAATATGAGTTTCTGAAGAGTAAATTGAAGTTTTATTAAAACATTGAATGTTGAATTTTCAATTTCGAACTTAAATGTTTTTTTAAATGATGATGCAAAATTAGTTGTGTTTTGAAACACATGGTAAAATTGTGAATCTCAATTAAATTTTTTTTAAAATTTTAATTCATAAACCTCAAATACCATTATTGAAATGAACATATTAAAATGAAATTGATTTATGATTAATTACCTCTAATCATTTATTTGGTTTTTTTATTTTTTGAATCATGAAGATCTATCATTAGATGTATTAATCACTCCTAGAGAGACCATGGGTGAAAATTGTTTCAATGGTACCAAGCTGCCATCCCATTATGCTCAAGATAATTTAAACCTCCAGACAAGAAGTTATAAGTACTCCCCGCTATATTTGACCGCACCTCCTTTATGAAAAGACTATAAAAATCATTTATAACCTACAATGGAAATAACCTTTGACCAACCACACCTATTACAACCTATGGTTGAAGAAGATCATCTATGTTTGATCCTTTTCGAATGAGGAACAAACCATGATGGGTCCATGATGCACTATCTCAATGCCGCCCGAGCCCAACAAGTGAAATATGATACTTCCCAAGATCATTGAAATGAAATCATAGTAGGAGAAGTTCCTAGAACTATGGATTAATAAAAATTTGTGATTTAATATGAGTCAAAATGATTAAGTATAAGGATCACCGACTATGAAATTGATAATCTCTAACTAATGGGTTCTATGAATCGAGGAAGATCAAGGTAGAAGGAAGGCCAAAAAAGCTTTAGAATATGATCAAGCTGGTTCGACGCAGCCAGGATGAGATCAGATAAGAACGAATATTTATAATGAATCTTTAAAATTCATAGATGATGGATGATGAAAAAATATTCCTTGATTTGAAGTTTTCATCGAATCCATCTTAGGAGTATCAGTTCAGACCAGACGAGATTTACTAGGGGTGAGATGCCAACCAATCCACCCCTACATCATGGTTGATTGAATGAGGAGATGGTTAAATTTGAAAATATATGATATAGACTCTATTTTGATATGTTCAAACTGATTTAGTTTGATTTTAAAAAAAAGTAGAAGTTGGTGGGTCCATCAAAGATCTATGATGCACTGGCTGTATGGTCAATAGAAGATGCATGCAAGTAGTTCAAGTCAATTACTAGATGACTATAACCATATCAAACTTGAAGTTACTATCCTGGCTTTCCATTGGTACAACACTGATCCATGAATAGACTATCTTCACCATTGTTCATCCTAGTAGAGTTAAGTCATTTGATCCTGATCACAAATTGAAACATCATCAAGTCTCTAAAACCTCACCATGCCACTTCCATGTCATCACCTCCTCATATACATCACACTCAACATCACATATCCCATTGGGGAGGAAAAAAATCAGTTTTTGGATAATTTTTAAGCTATGAAAAATATTTTAATAATTGGAAGTGAAAATGATGCACAAAACCATATAAAAATAAATAAATTGAGATACGGGTTTTAACATGGAAAACCCCTCCAATTTAGAGGATTAAAAACCATGGTAAAACTCTTAAATATACACTCTAAGTCATAGAGTAAAAAATACAAGTAATACTCTAACATGAATTTCAATCAGAGCCTAGAATAACAAGTGTGGTAAACCAACCTTGATATGCCACCTTATCATCTAGGATAGTTGGTTCATGAAGATACTACACCCATCGACGATCAAAACAAAACACAAGGCGTCATTGCATCACCTAAAATAAATATTTGTGCAACCCAATTTTCGCTGCTCACTACTTCCCCATACTCAAAAATCATTTCCCCCGATTTGTATTCATGAGACATATTTCTACCATATCTAAACTTTTGTCTACTATCCTCAATGGTTCTTATATAGGTGTGTGATGGACTCTAGAATCACTCAGGCATTGCACTCAAAATTTAAACAAATAAGGATAAAATTTATTACTTTTTTAAAACTATAAGATTAAAAATCCATGGGCCTTATTTCAAATTTAAACAATTATCATTAAATTTGTAAAATCTATTGTTGAACTTCAAAAATATCCACCATCATCCCATAAATGAAGTAAATATCATCTAATAAACAGAATTGGAAAGAAAACTACTTGGTATCACACAAACTATCACCCTCTGTAGAAATCATGACATCACCCTTTTGCACCACTCATTGAAACATGTTATCTCCCCTTGTAAAAGAAATAAAAACTCAAAATTATTCATGTATCTATGTATAAAATTACATTCTTTACATTATTTTAACCAACACTTGGTTCACTCATAACAGTGATTGGAACTTAATTAAGATTACCTACCGAAACTAATTTCTCCATCTACTCAACAACCCTCGAGAAGTCGATAACTGCCAGTGAATCACCTCGATCCCTGATTATAATTAAATATTCAATAGTGACACTAATTAATGAAAAATAATTAGGTGTAATACATGAAATACCTGATGAGATGTGGTTCATCTTTAAAACTTTTTTTATATTAGTCGATGGTCTTAAACTCATGTATGACAATCATATATACCACAGTTCGGATGAAGTCCTCTTCGCATTATGTTTTTCACTTCAACGAACACTGTTACATCTACTATGTAAAATTTCTCATTTATTTTTCCATCAACATATAGAAAATATTCTCTAAAAAATTCTATCTTACATTTCTAAATGAACACCGGAATCCATCATTATCAAGAGTACAAGAATAAAAAATTATGGTGTACACCTATAACATGTCGCATATCCTCCAATATCTGTCTAAAACATGAATTTCTACTGATAGAAATATCACCAAAAATAATCACACAAGAAAATCTCCATTTACCATATTTAACATACCAAATTTTCCTTCTTCATATAAAGAAAATAATACCCTCTTTGGTGTAATATGGTATGAATCTACAGAATCTACCACTTATTCATTGTACATATCTGAACTATGATAATCAATGCAATATAAATGTAAATCACCATCACCATGTATAAGACATACTCCAGTATCCTTTGAATTGGAGTTAATTTTCTTATCTTGTTCATTATGTTTTTTCAAAGCATTATAGTTTCATTGCACATGACCCTCTATTTAGTGAACGAATAAAATTACGTTTATTATTATTTTCAACTGAGATCTATGATTACAGAATCCTTCTTTCACAACTATAATGCCAATATTACTTGTAGAATAACCATAATTTGACTTTTACTGAGTCTCTTTCATCAACAATGATGAAATCACATCATCTAACATGACACTGTATTTCCAAAAATTCAATGTGGTGACGATATTAACATATGGATCTGGTAATGAACCCAAAAGATTAAAATATTTTTTTCTTCCATTTTAATATGTTTAATTTTTCCATTATCATGGATATTGTCCACCAAAAAATAAAGTTCCCTAATAAGATTTTGGATCTATTATCGATTGTTACCTCAATATATATTCTATATCATTCAAAATTATACAGTAATTTTTTAGTTATAAATTATTTTTGAGAGATTTCTATTTATAACCACTTTCAAGATTCACACAAATATCCTCCAAATAAATTAGATTAATCACCTCCCATAGTTCATTGTCACCCAAATATAATTGGATTTTTCTTGTCACTAAATCATTTATATCCTATCCATCACTGATGATCATAGTCTTCAGTTTCCTGTATTTTTTCAGCACCTTCATTGTACTCTAATGAATGGAAAAAAAATTTACTCATTTTATAAATAAATTAAAATAATTTTACCAGTAAAATAATTCAATATTTTCATGAATTCCATTGCATGAATCACCCATAACCAATCAACTAGAAACATAGATAAATCTATATGAAATCAGTTATTAGGGAGGAAAAAAATCTGTTTCGGGATAATTATTTAGTTGTGAAAAAATATCGTGATAGTTGATAATTAAAACGAAGCATAAAACAAAATTTAATGAAATAAATTGAAATGTAAATTTTAAGATGGAAACTCCCTGTAATTAATAGGATTAAAACCCCATGGGGAAACTCTTAAATATCCACTATGAATCAGAGAGTATAACATCCATGTAAAACCCAAACTTGAATTATAATTAGAGAATTGAAAACCCAATGTAATAAAAATCCCCCAATACACGTAATTCACCTACCTAATGATAATAATTTGATAAGACATTACCATTGGATAATGAAAACCAAACACATGACATCATTTTTTCACCTCCAATAAGTCGTTACCTAACCCAATTTGCATTGATCGTTGTTGACTCATACTCAAAAACCATTTCAATCCATATATCTTCATAGGAAATCTTTCCCCTATATCTCACATTTTAACTATTACCCACAATTGTAATTTTATTTGTGGGTTAGGGAATCAAAAATATCTCATGTGTTGGGTTCAAAATTCAAAAAAATAAGGATTGAACTTATCACCATTTTTAGACCTATAAACATCCAAATCTATGGGCCTCATTACAAATTTGAAAAATTATATTTAAATTTGAAACAACCATGGATGATCCTCAAAAAATCCTTTCTCTTGACTCCATAACCGTACCCAGATCTAAATAGGACTTCTATAATTAAATCTAAAAAATTAAATCAGGCCAAAAGTTGAGGACCAAAGGGACTTATCTTATATCCGATTATTCTTAAAATCATTTCCACCTAGTATGTGAGATATAAATTACCTATATTAAGGTGTCCCAAATAATTTTATTTATATGTAAAGTAAAAATAGGATTTTAATAAGAATTATAAACGTAGTTATCTGTTTTCATCAAGGGCATGCCAAAATTTATGAAGTATTGTACATGTAGTATTTGACTTGCATTGGTTACATTAAAGTAATGTGAGAAGTAAATTGGCTATGTAATGGTGGATTTAGATGGGAATTACCAATTTCAAGGTAATAAGGAAACCACAGAGTTGCGTAAATTTACTAGAGGATTTATATTACTAGGAAAAAGTCATCTATGATTTACAGAACCTATGTAAATGTAATGAGGTATTTGTGAAGGCTTTATATAGGAAAAATTAACCGAGCCGTACCATGAAAAGGTGATGAGGTTATGTGTGAAGTTACATTGATATTTTAAATACTTACATTGGTAGTTAAATGCACTATGTTAAGGTAATAAATAATATTTTTTAGAAAAATAATCATGAATTAATATGAAATAATCGATCGTCTTTGAATGTGAAGTTGATCTAGAATTTATCAAGTGTTTTATCACATGAAGTAAATCTGGAGTTATTCATATAGTTGATCATTGGGGTCTTCAGGTGTCCGATCTAGGAAAAGACATGAAATCGATCCTTTTCTATATTTGTGCTTGTGGGAGATGAATAGAGTTCTATAATTTTATGTTTTAATGAAATTATATCTTATGTGTTTTGGTATGAAGTTCTCAATTGAGAAATAAATATCACAATATTTATCATGATTCTGGAAGTTTGTTAATAATGGGAAAAAGACATATTAAAAACTATAAATATTATTGTTAATTTATTTTGATTTTCATGGCAAGAGAAAAATAAATACATCACCACACCATAGTGATTTTTCTATGGTCATTTTGGTGATCATTTTGGAAATCCATGCCACCTATGAGAAGTACTGAGCTGAGAAGTATAGTAGGTTATCCAGTGGTATTTCATGGATTAATGTAGTGGTGGAGAGTTTTTATATTTATTTATATATAGTGCGAGTTGAGAAGACAATGGATCCACAATTATTTTAATATCATGTGGAAACAATTATTGAGTCCTCATTTCATTCAATAATAGGATTTTATAAAAAAATTGATCCTACTATATATTTATTGACTTATGATGAAGGGGATACTACCAAAATTTATTTTAATATTAAATGTGAAATAATATTCTGGAATAAATGATCATATAATTCATGATATTATTGTGAAAATATAATTTTATAGGCATCAAAGAATATTTTGTTGTGAATATTGATAACTAACATGCATTGCGTGAGATATTTTTGATAGCCTGATAAATGATAGTATCAAAGGAATAGAATGAGTCAAAACTAGTATCCATTGTTCTATTGTGCACCCAAGTATTTGAGAAAATTAAGAATAACCAAATAACTCAATATTTGGTAGGATTTTTGAAACAAAAGAAACTATTTTGAGTATGTATTGAAGATCTTGAAGAACAATTACATGTACGGTATTGTTTATTTAGTTTTCTCATGAAGGGTGTTCTATTTAACATGTTTTATATTAGAAACTATTATTATAAAAATATCCCTCTTCAAGTTGATTATAGTTGAAGAATAAACTTGTGACTGGGATGTCTATCCAGTTGTTGCAGGATTTGTATTGGTATATCAACCAGTCACTATAGAATTTCACATGGGGTATCCAACTAGTTGGAGAATAATGGTCACTCGGGTGTCTAACCACATTTGTCTAAAAAAAATGGAAATGAGTATATTTTTATATTTAACCTCATAAATATGATGTGCAGTTATCTCTCAGAGTATCATTACAAATGAGTTGAAGCTGTTAGATATTATTTAGATGACTAAAAATATTAACTGGTTATGGTGTTTGAATTTATAATACTAATAATTATTTAATGTAATATACTGATTCACCCCCACCCCACTCCTTCTAAGGGTCATCTTTCCTCGGGTACTTAAAATAATCCCTAAGTAATTACTTGTACATTAAAATAATATTTTGGAAAATTAAAATTGTAGGTGTATGGTTTGAAATGGGAAAGGATAGAAAAGGTTGCTAGAGTGGATTTTTTTAGGCAACATAGAAATTACCATTGAATAGGAAGACATATCATGCAATATATTTTAAATAGGGGGTGTATCTAATGAACATTCAGCCATATAAGGATGATTATTTCATAAATATTAAGATTTAAAAGAAATTTAAAAATATTTTTTTAATAGGGGTTAATCAGACATAGAACCATCCCATATTATAGCCCAATAATTTGAGTAAAAAATAATGATTGAGGGTGGATAATTTGCATGTATTATTAGGAATTAAATAGTTTTTCAGTTATAGAAAAATACCTAATTCCAGTAAAAAGAGAGCTTATGTAAGTTTTGTATAGAGTGGAATACTTCACAAAGGTGGATTTGAAATTAGGTTTCCTCTATGTATAGATGAAGGAGGTATATATTGTTAAGACTACATTCAAAAACCATTTGGGGAATTATGAATAGCTTTTTATGCCATTTATATTAATTAATGAACCTATTAATTTCCAAGATACTTGGAATGTGGTTATATTGGCCTTGAAAAGGAAGTTTGTTTTGGTGTTCTTAAATAATATACTAGTGTACAATAAGGATTAGAATTTATACCTAGAGAAGGTGTGATAAGTTATATAAATGATGGCATAAAATGTATTATTTTCAAATACGAAGATGTGTTCTTCAAGATGGATTTCTGTTGAGTATGTTGGGTATATAATTTCATGTGAAGGATATGTTATGGATCCCAAAAATCTAGAGGTGGTCAAATTTTTGTGTGATCCACAGAATGTGGTGGAAGTAATGGGGTTTTAGGGATAATTGTATTAAGGACTATATAAATTTTTCAATACCCCTTGTGGTCCTAAAAATAATGATTGGTTTAAATAGACACATGAAACTGAAGTAGCATTTGAAACACATAAGAAAAATATAAATGCTGTCCAGATTTTATGCATGTATAACTTTTCCAAATCTATTTTTAATGAATTATGATACATATAGTTCATAATTTAGATTTGTTTTTTAATATATAAAGGTATGCCACCTTCCTATTTGAGTGAGGAATTATCTGAAACCAACATGGAAAAAATTGTATATTAAAATGATTTTCTGGAATTGGTGCTATAAATCTATAACTGAAAACAATATTTGATGGGAATGTAGTTTGAGATATAAAAGGATTGTTGTATCCTTGTTCATTTTCTTATTCAATGGTTAGTTTCAATTCATTTTTAGTGTTGTAAGGCTATGTTATCATGGTATGATTTTTTATTGATTTACAATCTAGGTAAATTGAATAATGTCCCTGGTGTTCTATCATGTGTGGTGTAGGGAGGTGATTATTTGTAATTAGAAATTTAAGAACCCAATTGGGAGGATCTTTATGTGTTTAAATATATTTAATGAAACATTTTAGTTTGATGAAAATGATAGATCATTACAACATGGTTCTGAAAAAAAGCAAAGATATTCTTTCCAAAATGGATTGTTTCTCTTTAATAACTGATTGGTCATTCCAAATGAATCCCATTTATTTCAAAATCTATTAAAACATATTTTTGATTGGTTTAACCTATTCCTTGAATAAAATTTGTCAAAATATTGGTGTCACATACTACACATCATGCTAAAACAACTACTAGGAACTATAGAAATTCTAACTCACTAAAGAAGAGTTGACCCGTGATACTATCAGGGAACTACAGCAGTGAAAACATGGTCAATATTGAACTTTAGTAGTTTGGACTTTGGCACTACTGGTATAGAATCTCCATGTAATTCCCACTATCAATTAATATATCATAATGGACATAATATGGGATTAGCGCCGTTGTTTCTCTATCTTCCTTATGATCTCATTTTACGATAGGGGTTTATTTTGAGACTGTACCTTGTAATTTATACTCCCAATTTTTATGTAGTGATTATGCATCTCCATTAGAGTAAGGATTTATTCCCTAACCCCATTAATTTTTGGGTCCCATGTTTCTATTCTACATCTTCATTTTATATTTTTCTCCCTTTTAATTTCATTCATGAGATCGTTCACTGATAATACTCTGGAATTTCCACAAAAATTGGTATCAATGTTCGATTTAAAAAGATCAAAGTTATATTTATCATATTTAAAAATGGATATGGAATAATTTAAGGTGAATATTTATTGCATCTATGAAACTGACTTCAGTTACAAGTGGACCTAGATCAAAAAATAGCTTCACCAAAAAAAATGTCACTTATCACTTCTTGGAGAGAAAATAATCGATATTGAAAATGCTTAGATTTTTGTTCCATAATTTTTAGCAAAATGTTCATTCAACATCAGAGTAGAGAATATGATGGTTGGATTGATGGAAGAACTTAAAAAATGTAAGATAAGGATTTTTCATTAAATAAAGTGTACCATAAATCTAAAGATGAATGTAGGGTTGATTTTTTTTATCATTTCATTAAATTCAACACCATCACAAGTCAGTTTTAATTAGTGATAATTATATTTTATGGTGAATTATGTTCTCTAGTTTTACTATATTCATTTCATGATAGTTGGGAAGCCACTATAACCACCCTGAGTAGTAATTTTTGGAATACAAAGTAGGTTCTAAAATATGTGTGAGGCTTGATTCTCAATGAGAATAGTCATAAAGGATAATAAAGATGATTCACTAGTTCTACTCTGATCATGGAAGGAAGAGATATATATGTGTTATGAGATAATCATATATATTGACAAAAATCAAATGTAATGAGACAATATAGGACAATGGAACTTGGTACAACCTGTTGGATTTGTGGGAAGAAAGGATGTGTTAAGAATGAGTGCAAATAAAAATGGAAATTACATGAAACCAATAAAGAAAAAAAGAAAAATGAACGAATAGTTGATTTATTAATGGTGAGTGTGGATAGTCTTATAGAGTATGGATTTTAGACTCATAGTAATATTTTCATTTCACTTCATAGAAGGGTTTCCCTAAAAATTATATTCATTAAAATTTTTGAAAGGTACATCATGTCGATGAAAAACCCTTGAAAATTGTGGGGTGTGAGATTCTAAGATTAATTCCAACATAGGGATATTGTTGGTTTTGGATAATATAAGGTATAACCTTATAATGAGATGAAATATTATTTCTGTTGGGGTAATTTGATGATGCTGGTTTTGGTGCCACATTCACCAGTGGTTCCTGGAATATTACTAAGGGATCTATAGTCAAAACTCAGGGAGTAATTTATGGAACATTAAATAAAATGATAGAGAATTTCATGGAAATTCTTTCCAAAAAAATTAAATTATTTATTCATAACTATGGAACTACATTCTATGCCACATTATTGATAAGGGGATAAAGGAGCTCAAAATAAATGGAATTCTACTAGAGCTGATGTTGGTGGAAGTTTCCTTTTGTTAATATTGTATAATTGGAATTAATAAGAAGGTATACTTTGAAAATAAAGGTAGACCATTAAAGTCTGAGAAGATGGAGCCAGTCTGCACTGATGTTTGGTGTCTTTCACCAGTATGTTCTCTTAGAGGGTCACAATATTATGGGAAATTTATTTATGTGTCAACACTAAAGGCATGAGTTTACTTTTTGAAAATAAAATATGATGTGTTTAACATGATTGAAACGTGGTAAACCATGGTGTAGAATGGGTCCATATCAAATCTAAAATTTTTAATCTATGAAAATGGTGTAGAGTATGATAAAAATGATTTTAGGGAATTATATGCTAATGGTGGAATTTGGTGGGTGATGAATCTTCCAAGTACACCACAATATAATGGTGTGAATTAAAGAATGAACATGTCACTAACTGAATGTGATAGGAGTATGAGGGTGCACCCATGGTTACCTAATAATTTTATGACATAGTATGTGATCATTTTAGAATATAAAATCAATAAGAGTACATATATACTAAGGGGAGAATGTTTACCTGAGAGGATCTATTTGGTAAATGAGGAAATAATCTCCCATTTTCATGTCTTTGGTTGTTTGGAAGACATGCATATTGATGCTAATGTAATGGAAAAACTTGATACTAAGTCCAAATCTTCTTCCTTATTACCTATGTTATTTTGGAGTTTGGTTATCATTTATTGGATGATGAGAACAAGATAATAATCATAAGTAAAAGAATTATATGTATGAATGCTTCATGTACATGGACCATCATGCAACTAAAGTTGACAGTAGAAATTAATAATTAGTGTTCTAAGAGAAAATATAGATTGAATATGTACTACAGTATGTGAAATCGAAAAAAGTGGATTATACTCCTCAAGTGGAGTTGAGGAGATCAAAAAGTGTTAGGAGACTTATTAAAATGAATTAATCATCCTTACATTATTTTTATTGACTGATGTTGGATAAACATATTTTTTCAATAGGAAATCTAGTTGAAGGAGTCTAACAAGTTGGAGCTGCCTATGAAGAATGAGATTTCATCATTGAAAGATAATAATAATCCGGATTTGAAAGCTTTTCCAAAATGATGGAAATAATTGTAGGATAAATGGTATACCAACTCCAGGAAGAACAGGATGGTAAGAGGAGTTATAATGAAAGGATGGTGGTGAAAGATATTCTATAGAAGGAATGTGTGGACTTAACTGAAATTTCTTAACTTTTAATGAATCTCACTAGAATCCAGGTGGTTATTAGTTTTCACTACTATATATAAGATGATATCAAAGAGTAAACATTATCAATATTTAAAAAAATGATTTTCTAGGTCCACTAGGACAAATACACTGAGAGGGTGGGGGAGAATCAGGGTATGAAATATTAAAATGTATTCCCCTTGGGATTTTGTTTTGTCATTATAAAAACACTCTACCTCTAATCAGTGGTATTATATCTCCTTGTATTGGAAAATATATCCACTTAATCTTATAAATCATGATTTACTATAACTTTGATTATACACCACCTTCTTCACGTACCGCTTCTGCCACCACAAACAGCAAGCCTTACAGTGAACCATTTTTCATACATGGTCTGTATACTACCTTTTCACCTACATGGTCCCATCCTGTTCTTCTATCCCATGAACCATCATGACATCCACATACCACATGCCCATCACTGTAAACCATTGTTGCGAAACGTTTCTACCGCTCCGCACATCATTCCTTCTGCATGGTATGTAGTCATGAACCATTATTATACATTATACATGAACCATGTTCTGAGGTACGGGGTTCCCTTGTTTTTACAATTTTCTTCACATTTTTCCATACCATTCTTTCCTATGACGAAAACCTTAAATTACAAAAAACAATTCCCGATTTTGTGGCCCAATAATTTTGTTAACACTAGGAAATTGTTCTACCTTAAAAACCCATATTTATCAAACACCAAAAATACTCATTCAGAATCATATAGCTTTGTTAGCAAACATAATCACACCCAAAATATACTGAGAGGACACATTGAGGTATTTTTTCATGACAATATCACCATTTGGGTTTGTTGAAAACTCTTCTCATGGAAATTATTCTCATTTTGATACCTCGTTAAGGATTACTCCTTCATCAAACATCATTCGTATCTTTTGACTAACATAACGATCACAGATTTACTCAACACATACACGATCCATGGTCGGTGTGAGAAACAAGAGTATAAGGGAAATTTCATAAATGAATCACTTAATTCATGACACAATCTCTTGAAACTAATCAATATCCTTCATCACAAACCTCATCTTTCATGATATATAATCCTTTATTGAACACTTCTAGATTCATTAGATTTAACACTCCTCATATTTAATATCTCCTCCAAATAGCTCCTCTAAACAGATTCATCTTATCCTCAACTCCCCCTATTTCACTGCTCCACTTAACAGCTTCTCTCTATGTATTTTCTACACCTAAATTGTCACACTATCTCTCCCTTTGTCAACAAACACAAAGGGCACTTCAAGGTTTTATAAAATATGGTAAAGAACACATATCAGTACAATAGGGAAAGACACATCATACCTCGAAGTGTGGGGGTCCCACGTCCACACTTTTTCAAGTGTGGGGAGTCTAATGGACTCCCAGAGATAGTTGATGCCTTTAAAATGCCTCTCTGGGTAGGTCCTTCATATGAATATCTGAAACTTTTTATTCTATGGTCACATACTCCAACTATACAAGACACTCCTCCACCTTCTCTATGATAAAATGATAGTTTATTTCAATTTTATTTTTCCTTGAGTGATACACTGGATTTTTTTTTTGATATACAGCACTTGAATTACAGAATTTATTTTGATCCAATATTTTGATTCAACTCTCATATCCTCAAGCTACTTCTTCATCCACAATAACTGCATTCATGCTTGAGTGGATGTAATATATTCAGCATATGCAGTGCTCAATGAATTTAAATCTTGATTCTTTCTCGTACATGAAATAAAAAATCCCCCAAGATAAAAGAATCCTTTAGACATTGATTTCTTGTCATCAAATGATCCGACCCAATCTGCATCTGCATATCCCACTAAATCTTGCTGAAATTTTTCATTATACCTTAAACCAGAATCCATTCTGCCCTTGATATACTGATGTATTATTTTCACTTCAATCATATGCCTCTTATTATGATTTCTTTGATATCTCCCAGATTGACTTGTGGCAAATACAATACCATGCCATGTCACTATAAAGAAAGAAAAACTTCCAATTATTTTCCTATATTCTATTATATTAATTTCCTTGTGTTAATCATTCTATGACAGTTTGAACCATGTGTCCACTACATTCATCATCTCTTTGGAATTATCCATTCCAAATATTCTCAAAACATCCTTGGCATGATTTTATTGAGAAATAAATGTGGAATTATGTCTTTTTGTTACCTGTAAACTATTGAAAAACATCTGTTCACTAATCACTAACATTTCAAACTCACTTTTCATTAATTTGGAAAACTATCTGCATTGTTCTTCATATGATCCACCATGTAAAATTTCATCATCATAATCTTTCACTATCATTCTTTGATTACTTCCATTTTTGAAATTTATATTGTAATAAACTCTACTAAATTGGAAACTAAGATTCTTCAAAAACTGGCCAAGCCATGAATACCATTATCTTGGTGCATGCTTCAAACCATATAAAAATTTCTTCAGCTGACAAGATATATTCTCGACTTCATGAATGAGAAAATCATATGGTTTCTCAATGTAAACATCTTTTTCTATTACTCCATTTCAAACAGCTGACATGATGTCCATCAGTAAAACCATAAACTTTCTTTTCACTACCATGGCTAAAGAATAATTTGATTTTCTCTAGACTCTAAATCGGTAAAAATGTTTCATAAATGTCTATATCATTTATATTGGAGTACCCTTTGCACACAAGTCATGATTTTTTTTGAATCACAACACCATCTACAATCATTTTGTTATAAAAACCCCATTTCTGCCTATGAAATTCTTGTGTGATGGTATCGAAACAATATTCTATCATTGATTCTTTTCAATTTGGTTAAGCTCTTCATTCATAGATTGAACCCAATTCTCATCTCCAGCTGCTTCATCCCAACATTTCAGTTCCACCTATGATAAGTATGATGCTTTTAGTAGAGTCATAAATCTTCTTGTCTATACTGGTGCTATCTGATCACCAATTATGTCATTTTTGTCAATTTTATATCCTTTTGTTGGTCACTAGGTAGAGACTGATTTTTTATCATTATCTGATTCTTCTTCTGAATCAACCTATGGAGCTAGAGTATCTCCTGACATGCTCATCTCTTCCTCACTATCCTCCTAAGTCTGATCATGTTTTTTTGAATATTTTTGTCATTATCCCCTATAGTCACATCATTACATTGAACTATCTTTCCCAAAAACATATTGAAGCATTTATATGATTTTATTTCCTTATATAAGCCAATAAATATCCCTTCATCCCCATGGGATTCAAACTTTCGGTGTTTCTCTTTATTGAGAATGAAACATTTATATCTAAAGACTCGAAATTACTTCAATAATGGATTATTTCCATACCACAACTCTTATGGAGTAGTCTCCTCTTTTAGCCATATTAAATCTATATTGTATGTGTATAATGCATTCATAACTACTTATTTGAAGAAAAATTCTGAGAGGTCTTTCTCAATGAGAACTGGTATAGCCATGTTGTTGACAATTTGATTTCCTCTCTCTACTACTCTATTATGTTGTGGAGTTATTACCACTGAAACATGATTCCTTATACCGTGTATCATTATCTCCACTTGGATTTTTGTGAACTCTGTTCCATTATTTTTTTAAATCGTCTGGATTTTCTGACCAATTGTCTTTTCACATTCCAATCGATATCTTGTAATACAACTGAACACTTTAGATTTGTTAGTAATTATTGAAACCCATTCCATTCTGATATAATCAATAATAAAGAGAACAAAATATATTCTCTCATCAATATCCCATGGTGAAATTGTCCCACACACCTCAATATACACCAATTCAAGAAGTCTTATTGTCTTTTTTTCCTTTGTATTATATGTCTTTCGAATGATCTTCCTTTATTGTCTTGCATCACATGTATGAGTAGGCTCACATGATAATCTTGGGAGATTTTGAGCAGTATCATATTTCACAATATCTTCCAAGTATGTCTGGATTTTGTGGACAAGATTATTATTTCATAACTTCTTTTCTTCATCATTGAACAAAAAGATAGTATCTTCTTCTCCACTCACAAGGTAGAGATTCCCTTTTTGCACTTTCCTTGCATTACAACAACGCCATTTGTTTCCTTGATGATACATAATATCTTGGAAAAACATATTGTATTCCTTGAGTCACACAATTTACTAACACTATGAAGGTTGTGACTAAACCCTTAAATAACCAAGAGATCTGTTCACCTCATTTCTTTTCCTCTGAACATGGATTCTCCTAAACAAATAATTTTTAGGCCCTAATCATTACCAAATCATGAAATACCTTATTTATCATACCAAATTATGGTAACTATATCCTTATTTCCAGTCATATGGGAAGTGTATCCACTATTAATGATCCATATCCCAATGTGATATTTTCCCTTGAACAAAAAATTTGCGACCACTTCCTGCTCAAACCTTTTCATTTTTACCCAAGTCATTAAATTCATACCAAACATAGAATTATAATACTGATCTTCCTCGGTATTTGATGGACTAGATTCAAATTTCAGAGCTGTAAATCGATTTTTAATTTTCAGATATCTTGATGATACATTTGGCTGCCTCTTATGAACAAATTCAGACTGCCTCAACACATTCCTCAACATTGTTTATGAGAAATATTTTTCCATATGTCTGGTTCCCTTATAGCTGAAACAATGACCATAAAATTGTGATATTGAATATTGAGCTCTATGTAACCACCTCTATTGTTCTTTTTCTCCATGATACCTCTTTTCGATGGAACATACATTTTGAGTGAGTCCCATATTACAACAACAATAGAAACTTTTGTGAGGTATAATCTGGTCTGGAAATGATGCACCACTAGTTGTACCTTGGGTATTTGAATTTTTTGATAAAAATTCGTACCTTAATCTATTTCCAATCTTGGATTGGGTTCTTGTGTTTTTAATTGAACCGTGACTTCTTTCTGTTTTAGATCATGCCCCATACTAGCCTTATAATTCAAAGTTTATTGTTTCTTCTCTTTTATCAGACCACTCTACTCAAATTTCATCTTCCCTTTTACATGTATGATCTTCTTTCGTAATGATGAACTGAGAGTTAATAGTTTCTCCTGATCTTTAACTCTTCATTACAAACTTATGAATTCCTCTTATAGTTCTCTGATAATTTTGATTTGGTCTTTTTCGGTTTCAGCCAAAATATTCATTTCTATTTTCTATTATTCAATTTTGATTTTGTACTCAACTTCCTTTCTGGAGATTTTTGGAATTGGAGACCTCATCTGTAGAGACCCGAAGCTTGATGTACATAGACATTACATTACTTTTGCGGAATACTTAGTACATAACAAAAACACACACACAAGGACCGTAATAGTTTAGTGTCTTTGGAAACTCAGAATATAATCTTCTAATCGTGGTGGAAGATCTTCAACATCTCCCATAAAGATCTTCTTTTTTTAAACCTAAATCCTTTATTTATGTCCTGTAGAAAAGAAAACATAAAAGGGTGAGCTCAAATGCTCAGTAAGGGTAAAGAAAAGAAATATCAATCACGTCATATTCATAGGAACATATCTTTTGGAAATCTTAACCTGCAAAAGAGATCATAATTTCATAACATGGGATAAATCATAGTAGTGAAATCTAATCCCAATAATCTTAACTTAAAACATGAAACTTTGTGGCATACACACATAATCATAGAGAATCATTTCTTATTAGTCAAGACTCATTGATAGGACTATCTTAGTGGACAAAGTCCATTTCTGAACCGAGTCACCCTCGTTTCAGTCCTGTTTCACGGAACTGGTATAACCTACCATTCCAGCCATGTCTATCTCATGAGATATAAAATCTTTACCCAATGCAATGTAGGGAGATATAGGTCCCACCCATCTCATAATGATACCATTCTTATGTGTGCCACAAAATCATAAATCATAAATCATTGCATAACCCATGTAATAAAAATGGAATTCTTAAACATCGTGACATTATAAAACAATTCATATAAGATAAAAATATTTTCATCACAACATAATCAAATCAATGTAATAATATGGTAAGAAATAGAACCCTATATTATCTTATATGGAAAATAATTTTTATAAAACACTTGAACTCCATTCTTGAGGAAAATATCCTTTCTACTTAAAAAAACATTTTTCCTTTCTTAACATGTCATAAAATTTTAAACTAAAAGAATTTTATTAAAAATAAACTTGAAAACTTGTAAAGGACGCTTCTTGGAAATAATTTTTAAAAAAATCCATTCATGTCATATAAGTTAAAAAAACATTCTTCGTACTTTTGTCGGAAACGTCAAAAAGTACCTCGTACGAAAAACGACAAAATATTCCTTTTATATCCTTTACTAAAAACTCACCGAAGGGTTAAATTGGATTTAAACAATTTTAGGTGGATGGGAATAATATTACATATTGAGGAAACATGGATGTGGATGATAAAATACACCCCAAGAAATACTAAAGTATAAACAATCTCGGATAAAAATGAGATTGTGATATTTCCCTTACCATATGTCTGATATGCATTGTACGTATCCGAACCTCCTGTATAATGATTTAAATAATGTCATTAACTTATTAAATAATCATATTCATTGTTATGATATCATATATGGTTCACTTATGACTTTATATTACCCGTTCTTTTGTAAATTTCATGTTAAAGAAGCGTTTTGGGTAAAATCGTTTCATTTATCGTAGGTGTTTGGACTTGTTGTTCTTGACATTATTATTACTTATATCATGATTTACTTACTTCCAGAATATAAAATATGATTTATATATAATATATATTCATAATATACATATATATAAAAAATTAGTAAATGGAATGAAATACACCGTTCATGGAGACGGTAGACGGTACGTACGCATGAATGTTGTTTTCCTTTCCTTATTGTCTTGAATGGAAGTAAGTAGATGAAATATATATATACATAAATCCAGTAGATTTACCATGTAATATATTTCATTATTATTCATTATATATACTTTATAATAATTATGGAATGGTTAACATGGATAATGAATCTCATCGCGTCGTGGAGACGGTAGTCCGTACGTACGCACGAGCGATGATATCGTTCCCATGGTCGTGGAATTGTGTTGAAGTGTATGTATAATATTTCAGTATCAATATAACTTTACAATAATCATATATAGTTACTCATTACACCATTATACCCATCCAATTAAGGTGGTGGCGGAAAATAGATTACACCACGGCGTGGAGACGGTATTCTGTACGTACGCACGCGTAGTGATTTCCTTTTTCTGTAGGATGGATAAAAGGTTAATTAGAGTTGTTTAATATTTATAATAACATATCGGTATATAATAAATACTGATGTTATTACTTTATCATGAAACAACTAATGAAGAAGAAGTTGAAGAAGAAAGAAATTGAAAAAGATCGGTAATGGATATTACCTCTTTTTGACGCGCCTTCACTTAACCTTCACTTAAAAAACAATGGATGGTCTATGAAGAAGACAAAGACCTCTAGGATGATACTAGGTAAGTGGAGAAGAGATTTTGGCAGGGTTTTTCCGAGCTTGAATGCTCTAATTGGTGTGAGGAGGAGAGGGAGGAGGTGCCCTTTTATAAGGGAGGAGAGGGGCACCTTAGGAAAATCTCTAAATATTATTTTATATTAAAGTCAAATTCGGTTTATAATAGATCCAAAGGGTCTTATTTTAAAGCTAAAGTGGGGAGGGGTCGAAATCCTTTCATCCAACAGGATTTAGACAAGTTTAGGTTATTATTTTAACCTTATCAATTAGATTTAACTCTAAGTTAAATAATTTAACTTCTACCGTGTCTTTTTGTTTTCTTACACTATATGGTTAATAAACATACCATAACAAGCCAAACGAACCCCAAGTTGTTTATAATTAATATATATAGACTTATCTATGTCATTTGGCCTAACCGTAGATTTTTATGAATTAAATAACAATTAATAATATAATATTTGTTTTAAAAACTAATTTATGTCAATTTTGACACTATTTGGTACATGATTTTTATGAAATTCATAACAGAATTATAATTTCGAACCAAGTTACTTATATCAACAATAACATGTCATATTAACCTATAAAATTAATTTAAGTCATAAAAAGTCTCAAATTACAATTATTTTGGCATTTATAACATCAATTATGTCAATATTTCATTAATAAGACAATTATTGCATCATATTTGTGTCATAATAAATGATAAATATTTAATCCCTAAAAATTCTAATAAAATTCCTATGATGTATATAATTGTATTATCTTTCTGGATACTATTCATTTTCGAGGTTTCATGAAGTTTATCACTAAATTAAAATTATTATACTTATAAGATTTAAGAAAGTGACATGTTGTCACATTCTTTGGTTTTAATAATAATTAAATTATTTTCATGGACAAAAGTCCATAAAATGAATCTAATCCGACACTTATGTTATATGGGTCTACTTTTATCCATCTAATAGGATTTTTCCAAGTGTTAGGGTAATTTTATAATCTTATATTTACCCTTAATTACTCGATTTACCTTTAACTATAGTAAATAAAATTTACCGTAGTTACTATTCACAATGCCCAAAAATAAAAAGTAGCTTATTAACATAATTTGGACCCACTGATTCCAAATATGGAATCCATTTTTCTAAATTAAATACAAAAAAGATGCAGAAATTAAATTAAAATTAATCTCGTTGTCGGAAGAAAACGGGTTTTTCTTTAAAACATTGCAAAAGATTGAATTGATTTAACCTACGAATTCAAGGTAAAATCAATGATAATGACATACATTATATTAAATGGTAAAAATATATTCTACTTATACTTTAAAACCATTAAATATTATAATTTAACCACATAAGATATTACGATCAAAAAAGTTGTTTTTAATTAAAATATAGCGTGTTTTTACTATTCATTAAAATATGAAAGTTATCGGAAAAATATCAAAACATTATCTATTGTAAATTTTTATATCCTGATTCAAACGAAGAATTTTATTTTGTCAAATTGAACTTATAAACATTTCAAAAACTAGATTTAAATTGGGTGCTCCATCAAAAGGTGGCAAAACTGCATTTTTTGAAAAATACTTATTTTACCTGAAAAGTTTATTTTTTTCTTATACCGTGTTCTAGAAATGTGTAAGATTAATAATAATGTTATAAAATTCACAATATATTTAACACTATTCATAATGGCTAGTTCATAACAATATTATAATAATATATTGTTATTTAATAAAACCCGGTATTGCGTACAAGACACGCTATCGAGGAAGGTCGTGATTGCGTGTAATGCAAGCCAAGTCAGGGTTGCGTGTAGTTCACAACTCCTTTATTGTTGCATATAAAAGAATCCAACCATATTTTATTTATACATTGAATATATATATATATATATATATATATATATACACTCAATGTTTCGTAGAATAACTTCTATCAGACGAACTTGAAATTGTGTGTAACAAGGGCCAAGAAAAGTGTTGTGTATACTGCAAGCTAATACAGTGTTGCGTATAGTGCAAGATAATCTTGGTGTGTCATACAATAGAAGATATGAATAAAATTAAAAAGAATGTATCTTATAAACTCTCGGGTTGTTACATTCTACCTCCTTAAAATGAATTTCGCCCTCGAAATTCGTCGGGGTTATAAATTGTTTACTATTCATAAAAACCCACATCGTAAAAAGAAATACCAAAACTAAACTTTAAAAACCAAAGTATGAAATATAACGGTTACCCAACTGAACTCATCACTGGGTTTCCATAGAGGTGAAAATGTGGACATGGAAGAGAAATCTAACCGTCATGTTCTGATTGAGAGTGGTAGAGAACATGGCTATGAAAATGCCAACAATCACAAAGATATTGATTTGTGGTGATTTAAGGTACCATCTGATTCATCGGATATAAGGGTATTAGGACAACATTTTTGGTTTTTCAATATCATTTCCCTAAAGATGATGAAATTTGAATTAGAAAAAATACTTTCATGATTTTGGTATAGTCTCACCGTTTTTCATTATTTGGATAATTTCCACTTCATCTCTTAATGAAATGAAGTTGAATTTGTCATTCGTGATGTGTTAGCAGATAATGTGATAGAATGATGGTTCATTCCATCTGTCTCAAACAAAAGGTTAGAAAAGTTATCAAAAAAAATACATAATTCCATCTATAGTGAGAATAATCTTATATAGTTCCTAAAATGGACTTATACTGCTTAATATAATAAAACTAGTTTCTACTAAACAGGGACTTCCTGTAGGCTAGTGGTAGGCGAAAAAGGCCAGTCGCACTTCGGTTGTGGGTTCGATTCCCACAGCCTTGTCTGACGCAATGGGTTGTCGCCCATCCTGCAGGTTGTCCTTTTTCTAAAACTACATTACTATAAAATCCCATCAGTAATATCGAAAAAAGAACTATCCTTAAACAATACTAATTTATGTCCAACATAATCCATTCCAATCTTTAGGCTTATCCATAATACTGCAGTCCATTCTCATAATATAGTGAAAACGATTACCATAGATATAATACCATCGTTGATCCCCATATATCATAAGATGTGTCTTGTTGGTCACATTCCAAACATTCAAAGGCCTTAATCATGTATTCTCTTGAATACCCATTTAACCTTAGTGAAAACATCAATGTAGTTAAAAGTTAACACTTTACACATACCAAAATCCTTAAAATTCTATATCTTCAAACCATGATATCACTTAGTCCTTATATCAATCATGATCTCATGAATACTATCAAACATATTAGATTCTCTTTATCCATTCATTATTTGCACATCATCTGCTTTCCAAAAATATCTCTATTACTTTCCATGGTTACCGGTACCATAAAATTATTGAAAACCACAATAGACCAAAACATAAATATTCCAATATTCCACGATACTATATACAACATTATTCTAGAATCCCATTACATAAACACTTAATCATTCCACCACATCGTTGTCATATTCAACATCGCCAATGGGGATCGCAAGTGACATCCTTTTGTCTTTTGCCTTAAGTGGTTGCTCATGTCGATCATCACTAACCCTTGGATTAGGGAATTTATTATCATAATGACCCATTTCCTTGCACTTGAAGCATTGAAGTGTAGTAGGTTCATTCTGTGTATCCCTTCCTTTGTTTGCGTCATTATACATCTTCTTCCCATCGTTGCGGCATTCAAATGCCTGATGACCTTCCTTTCCACATTTGAAACATTTACTTGTCCCTTTAAGACAATCTCCACCATACTTCTTTCCACACTTTGAGCATAAGGAAACATTCATCTTCTTTTCACCGTTATTCTGAGATTTTTCCTTGAACTCCATCTTTTGTTTCTTGTCAAAACAATGAGATGGATAAGTAACACCAACTTCCATTTCTACCTTGATAGCACAACGCACAATTTCTTCATAGCTAATGAAGTCTCTTATAGCTAATGCCCTTAAAAGTTTAGTTTTAAGACACTAAAGAATCGATCAACTTTACATTCATGTTGGATGATAAATCCAGATGCATACCTTGCAAGCCTTGTAAAATTTGCTTCGTATATACCAACAGATTCATCATCCTTATTCTTTAGTTCAAGAAACTTCTTCTCCATCTTTGTTCGAAGAATACGAGGGAAGTACTTATTGAAAAATAAGTTCTTGAACTTGTCCCATTCCATGGACTCAATTTCATCTATTTTCCTCGTATTCTTGATAAGATTCCACCATTGATCAGCTTCACCTTCCAAACAATATACTGCTAAGATGACTTTATCAGGTTCAGAACATTGAAGAACTGAAAATATCTTTTCAGTAGTACTGATCCATTGTTCAGCAACAAGTTGGTCAGAAGACCCACTGAAAGAAGGTGGATGTTGCCTCATGAAGGACTCAATAGAATATTGTTCCCTTATCTGCCCATTTGGAAGTCCAGAATGATTCATAGCTTGTGTAAGTATAGCAATAAGATTTTGCACTCCATCTCCCATAACATTTGTTTGTTCATGAGGACAATCATTGCATTTTCCATTTCATTGATCAACACGGTTCCTTCGGGTTCCGGCCATCGTCTATAACCCAAAAAGAATAGTTTGAGAGGCAAAAATCATGCTAGGGAAAACAACATAATAAAGGGGGAGTACATTAAATATCTAACATCTTAGGTTTAATTCTATGATCGTTAGCATAATTCTAGTAATATAACCTATACGTATACTTAACCTTAGGGACATCCCTAGACATACCTTAGAAATATCTCTAGGGATCTCACTAACGTTTTCGCATCCTAGTTTCCAAAGGTTGACTAAAACTTTCCTCTGATACCAACTGTAGAGACCCGAAGCTTGATGTACATAGACATTACATTACTTTTGCGGAATACTTAGTACATAACAAAAACACACACACAAGGACCGTAATAGTTTAGTGTCTTTGGAAACTCAGAATATAATCTTCTAATTGTGGTGAAAGATCTTCAATATCTCCCATAAATATCTTCTTTTTTTAAACCTAAATCCTTTCTTTATGTCCTGTGGAAAAGAAAACATAAAAGGGTGAGCTCAAATGCTCAGTAATGGTAAACAAAAGAAATATCAATCACGTCATATTCATAGGAACATATCTTTTGGAAATCTTAACCTGCAAAAGAGATCATAATTTCATAACATGGGATAAATCATAGTAGTGAAATGTAATCCCAATAATCATAAATTAAAACATGAAAATTTTTGGCATACACACATAATCATAGAGAATCATTTCTTATTAGTCAAGACTCATTGCAAAGACTATCTAAGTGGACAAAGTC
Source organism: Viscum album (assembly GCA_963277665.1). Classification (NCBI taxonomy): domain Eukaryota; kingdom Viridiplantae; phylum Streptophyta; class Magnoliopsida; order Santalales; family Viscaceae; genus Viscum; species Viscum album. The sequence continues at coordinate 1,947,799,473 of OY728156.1, forward strand.
CATTTCTGAACCGAGTCACCCTCGTTTCAGTCCTGTTTCACTGAACCGGTATAACCTACCGTTCCAGCCATGTATATCTCATGAGATATAAAATCTTTACCCAATGCATTGGAGGGAGATATAGGTCCCACCCATCTCATAATGATACCATTCTTATGTGTGCCACGAAATCATAAATCATACATCATTTCATAACCCATGTAATAAAAATGGAATTCTTAAACATCGTGACATTATAAAACAATTCATATAAGGTAAAAATATTTCCATCACAACATAATCAAATCAATGTAATAATAGGGTTAGAAACAGAACACTATATTATCTTAGATGGAAAATAATTTTGATAAAACACTTGAACTCCATTCTTGAGGAAAATATCCTTTCTACTTAAAAAACATTTTTCCTTTCTTAACATGTCATACAATTTTAAACTAAAAAAAGTTGATTAAAAATAAACTTGAAAACTTGTAAAGTAAGCTTCTTGGAAATAATGTTTTAAAAAAATCCATTCATGTCGTATAAGTAATAAAAAACATTCTTCGTACTTTTGTCAGAAAAGTAAAAAAGTACCTCGTACGAAAAATGACAAAAGATTTCTTTCATATCCTTTACTAAAAACTCACCGAAGGGTAAAATTGGATTTAAACAATTGTAGGTGGATGGGAATAATATTAAATATTGAGGAAACATGGATGTGGATGATAAAATACACCCCATTAAATACTAATGTATAAACAATCTCGGATAAAAATGAGATTGTGATATTTCCCTTACCGTATGTCTGATATGCTTTGTACGTATCCGAACCTCCTGTATAATGATTTAAATAATGTCATTAACTTATTAAAGAATCATATTCATTGTTATGATATCATATATGGTTCACTTATGACTTTATATTACCCGTTCTTTTGTAAATTCCATGTTAAAGAAGCGTTTTGGGTCAAATCGTTTCATTTATCGTAGGTGTTTGGACTTGTTGTTCTTGACATTATTATTACTTATATCATGATTTACTTACTTCCAGAATATAAAATATGATTTATATATAATATATATTCAGAATATATATATATATATAATAAATCAGTAAATGGAAAGAAATACACCGTTCATGGAGATGGTAGTCCGTACGTACGCATGAACGCTGTTTTCCCTTCCTTATTTTCTTGAATGGAAGTAAGTAAATGAAATATATATATACATAAATCCAGTAGATTTACCATGTCATATATTTAATTATTATTCATTATATATACTTTATAATCATTCTGGAATGGTTAACATGGATAATGAATCTCATCACGTCGTGGAGACGGTAGTCCGTACGTACGCACGAGCGATGATATCGTTCCCATGGTCGTGGAATTGTGTTTAAGTGTATGTATACTATTTCAGTATCAATATCACTTTATAATAATCATATATAGTTACTTATTACACCATTATACCCATCCAATTAAGGTGGTGGCAGAAAATAGATTACACCACAGCATGGAGACGGTATTCTGTACTTACGCACGCGCGGTGATTTCCTTTTTCCGTAGGATTGATAGAAGGTTAATTAGAGTTGTTTAATATTTATAATAACATATCAGTATATAAGAAATAATGATGTTATTACTTTATCATGAAACAACTAAATAAGAAGAAGTTTAAGAAGAAAGAAATTGAAAAAGATCGGTAATGGATATTACCTCTTTTTGACGCACCTTCACTTAACCTCCACTTAAAGAACTATGGATGGCCTTTGAAGAAGAACAGGACCTCTAGGATGATACTAGGAAAGTGGAGAAGAGGTTTTGGAAGGGTTTTGCCGAGCTTGAATGCTCAAATTGCTGTGAGGAGGAGAGGGAGGAGGTGCCCTTTAATAAGGGAGGAGAGGGGCACCTTAGGAAAATCTCAAAATATTATTTTATATTAAGGTAAAATTCGGTTTATAATGGTTCCAAATGGTCTTATTTCGAAGCTAAATTGGGTATGGGTCGAAATACTCTCATCCAATAAGATTTATACAGGTTTAGGTTATTATGTTAACCTTGTCAATTAGATTTAACTATAAGTTAAATAATTTAACTTTTACCGTGTCTTTTTGTTTTCTTACACTATATGGTTAATAAACATACCATAACAAGACAAACGAACCCCACGTTGTTTATTATTAATATATATATCCTTATCTAAGTCATTTGGCCAATCTTTATATTTTTATGAATTAAATTACAATTAATAATATAATATTTTTTTAAAAAACTAATTAATGTTAATTTTGACACTATTTGGTACATGATTTTTCGGAAATTCATAACATAATTATAAGTTCAAACCAAGTTACTTATATAAACAATAACATGTCATATTAACCTATAAAATTAATTTAAGTCATAAAAAGTCTCAAATTACATTTATTTTGGCATTTATAACATCAATTATGTCAATATTTCATTAATAAGACAATTACTGCATCATCTATGTGTCATAATAAATGATAATTATTTAATCCCTAAAAATTATAAATAAATTCCTATGATGTCGATAATTGTATTATATTTCTTGAGACTATTCATGTTCGAGGATTCATGAATTTTATCACTAAATTAAAATTATTATACTTATAAGATTTAAGAAAGTTACATGTTGTCACATTCTTTGGTTTTGATAATAATTAAATTATTTTCATGGAAAAAAGTCCATAAAATGAATCTAATCCAACCCTTAGGTTATATGGGTCTACTTTTAGCCATCCAATAGGATTTTTCCAAGTGTTAGGGTAATATTATAATCTTATATTTACCCTTAATTACCCGATTTACCTTTAACTATAGTAAATAAAATTTACCATAGTTACTATTCACAATGCCGAAAAATAAAAATTATCTTATTAACATAATTTGGACCCACTGATTCCAAATATGGAATCCATTTTTCCAAATTCAATACACAAAAGATTCAGAAATTAAATTAAAATTAATCCCATTGACGAAAGAAAACGGGTTTTTCTTTAAAACATTGCAAAAGATTGAATTGATTTAACCTACGAATTCAAGGTAAAATCAATGCTAATGACATACATTATATTAAATGGTAAAATTATATTATATTTATACTTTAAAACCATTTAATATTATAATTTAACTACATAAGATATTACGATGAAAAAAGTTTTTAATTAAAATATAGCGTGTTTTTACTATTCATTAAAATATGAAAGTTATCGGAAAAATATCAAAACATTATCTAATGTAAATTTTTATATCCTGATTCAAAATAAGAATTTTATTTTGTCAAATTTAATTTATAAACATGTCAAAAACTAAATTCAAAGTGGGTGTGCCATCAAAAGGCGGCAAAATGCATTTTTTGAAATATACTTATTTTACCCGAAAAATTTATTTTGTTCTTATACCATGTTCTAGAAATGTGTAAGATGAATAATAATGTTATAAAATTCAAACTTTAGTTAAAACTATTCATAATGGCTAGTCCATAACAATATTATAATAATATATCGTTGTTTAGTAAATCCCGGTATTGCATACAAGACACGTTATCGAGGAAGGTCGTGATTGCATGTAATGCAAGCCAAGTCAGGGTTGCGTGTAGTGCACAACTCCTTTTTATTGCATATAAAAGAATTGAACCATATTTTATTTATACATTTAATATATATATATATATACACTCAATGTTGTGTAGAACAACTTCTATCAAATGAACTTGAAATTGTGTGTAACAATAGCCAAGAAAAGTGTTGCGTATACTCTAAGCTAATACAGTGTTGCATATAGCGCAAGATAATCTTGGTGTGTCATACAATAGAATATATGAATGAAATTAAAAATAATGTATCTTATAAAATCTCAGGTTGTTACATCATCTTTTTAATTTCTACATTCTTCATAGAATTATCTTCTTCATGCTATTGCATATAGATTTTTTCATCATGAAAAACATTATTTTCATTCCTTTTGTGGATCTCAAATATCTATCTCTTCATGGTCAGTTCCTAATTCAGACTAAATATAAACTCTTCCATTAATTTATCCTTCTTCATTGTCACTTTATTCTATTGTTAATTAATTTCTAACAACTTCCACCAAATCATCTACTTTATTATCCTTTCCATCCTCCAACTCTTCTACCTTAGATTCATCTAAACTATCAACTTATTTTAAAAAGTATATTCTTCTTTTTGAAGAACTTTCTATTAGTACATATCCTACCTTTTTCATTTGATAAATAGTTATTCTAGAGAATTTCATCATTTTCTTCATTGTCATCATCAAAATTATTTGGAAAAATTACTATAAATTTCTCAATCTTTTTGGATAGAAAGAATGGAAATGGATGATTACCTTTGAACTTTTCATTTACCCTTTTCATATTTGAGGAGAGAAATGATATGACATCATCCATATTATCCTCCTCAGGACTATTTTAAATCGATATATTCTTCGTGGTCTTTAATGAAACTTCATTAGACATTCAATTTTTCCACTACATAGTTATCATTGTTTCTCATTTCATATTCAATAAAGGTACTATGTAGGATATCCAATGTTAACTCTTTCGGTTCATTTTCTTCCAAAACTGAAACATTCAGGTTCAACCATAGGAGAAGTTTCCTCAATATACATTTCAAAATATTTATATCTTTAATGAATTCATCAAGACATTTTGTGTCTTACATAATAACATTTTACCCATCAAAGAATGAATAAAAAGTCTTATTGTGGTTTATTATAAGATCCTTATTTTTGTTCCTTAGAACATGCATCATTTCTTCTCAGAATTTTGTGTCACCCTCATAAATGTTCAAAACAATTCTCACATAGAATGTGATGTTTTCTAGGACATCACCTTCATATAAATTGTATTTGATAGGGATCCCCCTAAAGCATGGTTCCCTTTATCATTAACATCCAGTTCCCGTATTTCATATTCAAATAAAGCACTGCTATTGATTTCAACTGATATTCCATGCATAGCTATGGTGAAGACATCAATTCCTAATGTTAGGAAGTAGTACTGCATCTGATTCTTCCATAGATGAAAATTATTTCCATCAAAGATTGAAATTCCTTTATTATTGACCACCTACATATATTATTACGAGAGAAAACTATTGACATTCAAACATTCCCTCTAATACCAATTATAAGGTCCACCAGGTCAAATACCTTGAGAGGGGGTGAATCATGGTATGGAAGATTAAAATTTATTCCCCTTCGGATCTTGTTTCGTTGTTAAACAAAACTCAATTCTCTCTCTCTCATTTGTGTTGCAAAGTATGAACAAAATTTAAATCATGCATGAGACAGAGCAATTTTTTATTGGTTCAGCCTCAATGGGCTATGTCAATGGAGAACACAATTGGGGTGTGCTGATGTACATTATTCACTAAGGCTAACTTCTAATAATGTGTCTAATGTTCAGGGTAGATTTTCTATTCCTTGGATCATTGCCTTTACATGGTTTAGGGTCTTCTCACAATATTCCCAATGTTCACTCCCTATGCCTATGTCACTTGGTCACTGCCAATTGAAAGGGTCACCATATTCATTTTCCTTTGCTCGATGCTCTTGGAAATGAATCCACTCATATTATATAGACTTGTATGTTGAACATAGTTTATGGACATATAGGTCCCTTAATTTTTCATGAATATATGTATCCTCATCTTTTGGTATATTCTCTATTGAAACTCCTTTTTCACCAGCAGATGAATTCCACCTTCCCAGGTATTGTAAGATATCAGAAAATAATATCATAGACTGAATTTAGTGTTTTTGAAGCATCCTTGAGTGTTCCACAAACCATTGTCTCATCCGATGTACTGTGGAGAGGATTTCCTACGTGGACTACCACTTCCACATACTGATTCCACATCATTGAACAACCTTCTATTCATATACTACATCCACCTTCACTATCACAAACCATTTTAACATACTAACTCTGTTAAATTCTTCTAGTAACTTCTTCCACAAATAGTCTCTACAAACTATCCTATATCAGTGGATTGATCTCTCTCCATGGACTACCTTTTCCAATGCGAACCACACTCTATCCACCCACTATTCTCTGTTCATAGACTGCCTTAATATCTAGGTACCAGAGATCCCCCTAAATGTGCCTAATTCTTCTCCCATGGTATGTTCTTCCTTTGCAGACTACGACATCACACAAAAACAAATTTTTGAAATATTACGTGAACTTCTTCATCCATTGTAGAATCACTTCATGCAAACCAATTTCAGACGTCACCTAATTCTTGGAGAAAATAGATGTTATCTAATGATATTATATCTCACCTATAATTGGTGGGATTATCTCTCATTATATAGGGAATGATATCCTATTAGTCCACTAAATTGAGATTTACCAAATCATTGATTAATCGCCACCTTCACTGCGTACTTCTCCTGCCACTGTGAACCGTAAGCCTTCCAGCGAACATTTTTTATATGTGGTCTGTGTACTACCTTTTCTTTTATGTACCATTATCTTATTCATCCATCCCATGAACCATCATGCCTTATACATACTACATGCCCTTCACCACAAACCGTTTCCATGAACTATTTCTGCCGCTCTGTGTATCGTTCCCGCTAGCCAGTACGTAGCCACAAACTATTCCTAGACATGGTATACAGACAATGTTTCGAGTTATGATGTTACCTTATTTTTCCTATTTTATTCATTGCTCTTCATTCCATTGATTCTTATGAAGAAAACCATACATTTCCAAACACAAGTTCTTGAGTTTACGGCCCAAAATTTTAAAAAACACTAGGAAACTGTGCCACCTTAAAAAACTATGTTCAACAAACACCAACCATACTCATTCGCAATCATCTGGCTTTGTCAACAAACACAGTCACTTCCATAAAATACTGATATTACACATTCAGATATTTTCTCCCAACATAATTGATAAAGGGGGTTCCATTATCAGCGCTTACTAAAAGTTTTAATAAAGTCGACCACTTTTCAGTGCTTATTTATTGCTAATAAAGTTAAATTTTTTAGGACTAATAAAGAGTGGCCTTTATCAGTTCCATTTTAGTGAATATAAAAGTTATATTTCACAAAAAATGATATATTTATAATTATTTTTATATATAATTATATAAATATATTATTACAGTTATAATTATAATATATTTCATTTAATATTATATATATAATACTATATGTGAATTTTCAGTTAATATATAAGATATTTATTAAAAATGTATTATAAAATAATGAATAAATTAATATTAATTCATAATTTGATAATTATTATTGAGTAATATTCATTTAATATCAATTTTAAGACATAAATATTTAATAAATTAATGAATGATCTAAAATAATTTTAAATAAGAACTTGAACATGAAACAACTCTAACTTTTGATCCGAATATCCATATGGGTTCTATCGTAAATAATATCAAATCTTGAAAAATTAATTTCATATGTTGACCTTGGAGGACCCTATTAGACATTATTTTGTGGTAAAAAAGTTTCTAAAATGCCTCCAAAATTGAGTTTTTTATCATCATTCCTGAATTTTTGAACATTTGATTGAATTTAAACTTCATTTGAGGGGTTATTTTTGTTTTTTCAGTGGATAATAAATTTATTCTTAGATCTTGTAGTCATATAGATAATATTGTGAATACATTTTATTGTGTTTCATACTTTAGTGTAATTTATAAGAAAATATATACATATTTTCATACATTTACATATAATAAATCAATTTTACAAATTAATGTTTAAAAATATTTACATGAAAATATATTTTTAAATATATAAACAATATGGAAATAAATTTTAATTATTTATTTTATTTGAAATAAAATATTATCCATTTTATTTACCCTATAAAAATTAAATCATATATATATATACAAGTAATGCTTATATATAAATATGTGTGTTTTAATAAACAAATATATATTTAGGTGTATATTATAATAATAATAAATAAATACATATTTAAATATTTGTGTGTGTGTGTGTGAAATATAAATTTGTATGTGTGTTTTAAAATATGTTCATGTGTTTGTGTGTGTGTTTCAATATTATGTAAATGAGACACATATAAATTTATTTTTATTAATATAACATTATCATTAAATATAGAATATAAAAATATTTACAATTAATTATTATAAATGAATTGTAATAAATTTATATCTAAATATACAATCATATGTACATATGTATGAAATTTATTCGTAAATATTCAATATTAATACATAATTTTCAAATGTATTTGAAATTATTATATACAGGTATATAATTATATAAATTAATATGAAAGGAAAAATTAATTATGTATATTTATATATATATATATCATGAAATATTATAAAAATCATGATGGTTTAGTGGTAAAGTCCTTAGGCCTTGAAGGACGAGGTTAGAGGCTTTATTCCATGCATGAGAAGTGCTGAAGGGCATGAAAAGTGCTAATAAATGGGTTAGGAAGGGATGATATAGGGGTTGGTATCTTGTAATGATATGGGTCGGGAATGTATTGGGGAATATAACACTACTAAAGGGGTCATATCACTGATAAAAGGGGTATGGGTTGAATGGATTTTTAAAAAAAATATTTTTTGAATTTTGTTCAGAGTTTAAAAAGACACAGATAAAGGTGGAATTTATCTTTTCGTTTTTTAGTGCAGATAAAGGTCCTGGGATTTTAAGGATCCATATCCTATCAGTGCTTTTTAGATCTGAAAAAACCATTTTTTAGTGATTTTAAAAGCGTGATATATAGTAGTGATTGTTGCATCTATGGATTTACATATTCATTAGCTTGATGTAAAGAATACTTTCCATCATAGAGATATAGAGGAGGGAATCTATATATACCATCTAGAGGGATATTTTTAGTCAGGAAATGATGACCAGGGGTGAAAACTCTATATGAACTTTTATGGGTTAAATCATACACCCATGAAGTGGAACAAGATGTTTGATCAATTAATGAAGAAAATGCATAAAATTGATGCGGCATTTATCAATGTTACTATTATTACTAATAATATGATTTTAGATATTCAGATGAAAATTTTGGGAAACATAAAAAACTTGAATTGAAAATCATAACCTCTATTAACATTGATGAAAATAGCCTTAAATTTCTCAATTTTATGGAATCACTATCTCAGAACCTCTAACCATCCATGATGCTAATGATTAATGTGGTGCATCAATTTTTTTTCATTAATTTTAGGGAAAAATATTTCACAATCCAATCCACATATCAATAATTCATAATTTAAGATAAATATACTGAACATATATGATAAATACTATGAAAAAGGATAAATATGAATCTTTAATATTTTGAAAGAGTATAATAATACTACATATGATAATATAGTTGAAAACAAAGTAGAGTTACACTATATATTATCTAATGAATTCATATATAATATTATTTCAATTACATACTGAGTATTATCATTTAACACAAAATTATTTTTTCATATTAAGGATTTTTTACTTGTATATTTAAAATTTAAATTTTAGTAACATTATCGTGCTCAGTATATTCATAAAATATATTATAGTGTCTGGATACATGGAATTTTTAACATGTGTTTATGTATATTCATACCTCTAATTGATAAAATAAATCAAATTTTGTGATATGGAAAAGAATATTTCATCATTATTTCAAATTGAATACATTAATGAATAAATGGAAACCAAAAAATAAAGAATAAAATAAAAACATTTACCAAAGTTATTCTAGTCAAAAATATGTGTTTCATAAAAGATAAATTTAAAATTCCATAAAATCAAAAAAAATAAATTAAATATTTTTCAAAAAACCAATTTGTTTAATGAAATCTATGAAAAACCCCATAGTAGTAATATCCTTTTTTAAACATTTTTAAATATTGTTTTTTATCATTTAATCAATTGGGATTTGGGTGTTATTGGAATTTAATAGTGAATATTAGTGAATGTTAATTTAAAAATGACAAATAAAAATATTAAAATATATAGTCATTTTATAAAATAAAAATGGACATTGTTCTATTTATCACTAAATATTTGTAATTAAAATTGTAATTAAAAAAGGGGTGGAAACCCAATATATCAAAATGTAGTAAAAAAATAAATGTACAGAAACAATTTTTTTTTCATGAAATGGAACCGTATGTTAAGACATAACTAGTTTATAGCTGTTAGTACTTCATAGAAATAGTTTTGAAGATGTTATAAAAAATAAATTTTTTGTTAAAAATGCAATGTGAAACAATTTTATATTGTTCTTTTTTATATGAATTAAAATCTACATGAATATAATAATTAGCTATAAAAACACTACCAATCTCATGTCTTGTCTACTTATTGATATTAAATATTATTGGAGTAAAATATGATGCCGCAAGTGATGTTGATGCCAAATTAATAAGTTTGAAATGTGATATTTGTGTTCACCTAAAATTTAATACCATGAATATAAAAATAAAAGAACAATTATTACATAGTTTTAAATAAAAAAAAATTATAGAATAGAACTAAATATAAATAATTTGAATAATAAAGTAGATGATAATTGGTTACACATAATTTATAGATATAGTTTATATATAATAAATCATCTTGATTTGAGTATTTTCACAAAAGGAGTGCTATAATTGAACACCAGTATCATCCCCTGCAGTCTTGTAGTAATAATTTCATACTCTATAAGACATTATCTGAAAAATATCCAATTGAATAAATAATTATTTTTTTTGATATTAGTGATAATAAATGAAATATTTATATTTTAAATAACTTATAAATAATTCATTTTTCAATAACCAATTTCCTTAGTAATGTAGTGTGACAGTGAGTTTTTATTCATGATAGAGCTCATATGTTCAAGGAAATTATCCTAAAATATAGAGTTTACAATTACACCTCTAACAAAGTTTTTGTAGTTTCATTTCCCAGTAATAAAAAATAGTGAACCCATTCATATAAATAATGACTATATATGAAAAATATGAACTTTTTAGTACAATAATGAACAAAAATGAACCTATATTAAATTTATTGTTAAAAAATATATATATAATAATGAAAATTTATAGTCCTGTATATTTAAAATAAATCTATTAGTTTTACAATAAATATGATGATGTGTGAAAAAATATGAAAACTTTTTAATGCATTATTTAAAAACAAATATCATCATTTTTGGAAAAAGTGGATTAAATATAAAAAATGATTTAAAAATAAGAACAAACATAGAAAATATGATCTTCTATATTTAATTGGAATCAATTATAAAAAATATGAGCAACTACTCTGAAAAATATAAAACATTGTTTCCAATATAAATAAAAAAATTGGTACTTGTATAGAAGAAAATTTAAACCTATCTGATTACAATATGAAAAAATTGAAAAAAAATTATGAACCTCTAAAAAACCAAAATTACCATTCTCACAACACTAAAATTACCTCCACCATGGGATACACCAAGGGTGTTTAGAATCCCATATAGATAACAATTCATTCTAAAAATCTCCAAAAAAATACATCAAAAAACCATCCAAAACATTGCAAATGTAATCCATACCCTCTTGATAAAAAAATAGTGAAATAGTGAAATACCTAAAACTATGGGTGTTACAACTTCATTTAACTATTTATGATATGTTTAACACTGAATCCTCATATTAATATTTTAACATTAATTATGAAATATCTATTATGTTACTACAGTATAAAATGAACCAAGTGTACATATAATATGAATACATATCATTAAAAAAACTCATATAATATTTCAATTAAAATTAGTTTAGAGGTTTTAATTGAGAAAAAATGAATATGAATTTCAAATTTGTGAACATACCAAAATATTCTGATTCTTGATTAACAAACTAATCTAAAATTTTACTTGTAATATTGTTTATTTCCTTTCTATGTGTTACTATGAAAGTGAAAATTAATAAAAACTTATATAACAAAGAACATATATATATCAACATGGTCAATCAAATTTAAATTATAAAGAAATTAAAGGAATTTTAATTTATTATTTTCACAAATTAAAATCATAAAAAATATGAAATATAAATGTTGGATTCATGAGTTATAATCATGATATGGATGAAGAATATGAAATATAAATGTTGTATTATTGGGTTTGGATTGTGATATGAAAATAAATTCATTTAATAAATATGGTACAGAGTTGGATTAAGTTATCTTATAAATTTTGGCTGATGAATATTTTGGTTGCAGTACTGGTATGGCTAAAGATTATAAAGATGGGGTTTTTAGACATCCTTTCATGAAGGTGAATATTTTTTTCATTATTTATAAGATTAATATATTTAAATGTAAAATTTTAATTTTGTGAACTAAACATATTGGATAAAAATACGCATGCAACTACCTTTCAAAAGGAGAAAACATTTTCACTTTTTTTAGGGAATAATCAAGAATATGATCCATTGGTTATTAGTGGAAGATGAATAACAATAGATATTTGGATAGAAAAAAAATCTCATTTTGGCATAACTATCATTTATGATTTTTATTTGGAAATATTGGAAGGATTTATTTTAGCATTACAACCTCATGATGATTTAGTTGTGCATATGAATTTCATACTATAGTAGAAGTATATTTGGGATTTTATTCAGTTGAAATAGAAAAATATGTAATATCATCATATGATAATATACTAATTATAATTATGAATTATACTATTATTTAAAAATTTTATAAAACACCCTAAATGAGAATAGAATAAGAAAATATATAATAATTGGAAAAAAAAATAATAGAATAGAATTGAAATCGATTAAGACAAACATATTTGGATAAAAGGAACATGAGTTACAAAAATGTAAACATACCGAAATATTAGTCTCCTATATGAATAAATAAGTAAAGTGTTATTTTGTCTAAATGAGAGATGGAGATGTTACTAGAGGTGGAGAAAAAGTATTAGGTGGCAGGTGGAGGTGGATGTAGAGGTGAGAGCCAGAGTCGTTAAGTGGTATTTTAATGAAACATGGAGATATTTTCAATGTTTTAGTATTTTTATTACATTTTATGTTGTTATATTGAAGGTGAATCGGTATCTTCATAGGAAAATATATTTTTAGATTTCATTTGCCAAAGAATAGTGATAAAGAATAAGGGACGAATGGGAGATAGAATTTGGGGATGGAATTTTGGTTTTGGAATGTAGACAAGGCGTATTTTTTTGAGAGGGATTGGGGGTAATTATGGGGAGGAATAAAAATGAGGGGTTTCCTAAAAAGGTAGGATTTGGGGTGGGATTAAGGGCCAAAATGGGAAGGAAGAATAATAAAGAGAGATTTAGATCAAGAGGAACACACATGTATTGGGAATTTTATGGAAGGAGACACATGGAATTAGGCCCACATCAAATAGTATAGATAATGGATATTTTTAAAATACCTACATTAATCTTTTAAAAAATTCAATTTAATTTACAATATACTAATGATTCCATAATTATAAACATATTTATATGATTTAACTACTCAGTTTATTTTAATTCTTTTGAAAAAAACATAAATAAAATACTCAAATTATTTAATTATTTAATTAATGTTATTTGTTAAATTTTTTAAAATATTCATGCAATTTAATTTTTAATTAGAAGATACCCATTTTAAAATAACTTGATTAAGAAAAATAAAAATAACTTATTTTAATATTGAAAAAAAAAATTGATGACAAATTAAACACCTTGAATATTTAAAATAAATCAGTTGATTAAAATTATAAAAATTTTATGGTTTTTATATTTTAAAATACCTTAAATATTTTAAGTTAGGTTTTTTATATTTTAAAATAAATTAGTAGAGTTTTAAAACTTTAAATAACATGGGTATTTATATTTTTAGAAAAAATTATTGTTGTTGTGTTTTAAAAATAAATTTTTAATGTTATTGTTTTTAATATATTTTCTTTATTTTTTTGAAAATATTCTCCAAAGATCACATGTTACCCTCCTTCCTGAGTCACATTTATTTCTTGACTAATCTATTTCCTTCATTTTTTGTGAAATTTTATATATGAGAAAATATAATTTTTATTGTATCTTTTTTTCAAATATTATCATCAATTTATTGCATTTTGTTAAGAATTATCATATTAAATTATATTATATTATTTTTTAAGAATTGATTCACATACATAAAATCTATATACATATTAAATCAAAGAGATATTATCATTCATCATTCTAATATATCTAGTCAAATCATTTAACAATTACTAAAGAGATCATTAAATTAAAAATAATTGGGTTAATAATAAATTATTAATTAAAAATAAAAATTAATTTACTAAAATTTAATACATTTATTTAATATTTTATAAATTGTAATTTTTTTAAATAAATTTTTTATGCTCATTTTATTAACTCAATCATATTATATATCAAAATAATTATTCAACTAATTTAAAAAATTTACAATTATTCCCACATGTACATTCACACGGCATAATTCGTACTTAATTAAAAACATACATAATCTTAAAACTGTTTATATAATCGTAATATGTGAAATAATTAAATAAAATCATATTCCAATCATACAAATTAAGTGAAAGCATATACATATTTTTGAAAACTGAGTTTGAAAGTAGCATAAAAAATGTGTATAAATTTAAACACCTTTACTTTTATATTGTTCGTGTTGACATCAAAAGAAATTTTTCATTTTACACCTCTATTGAAGCATTGGAATCGAAACTGACCACACTATCAAGTTATTTCTATTATTTTTTATTATATACCTAAGGAAAATTTATATATGAATATATAATGTGAACCGTAAGCATAAATAGTTATGTAAAAAATTCACAATAATTGTCAAAAGATATGTATAATAATTTAATGCATATGAAATGTAAATGTATTAAAGGAACAATAACTATAAATGTGGTATTTTTCCATGCATAATCATTTTATTGAATAAGCATAATCATTGTAAATATTGTATTTAGTTTCTTATCCTTTTCATATGGTTATATATGTTAGATAAAGTTTCCTTAACTTAAATTAAATAAGTAAATACATTTTATAATAATAAACACTAAAATAGATAAACTATATTACAATATTTTAATTAAATATAATAATAACCACATGTATTATTTTGAATTAGTATTTTTATATTAAAGTATATGAATATGTATAGGTATTATACTATTTCTTGAATCCTAAGATTAAGCATGATCGTAAGAAAAGCATAAGAATAGGCATTAGAATTGTAATTTTAAAAATGTAAGTGTATTATAGTGTAACTATAAACATAATAATCAACATAATCATATATACTAAAATCATGAAAATGATGTATTTATTTCAATATTTAAGTAACACGTTTTTTTAATATAAGCATATTCTAAAGAAACAATATTCTTTAGGCTATATATATTACAGTATTTGAAATTTTTTATATATTACAGTATTTTTATAAGCATAATTATAAGAATAAGAATACTCAAATGTTTAAGAACAATCATAAGAATATTAAATATGAAAATAAATTTTTTTATTTATTTCATTTAATTAATTTAATAAGTAAAATCATGGCCATATACATAAGTATAAGCATATACTATGAAATGAAAGAAGTATAAAAAATGAATATACGTTGAAATTTATGCAAAAAATCATTCTAAAGGAGGATCTTAAACAAATATATATCCTAAATAACTACTACATAATTAACGTGGATATTTAATAAATCAAAATAAAAAATAACTCCTATAGAATAAATTAATAAAATATTAGAAATAACTAGTATATTATAAATAGAGATGCATAAAAGTTATACTTGAAAGGAAAAATGTTTGCCCATTTTTTCAGATGTTAAATTTTTTCTAATGGAAGAAAATCAAAAATGATATTGAATATCCTTATTTTTTTAATTTGGAAAATTCAAAATGAATGGTTTTATTTCCAGTTTCAGTGGTTTCTTCATCATGATAATATTCAATAAATTCTTCTACAATAGAAAATATATTTATAGATGAGACAATATTCCATACTGTAATTTAATTCAAAGAACAAAAGACTACATCTTATAATTTAATATCATATTTCATATTAGGATGAATTCCATTTTCATAAGGGATTGTATAATTAATCCATTATGACAAATTCCTAAATCTATCATATAATTTTGGATTTTGAAAAGGCATTTTTGTTAATAAAAAAATAACTGACAACTTTTTTGAAAACGATAAATGACGTTAACATTTGAGGGAAGAATTTAGTGACTAAATTTTAATTAATATGAATCTAAAAATTATGAAATGGTAGTTTTATTTGAAATTTAAAATAATAACATATTTAATGGTATATTAAACATGAAATCATAACAAAATTCTTTTATTTTCTTGATACATATATTTTATCCATATATTTTAGATTGTTTTAATACATTTAATTATATAATTTAAATGATATTCTTTATATTGTTTGGAATGTTAACTTGTTTTTTAATTTTTGGGAGCATACAACCAATAATTAGAAAAAAAATAGAAAAGAGGTAAATATTAGGAGAAAAAATAGGAAAAAAGAAGTCTTCCCATAATGAAGGATGCTTATATAAAATTCCCAAGGGTTGAAACTAAAGACCCACGCTGAAACGGAGCATTAGGAACTAAAAAAACAATATTCACATCATGAAAAAAATTACACAACGTGAAAGTATTAAAAGTCATGAGCCCATGATAAGAAATGAAGAAATTAATTTGAGGGCCCTATAAATTCATGATGTAAACCATCTTTCAAAATGTGAAACATTCTAGATAGACCCAGATCGGAAATATTTAACATAGATTTCAATAGATACTTTTTAAATATGGTCTAGGATTCGATTTAATACTCGGTGTGGACTCATGATCATCATGGGAAACATTAATGGACAATTAAATGCAACCTGATCCACCCTATAATTCCATAAATAGAGAGCTAATTTGTTGCTACCAAAAAATATCTAGAGACCAAATCATAGAGTGAGAATATTGAGAATTATTATCCCATAGTGGTCTAATAATTAAATATTGATAATAAAGGTTTGCATTGTATTCAATGTATATTTTTGGTTTATCTTATGTTGTTATGCCTTCATGGTCACTTTTAAATTAACCCCTTGGTTTTCCAGTTATACTCTAAATTTTGGAAGAGAAAAAATGTTTAGAATTTTTAAAAAATAATAATAACAATTGAGGTGGAACTTATTTCATGTAAAAAAATGATTTACAATTCAAATTAAAAGGGAAGGATAAATGTTCTGGAATATTAGAACAATAACTGATTAACCAGAATAACATCCATTTCCATTCTTAAATAAAACCAAACCCTTTATTTGACACCAACAAACATCAATCTAGACACCAAATCCCCAAATCCCTTGATTACAAAAATAATTTTACATTTGTGTCAATCAAGGCCATAAACCAATTTTTGTTATTTGAATAATTATTTTGTTACTAATTATAATAATGAAAATAGTAATTAAATAATGATATATAAAAAGTACACTTTATTATATTCACATTAACTTTTTATATAATTGATGTATTTATTTCCTTGAATCCATAGAAAATTTCTACTAAGAAATCTTGAATATAACACTTGTTTGTATCCACCATTTCTCCTATTTGATAATTAGTATCAACTAGGGATATTTTTCCCTTCTCAATAATATTATAAAATGAAATGATTTATCCATGTTAGAATAGATAAAATAAATACAAATAAGCATAAGGTTATATAAATTGTGTATTATTTTTTAGAAGCCCAACCTACAAAAATAAGAGGAAAAAAATAATCCCACCACCCAAAAACATCCTCAAGAGTCGTGAAGGACCCACGAAAAGTTGGGATTAACACAAAAATAGGTGATAAAATATCATATTTTTCTATTAAATACATATCAGTTCTACATATTACATATTAACTCTGAAATAAAATACATATGTATAATATAAAATATTAGTTCAGATCTAATATTAATTAAAATACATATATTTTCATATTTCATATTGCAGTATCAACATAAATGTTTCATATACGAAAAATGATTATAAAATTTACCACCTCCAAATAATTTACTACATGTTATTTTTTAAAAAATAAAATACAATAAACACCACTTATTTCATTAAACAATTTATCAAAATGATAAATGTTGTAAAAAACATTGAATAAATGATGTAATATATTTAAAAATATGTGTTTGAAAACATATATATAATAAAGCATGTATCAATTATCACTTATGATAAAAGTAATTTTACAATATCTCCTATTTTTTAAAAATTAATTTTTAAATGGTTTTACTTTGGGATTCAAAAGAATTTTTTTCATAAATAAAATTCCCGTCATTTATTTTTTAGAAAAAAAAGTTTTTAAATATAAAGTAAAATAGCGGATGTTTTAATAATTTTGAAAATGAATAAAAATTTGAATGCATAAACCGAATGTATAATATCAAAATTTAGTGTATATAAATATCATAGGCCTTTATAATATTAAAAATGGGGTATTATTAATAATTGTAGTAATAGTGGAGTCTTAGGAGATCGTATACATAGTTAGAATATTTGGTTTCATTATGAAAAATACATAGGAAAAAACAAAAACATATTTAATTCAAATCATTCACAAATATAATAAAGTTTAATGTTATAATAAAATGATTGTAAATTTTTTAATTTTAAAAAATTATAAGAAGAAACAAATGATATTTCAATGAAATCAGTGTAATGTATTTTGGAAAATAGTTGTATTCAAAATATAAACACCTATGTGTGTGAGATATAATATTTATCTATTTTGTAGATATATTTTGGGCAAAAAGGAACTCTTCAGAAAAAATATTGAATTTTTAAGAGTGAATAATAGAAAAATATTGTTATTTTGTATTATGTTTGTTGAGAGTAGTTTAATTGAAAATTTAGTGGAATATAAAATGGGATATCTAAGTAGAATTAGTTATGAATACATTAACTAAATTTCAATACGATAACAAAAATAAATTATTTAAATGTTTCTATTGTACTCAATAAATTTAATAAAAATAATAAAAATGTATAATAAATGTATTGATTTATGAAAAAGAAATGTATTTTTTAGAAAATGGAAATGAAAATGTTATAATTTAAAAAACACCATAAAATATGTTTTCATTTTACAAAAAAATTTAAAATTAAAGAGAAGGTAAATAATAAACCCTATTTTCCCCTAATCTACATCGAAGTTATGGATCCACAAACATGTAGAATATTATAGAAATGACGCATTATGATTCTGGGTATCGATACAAAAACGTAAAAATGTCATCACATAAATTTATATCACTAAAATTAAGGAACATTGTATGAATAAAATAGTATTATAACATGATTAAAGTAAAAAATATTAAATTTTAATATAATTTCAATATGAATGATTTTATAATGAGTACAACACTAGTATGATATTAAACAAAGAGAACTTATAACATATATTGAAATAAGAAAATAGGAAAATATTTTTCATTGAGATAGTGAACACCAAGTGAATATACAATGTATTTATGTTTTTTTCACAGATATTCCCATGCTTAATGATGATAAAATTATGATTATACAATAAATACAAAATCCTTACCACATAGTGAATGCATTTACAAAAATTGTGTACACATTCCCTAAAATTTTTATAGTGAATACAGTAGAAAAACTATATGCATTTGTAGAATTATTTCATGAATTGATATAGATGAAGACATACTATATCAAATTTGAAAATAGTGAGTTGATAAAAAATATAGATTATTAATAGAAATTAATTATAAATTAAAATTTAACAATATACAAATAAGAAAAGGGAGAAAGTGAAATCATATTCTCATAAGAGAAAGTAAATATACTATTATGTGAATATTTATAATGATATTAATGACATCATATTATACATAAATATATTTAATGTTGGAATATATAAAAAATATAAACATGATTTTAAATTTAATAACTTATTTTTAATTAAACAGAATAATATTTAATAAAAAATATTGGAAAAGTGTGTTATTGTTAGTGATACAAAAAATAACTGTATTTAACATAACATTGTTAAGCAAGATAGATATAAATAAAATGTATTTTAAATTTTACATTATTATAAATAACATTAAACAAAATAATTTATAATACTAATCTTTTATAGTATCTGATATGAAACATAAAAATATTTAATGAAAATTAATTGACGCATTGAAATATATCAATAATAAAAATAATGAGGTAATGAAAAATACTATTTATTTAGGCCTAATTTATTGATAACAAATAATATCATAATAATTTTTGACGATTAAAACAAAATCCATTTGTATATTCCTAGGATGTTTCATTTTCTTATTGTTTTAATCCTTTATATGTGATCTACACATGCATAGTTTAAACTTGTGAAATTTTTTTTAAACATGATATAATGAATAATCATTGATAGGATAGTTTAAAAATTAAATACCATAGAAATTCATAAGGAATTATTAATCAATGATAAATATTGAAAAATAGTTTAAAATGTTAGAATTTGTACCATGTAATAGGAATTAGGATTCCAATTGTTCATCAAAATTCTAGTAACAAATTCTGACACATATAATAAATTATTTAATTCTGTAAATGTAAAAATGGAGTGGATAAAATAGGAAAAAAACTTCCTCTTAATAGAGAATAATATGTATTTCTCTAGTCATTTGTGTGAATTTTTTATTTGTATCAAAAACAAGAACATAAAAATGGTTAATAAAAAATAGAATAAAAGATGAAGTTCATATTTGAATAATTTGGTTTATATAATTATAAAAATTAACTATTAATGACTATGATATTGAAAAATGGAATTTTGATAATACAAATTGATCACAATAAAGGGTAAATTGGTAATAGAAAAAAATATAGTGAAACATTTAGAGAGGTAATATTGTAACATCAAACATTGAACCTATAGAAATGAGAAATTTCATTAATTGAAAATTTTAAAATACAATATATACAAATAAATAGATAATAAATTTTAAAAAAGACATTTAGTGAACATATGGGTAAAAATTAATTAAAAGATAATATTGTGTGAGAATTTATGAGGTGATTGTACAAAGAAGTTCAAATCTACGGTATCTAAAATCAGATTTTTCTAAGGAGATATCATTTAACCATAACTTTGTCTCCTACTCTATTGTCACTCAAAATGAATCTTTTTTGGTAAAATAATATTAATCTAGTGAGAGAAAAATAATGTACAACAAGAATTATCTAGCATTCATTAGAACTATAAAATAATTGTACAAAAAATAAAGGTACTAGAAATGAAAGTATTATAAATGAATACACAAATACTATAATATGAAAGTACTGAAAATATCGTAAAAATAATGTTGTACAAATTTACAAAATTTCCGTATTTCGTATTCTAAGAAACAAAATGAGCTAGTGGTAGATTTGAAAAAAAAAAGGGACCAAACCAATCAAACACTAGCTGTGATGGGGAGATATTAAAGAATCCCATTGATGATTAAGAACACTGATTATAATGTAATATTTTTTAACTATGAAATTAAAAATATCTAACCAAGGGGTGCGAAGAGTAGTGGAAGGCCAATAGCAATGGATTATTGAATAATCTATCAATGATGAAAAAATAGGTTTTGTATGACTGAGAAGATCTCAGATAAGAATGAATCTTGACAACGAACCTTGAAAAATGATCACAGATTGACGATGAACAATTTGGACTCAGCATGAGGTTTCATTGAATTAATCTAAGGATTATCTACTTGGACCAGATTAGATTGAATGTGGTTGATGTGATGACTGAGATTCACCTACACCTTGTTTGATTTAATGAGACAATGCTGAAATTTGAAAAGATATTATATGGACCTGATCTTAATATGTTCAACCATAGGTAGTTCTGTTATGATAAAAAGAAGAAGATGGTGGGGGACTCTATGATCTATTCTTCACAATTTACAAGGGAAAATGAGTATGCGTGAAATATGTTTGAGGAAATTCATATACAAATGAATCAATATATACCTTTATATTATTTTCCTAGATTTCCCCTATTGTAGTACTGATCCATGTATAGACCAACATCACTGTTGTGTATCCTAGTAGACCCGAGGAACCATATCCTGATCATATATTGCAACATCATCATGTTTCCAAGACCTCGCCATGACAACACCTCCTCACAACCATCTCCCTCAACATCGCACATACATAATCCTATATCCATAACCAGACCACGTTTAGGGGAGGATTACCATAACAAAAGCCCGACAATAAAATCTTTCCCAAAATTGTGTACCTGATAGAATAACTCAAATGCATATTTTTATTAATATACTTCCCATAAAGAATCTGAGATCTGACTTACTTATATAATGGTATATTAAAGGTAAAATAAGAGTGTAATTAGATTTATACAGGTAGTTTTCTATTTGTGTAAATGTCATATGAAAAATTATAGTGTTGTATAAATGTGAATGGTGACTTGCACTTGTCTTGTATAAGAAATTTTTGAATTATATAGGCTATGTGAAGATGGATTTATAAATGAATTACCTACATGAACGTAATAAAGTAAATAAAGAGAAACATTAATGTACCATATGATTACTACAACTTCATTAAGTTTATATATGATTTACTCAACCTAGAAAAAGGTAATGGGGGAGTTTTGATGGATGCAAATAGGTATCATGCACTGAGTTTAGGAATGGTGTAAAGATGATGAATCTATACGTAAGGGTACACTGAGATTTTAACTACTTACATAAATGTAGTTCAATACACTAGGTTAATGTAATTTGGAAAAAAATTTACCAATGTAAACATGTGTTAAGATTCTACGGTTAACTGAATTTAAATAAGTGGTCTATCCAGACATGTTCATATGGTTGATAACATTTGGTCCATATATATTTTTTCATATATTCAATCACTAATGTGTTTATTTAGTCTCTCTACGTTAAGATATATAGTCAATCCAATGTTATAGTTGATCAATTAGGGTATGAACCGAGTTATAGAATTCGTATATTT
Organism: Viscum album; assembly: GCA_963277665.1. NCBI lineage: Eukaryota > Viridiplantae > Streptophyta > Magnoliopsida > Santalales > Viscaceae > Viscum > Viscum album. The sequence goes on from OY728156.1 coordinate 1,947,822,600, forward strand.
TGATTAAATGGAATCTGATGATGCTAGGTATGATGTTACAAAATAAAAAATTAATATCATGATGATTTTTATGACACCTGAATATTGTTGAATAAGGGAGTAATCCAGGATCACAAGTATATATTCATGTAAAATTCTTCTTATTATCAAGTACATTGATAAATAAAAATTTCACCAGACCAATGTGATTTTCTATGGATTTTTTGTGACCATTTTGGAAATCAAGTCCACCTATGAGAAACAGTGAGTTGAGGTATGTCGGAGGTTAACCAGTGGTACTGCATATATTCATACTGAAATGTATAGGTTTTAAATAGATATATATGTAGAACATGTCAAGGAGATTATAGATTCATGGTAATTAAAATATCACATTAGAATAAATTTTCAAGTATTCAAGAAATTTAATAATTGGTTTTGAATAGAAAAATAATTAATCAGATAGAAGATTTGATGACACAAGTAGAATAAGAAGACCTTGTTGATATTTCAATAATCGTACTTTTAAAATAATTTTTTTGAATAAATGAGAAAAATATTCTTGATAATATTCTTATTATATATTTGTGTAGGTATTGAAGAATATGTCCTAGAGAATATTAAGAACTAACATGTTTCGTGTGACAGTCTTTTGGGAGCCTCATACATCACATTATCAAGGGGAGAGAAGAAGTTGAAACCATGAGACATTTTATTATTGTGAACCTAATTATTGGAGAAAATTTAGAAGAACCCAATCAATCATGATCTTGTAGGAGTTTCAAGAAAAAAAATAATTGTGATCAACTAGTAATGATATTGAAGAATAAGTACATGTGCATTCCTGTTGATCTGGAATTATCATGAAGGGAGATATATTTCACAAGTGGAATAGGAGTATCTATAAGAATAAATAGATTTTTAAAATAGTGGAACAAATTTTAATAATAATATTATGATTGGGGTGTCTTACCAATTATAGAATTCTTGTCATTGGGGTGTCTAAGTAATTATTGGAAAATTTCTATTAGGGTGCTTAACCAATTACTAGAGAATTTTAAATGGCTTTTTAAACACTTGTGACTAAACTGTATGTAAAGGATTGGGATTTTATCCAAACCTTATCAATAACTATTATTCTTATATCTATTATTATCACTAAATTTTATGTGAGGTTGTGAGATATTATTGAGAGGATCATGAACATTAATAGGTTCAAGAGGTTGAATTTATAATAAGAAGAATTTGTAAAAGTAGTCCAATGATTCAACCCTAGTGGTCTGATCACTATTGGAACTTCTTAAATCTAGAAGAAAAATCCAAGTGATTTATAATAATATTTTTGAAATGGAATGTTTTCGGTGCATGGGTTGTAGTGGTTGATGGTAGAAAAGGTGACTAAATACAAATATTTTAGGATTCTCAGGAATTACCAATGAATAGGGAGACCTATCACATAATAAATTTGAATAAAGGGGTGGACCTAGTCAACATTTGACCTAAAAACAATATTATTTCAGGAAGACTGTGATTAAAAAAACATGTTCATGCGCTTTTATAATATGTTTTCATCACCACCAACCCATACATTAGCCAAATATTTTCAGTAAAAAAATAAATTTAGAGGGTGTAGAATCTACATTGATTATCGGCCATTTTATTTGATAGAAGTGCTGAAAAAATACCTAATTCTAGTAATATAAGAGCTGGTAGATGTATTTCATGGATAACAATAGTTCTTAGGGGTCGAATTTAAATCTAGTTTGAACCAAGTACAATGGAAATAAGATGATATTGGGAAGACTATTTTCAAAACCCCTTTACCTCCATTATGAATAACTTTTTATTCCTTTCTTTTTTATGAATACACCTATGGCTTTCCAGACTACTATGAAGGTGGTATTTTTGTATTTTTTTGATAAGATTGTCTTTGTGTTATTAAATGATATATAAATGTACATTAATTGATATAATGAAAACCTAGATAATGTGTAATATGTTCTTAAATGATGATATACAATTTACTACGTAAAAAGAAGCAGAAGTTTTATTTCAGAATGAGGTGTGTAGAGTATTTAGGGCATATAAGTTTTGGTGAAGGAGATTCTATAGATCACAAAAAATGATAGGAAATAAAATTGTGTGATGAGATTAGAAATTTGAAGAAAGTAATGTGGTTTTAGGTATAAGTGGATACATTGAAAAAACAAGGATTATGGAACGATTGAAGGACCCTCACTGTGTTGACTAAGATGGTTGGGTTTAAATAGACACATGAATCTCATGAAATATTTAACACACTTAAGGAAAACATCTCTACGACTAAAATTTTATGCATGTTAGATTTTTCCAAGGTATTTTCACTGGAGTGTAATGCCTTCAGTTCGGGAGTTGGAGATTTGTTAACAAGGGATGGGAGGCCTCTTTCCTATTTTATTAAGGTGTTATCTGAAAACAACATGGAAGAATCAATATATGAAAATGTGATTATGGATTTAGTTCTTGAAATCCAACACTGGAAACAATATTTTATTTTAATAAGGCTTCATTTATACACAAATCATTGGATAAAAATAAATTGTATTAGTCAAAGGGATGTTTTAATTGATCATTGGTGAAATCAGGCTAAGTTACTAGGATATGATTTTATAATGATTTAAATTTTGGGGAAATTTATTTGTGTCGATGATGTTATATCGAGGGTGAAATATGGAGGATAATTTATATACATAGAAATTTAGGAAACCAATTGGGAGGAAAATGATGTGTTGAAAGAAGAGTTAATGAAAGATGTGAGTTTGAAAAAAAATTATAGATACGTTATAATGTGATTAGGCCACAAATATAGGATATTCATTCCAAGATGGTATAATGTTTATGACAAATTATTTTACTTTAAAAAAAGACTAAATTAAATTCCCAAGCTTATTAAAATTTGTTGGACTAGTCTCACTAGATCTATTAATGAAATTGGACTAACTGTTTCCAACCTATATTGTACACTAGGCTGAAACTCCAACTATTCACTATAGCAAGGTGGAATCACTATAGAAGAGCTGACTATGGATACCGATAAGGAATTTAAATAGTGAAAACTTAGTCCAAATGGAACTATAGTGTATTGGAATTTTGTGGTGGTAGTATTGTAGCTCCATAGACTTCCTGCCATCAGTTACTTTAACACAATGGAATTACTATTCATTTGGTGGCATTATTTCACTATCTTCTTTAGGATCTAATTTCAAGCTAGGGTTTTATTATGAGATTAGACCTTTTAATTTATACTCCCAATTTTCGTGAATTGATTATTCCTATCCATGTACATTGGTATTTATTCCCTTACCATGTAAATTATTATGCCCATTGTTCTTTTTCTTGATCTTTATTTTATATTTTTGTCACTTCTACCCTCATTTTTTAGATCATTCATCATTATTTCCCTATAATTCCTATAGTAACTACTATAAAATATTGATTTGGAAATAACATGGTCAGATTTATTAAATTCAATAATGGTTATGAAATAATTTAAGGTAAAGATCAATTTCTTTGATATAAATGACTTTAGTTACTATTGGATAATGATCAAAGACTCTATTTATAAGAAAAAGTTTCACTTTACACTTATATGTAAGAAACTAATGGAAACAGGGAACAATGAGTGAGAGATACTAAATCTATATGTTTTGGGGTTTTGTAACTTAATTTATCCAAAAATTGTGTGTTCAACATCAATGAAGAGAATATGATGGATATGTTGTTGAAATATATTTTTGAATATGTAATAGTATACTTATATATCAAACTAAGTGTACCTTCAATATAAAGATAATTGAAGGGAACATTGTTTCTAATCACATCAATGAATTCAACACCATCACAAGTTAGTTGTCGTCAATGGGAATTATGATGGATAATAAGGTATGTGATATTTTTTTACTATCATCATTATCTAGATAATGGGAAGCCATAGTAACCATTATGATTAGTTCTTCAGGGAAAACATATTTGGTCTTGAAATATGTGTGAGACATAATCCTTAATGAGGAAATTAATAGAAGATAATTGGGAAGATTATCTAATTTTCATCTGAACGTTGAAGGAAGAGGTACTTACATGTAATGATATAATCATATAAGATTATAAAAAATCATGTTTAAAGTGATGAGACAAGGCAAACGGGCCTAGTCCTTCCTGTTAGATTTGTGGGAACAAAGTAGACGTCATTAATGTGTGCGTACTAAACAGAAAGTTCATAAAACCAATTAAAAAACTAAAAGTGAAGAAACAAATGATGTGTTATTAATGTGTGTGGATTGTACTATAGTGTCATGAATTTTTGACATAGGTGTATCTTTTTATTTGACATTGGAGAAGGTTTTCAAAAAAAATTTGTTTTTAGAAATTTTGGAAAGGAATATCTCATTGGTGATGCACGAATTAATACAAACAATGGGAGTTTATTAGTTTTAGGGATCTTATGGTATATACCTAGAATAAGAATAAATATTAATTCTATCATGTAGCTTGATAATGATGGTTTTAGTACCACAATCACTAGTGGTGTATAGAAAATTACTAAGTGATAAGAGCTCAAATTTTTGAATTCTTTATCTATTATTATTTGTAATCACCCCATTATTTAAATAAATCCTAATAAAATTTGTGATCATTGTTCTTTTTTTTACCAAATTTTAAAATTAATTAAAATTATGATTTTCATGATATATTCATAATTAGAGTTTAATTGAGAATCCATGAATAAATTGAAATTGTTTTTCACACATTAAATTTATAAGTTTTTTATTTTGAAAATTAAACTATTAATGGGATTTAATTTATTTTAATATTTAGTTGTTTTATTAATTTTTAAATTAAATCGATAAATTTACTTTGAAATTGAAACTGTAAATGAGTGGTTTTGGTGGTGAAATGAAAAATTAGATTATAGTGTGAAAATTTAATGATGAGAATCTAATTTTTTAATTGATTGATTTGATGAATTTGGAATTATTTGTTTAATGGATGAAATTATGATTTTAAATTGTTTTATCATTTTTAATATAATTATACAAAAAACATGCACTAATAAAATAATGTTCATTGTGTAGATCACTAAAATGTTTAAAAAGGAATGGATTGACTGTGACTTATCTTCTTATAGTTGATCCAACCACAATAAATAGTAAAGGAACAGATCTAGAGGATCTAAAATTCAATCAATCATAAGTGTACCAGTGACTACAAATAAATTTTTTTTTAAATTATAGAGTAAATTTCTCTCACAAAGAGTTTTTATGAGAGTGATGTTTCAAAAAAGAATTTATTTTCCATAGAACAAAAATAGATTGACAAACCTTGAAAGTAGATCTACCAAAACCAAATTTTAATAATGGTATCGTGTTTACTCACATAAAAACCAAGTGACCTTGCCTTGTAGGTGGAATCAACCATGGAAAAATGAAAAAAAAATTGGGAAAGGCATAGAGTTTCCACGTATAAAAAAACAATAAACCACAACACTTATCAAATATGACAATATTGATCAACCACACCACTCTATTGAGCTAATGTAGATCAGAAACCAAATATCAAAGTGAGGATAGAGTTGAATCAGTCATCAACACTAACATTTTCTATGCTAACTATTTCTAAACCCCCAATATTGATATCTCAAAATAAGAATACCACATACAAATCCTGAATAAGATTTGTGCCTAGATCCGAAAGAAAAATATGAATCCCATGACACCTGAAGATACGGATCTAGGTAAAATACATGATTCTCACTCCCGATGGGATCCTAATAAACTGATGGTGTTGTACCTTCTTGATTTTAGAATATAAGAACTTTTGATCTCACCACACACCATTGAACATGTTAATGAGAATGCAAAAAATCCCTCAGATCAGAATCAGATCCAAATTATGAAGATACAAGACTCTATCCAAATCCAAGGAAATAAAATCACACTAGAAATTGTGAGAATTCCAAGGATTATTCCTTAAAACCAATCATTGCATGGTTCATCCTCTGTAGATCCAACTCAGCCTGTTGTATATGGCATGTTCTTTCCCACTTAAAAATCCAAGTGCACCACTGGATGATATGACTAGAACAAGATCTGTGAGAACTTCATCTTGAGAAAACAACATTTTTGATAGAGGAATATATCGCACCAATACTCTTTTATAGGGATATAGAAGACTGATCTCTCCAAGAAGATGTCACTCTAGCTTGTGAAGAAAAAAATTGAGTTGTGAGTAGTGGATTTGGATTTATCAAAAACAAAATTTAAATAAATTAATTTTTATATTTTTTATTTCCTTGTGAAAGTCCATAGATGGAGAGACCCTAGTTTCTCCCCCATGCACCGGTTAGAGGTTCGTAGATTCTTTAAAATTGATTGTATGGGAAAATCAACATGATCACCTATATGAAATTTCTCATCCATTCGATTGATACAACTTGACAATAAATATCAAATGAAGAACTATTTAATAGATAAAATTGGAGTTCTATAACATGATGTATAAGGGTTGAGTTTTACATGCCTGATGATTTAATGTACCCAAAAACTCCATATATACATAATCACTACATATCCAATTCTACATACCCATTTGCCGATGAATTTGATTATTGAGAATGAAAAAAAAAATCACCTCATCTGTCTGAATTCCCACATATGTGAATGATCATTCTACACAGAACTAACATTAGAGAAGATCACAATGTGTATATTTCACTATCTAATGGTGTTATTCGCAATGGTTTTGTATTTTTTTATTTTGAGGGAAATGTATGCACCAAATTTCAACATCGATAACCAACAATTATAGTTGAAATACCAAAAATATAATGAAATTAGAACTATAATGATTGGTATTCTACATAAATTTCATTGATTATTAGGTGAGGAATAAAAATATAATTTTTATTTTTTAAAGGAGTATGTAATGGAATCAAAAAAAATTGATTCACCAATGAAATAATGGGTGAAAAAATCCATGTATCCATAAGCACTTCTAACACCTTTGGATGCACAAATCTTAAATATTTTGTCATTGATAAAACATCTTATCTTTCATCAGTTTCATTGTATGTATCTTCTAGTTTCTCACTATGTTTCATCACACATGGATGAATATAAAGAATGATGTGTACCAGATGGAGGGTTAGTACTCAAGGGATAGTTCCTTCATGGTGGAAAACCTCACAGTATATTGTGTGTACCTAGACCCCAAGTCCAGGTTGAGAATGGGGGAGGTCATGGGGGAACTAGAAGAGCTCCTACTATCAGTAGTGGCCCATAACCTCCTAGAAGGGGTTTCAGTGATTTACAATATGAACAATATGATTCCATGGCTCTTTGAGGTAAGGAATATGCGTTCATTAGAATCCAAACTCATCCTATTTTCATGAATTTTGTTGTTCATAAGGTTACCAGTGACCCCCATTCCAAAAAAGATGCTTCCATAACTCCTCATGGTACAAACTCCAAGAAAATTATAGTCATAAATCTTCTTGTTTTAATGAATATGGTTGCGTATAATTTGAGTGGTTAACCACATTTCAAACAAGATACTTCCATGTAACCTTGAGGTAAGAACTTAGAGTCTAGTTGCATAAAAAATCATCTAATTGTTGAGAATGTGGTTCTGAAGAATATTATTGGGGAACCTTGTCATAAACTTGTTTCTTCCATGAATCCTTGATCTAAGGACCCATAGCCTAGTAGAATCAAAACCTTATAGTTATAGATACTGTGGTTATGCATAAAAATAGAATTTTATATGGTATTAATAATACAGAAGAGGTGTTTGTGTGGTTATTGATGGGTATAATTGGTAGCACTAAATTGGATAGTGGGTAGTTGTTTAGTTATTAAAAACTCATGGTTAATGTTCTTGGGAAATTCAGAGGAGGAAAATAACACTTCTTTTAAAATAGCTTCATTGGTCAATATTTACCCAGGAGTGGGTATCAGATAAGTATCTCTAAAATCTAGGCCGAGGATGGGAGGAAAGATGCAAACTCACCAAAAAATGTTATCGACAAGAAGGATGAGATGCACAAAAATTTTAATGAAGGTGTAAAAATTTTTCCAATAAAACAATTCTAATGTGTATTATTTTAGAGTTAAATGGGTCAACACTTTATCAAATAGTTGGTATAAAATTCCATTACTGAATGTTTTTTGTAAGAGATGAGAAAGTTGGAGCAGTATGATAGAGGTCTATTTTGGAATGAAATAGCCATCAAACATTCAGAAGCATAGAAAAAAGGGCTTTGTTAGTGTGTGAAGGAACTATAAATAATGTAATCCTTATATAATTTAAAGAGAAAACAGCTTCATCATGAGATGGAAATGGTATATCATATACTTTTTTCCTTCCAATATATTCTAATAAGAACCTAATGTGCTTGTATGCTCATAGACCTACTGGTGAAGCCTTTTGTTTGTTTTTTTATTAACTCATTGTTTTTTGTCCCTTTTTATGAAAAATATGAGGGATACATTGTAGAAGAGAAAAGTCTATGAAAATGTAATGAAAATGGAAAAAATACATGAGGTTGGTGGTGCATTTCCTTTTTGTATCAACATTAGGTAATCAATATCTAGTTCTTTTATCTCTATATCGTTATGTAATTTTTTTCGGGTATGATGGAAGGGGGTGAAGAATGAACTAATGAAATAAATTATTTAGTTGGAAATAAAACTAGATGCTAAAAAACCTTTCGATCTTGAAATTGAATGCACGAACTTTTACAACCCCTCACATATATTCAATTTGATGATCCAATTCCTGTATAACATCTACTTTGTTTCCAGCATAATAATTTGTTTCTTTAGTTTATTTTTCATCCCTTTCAATCATACACAGATAAAAAGACACAATGAGATTAATATAAAATAATTATATAATGATTAAATAATGTTGATACAGAAAGGGGATGGACAACCAACCTCATTGATTTTATCCAGTTTCATTACATTTTGACCTTATTTTCTGTACTCCAAATAATCCCTCATATTTTTCATAAAAATGGGCAACAAAAACAATTATTTAATAAAAAATTAAAAAATGGCTTCGCCAGTAGGCCTATGAGCATACAATCACATTTGGTTCATTGACAGAATACATTGGAAGGAAAAAAGTAGAGGTTATACCATTTCCCACTCATGGTGAAGTTTTTCTCTTTGTTTTATTTAAGGATTCCCTTCTTCATAGTTCTTTCTCATGCTGATAAAGCCCTTTTTTCTATGATTATAAATGTTTGATGGCCATTTCATGCCCATGCTAGACTCCATTATACTGCACAAGTCGTAGTTGGACAAATAAAAATCCGTAAATTTTGGGTTGTGATTCTATAAACAACGTTCAATGGACATGGTTTGATGATCAGATGAAATATGTAGAAGTTTAAAGGAGGTGTAGTTCCCATACCAAGCAGCATCATTGTCAAGAAACGCAAGCCCCTTGAATGACCCTTTTTGAGAAGGAGGTCACTTTGGTAACGATGCGGGTAGAACCCACAAGAACACATAAAGAATACATGATAGAATGGCCAAGTTTTATGGTTGTATATACAATAAAAACGAGACAAAATGGAGGGTGAGATAATGGGGTCCAATCTTGTTTAATTAATAATAAAAAATCAGGATCCACTGAAATCATTAAATAATTCAAAATGTCTGATTTTTTTTAATGAATAGCACAAATAAAATATTAAAAACATCAATTTTTTAGTAAAGTTATTTATTTATGTGATTTTAAAAATTCCAAATTTAATATTATTTTAAAATATTATAATTATTCTAACATTATCAACATGTTTATATAATTTATCTATTCAATTTATTTTATTTTATTTCAAATAACTTGAATAAAATGTTCAAATCATTTAAATATTTAATTAAATTTATTTATTTAATTTTTCTAAATATCCAAGTAATTTATTTTTTGTCATTAAAAGTTATTCATTTTAAAATAAATTGAATAAAAAAGGTAAAATAAATAATTTGAATTTTGAAAATCAATAATTTAGTAATTAAATTTGAATACCTTGAATATTTCAAATAAATAAGTTGATTAAAAATTAATTTTTTTAGTGTTTTTTTATTTTAAAATACCTTTAATATTTTAACTTAGTGTTTTACAATTTTAAAATAACCATTTTTATTTTTTAAAAATTTAAATGACTTGGATATTTAATTTTTCTGAATAAATTATTGATGTTGTATTTTAAAAATAAAATTTTAATGTTATAGGTTTTTAATATAATTAATTCTTTATTTTTTCAAATATTCTAGGAATATATTATGTTGCTCTAGTTCCTCAATCACATTGCTTTCTTGTTTAATATATTTCCTTCCTTTTTTGTTAAATTTTATATATAAGAAAATATTCATTTTATTGTATCTTTTTTTTTTCTAAGACTGATTTTCAAATTATTTAATGTTGATAATATTTTTCATGTTAAATTAAATTTTTTTATTTAATAAGAATTGATTCATATATTTAAAATCCTTATACACATTAAAAATAAAATATATTATTCCTCTATCATTAGAAAGTATCCTGTCAAATTAGTTCATAGTTACTAATGAGTCCAACCATTTAAGAATTTTATTTGTTTCAATAATAAATTTTTAAAAAAAATTATACAATTTAGAACAATTACATAATTTTGGAAAATTATTATCGTTTTTAAATACTTTTTAACTAAATTAATCTTCTTTTATCAACTTAATATTATTATATATCCAAATACTAATTTAACTACATTTAAAAACAATTTATAGTTTTCAAATTTTAAATTTAATTTGTAAATATAAAATGAAATATTTTTATTTTTATTAATGGATCATTAATATTTTGTTTAATTAGATTTGAATTTAAAATTCATTGAAATATTTTATATGTTCGACTGGATGTAGTTTGACTGTAGGACATAGAAGAAGATAGTGGGGGCCTCTATGATCTTCAGTACACTCACTGTAAGGTCGACGAAGGATTATCCCATGATGTTCAAGGAAGTTTCTTGATAAGTAGAACCAAGTCCAACCTTGTGTTATTGTCTTAGTTTCACCCTGGTGTTGTATTGATCCATGTTTAGACCAGCTTCACCATTGTGCATCGCATTAGACTGGAGGAAAAATTTCCTGATAACGGATTGCAGCATTACCATGTCTCCAAGACCTCACCATGCCACCACCATGACATCACCTCCCAACACCCATCACACTCAACATCACATAACCTTGCTCCCATATCCATAATGAGATCCAATTCTAGCCAAACCTACCGAAATTAAAGACTAAAAAATAATATTTTCCAAAAATTGAGGACCTGTTGGACTAAGACTAGAACCCATTACTCATAAAATACACCCCACCTATGATGTGAGATCTTTATTACATATATAAAGGTTTCACCAATATTTTTTCTTATACATAATTCTAAAACAATAGTGTAAGTATCTATGTAAATGTAGTTCTCTGTCTATGTCAAGGTCAAACCAAAAATTATGCAGCAATGTAAATGTAATAGCTGACTTGCACGAGTTATGTAGAAGTAATGAGAGAAGTATTTTAGGTATATAAAGGTGGATTTAGAAATGAATTACCTACTTGAAGGTAATAAGGAAACTGAGTAGTTGCGTGAAGGTACCAGAGGATTTCTATAACTACGTAATGTTCATCTATGATATACAAAACCTATGTAAAGGTAATGAAAGAGTTGTGAAGGCTCTGTATATATAACATGCATGGAGTCATGCCAAATAAATTTGATGAGGTGATGTGTAAGAGTAAATTGTGTTTTCAACTACATACCTAGGAAGCTTAAAGAACTATGTAAATGAAACAAGGAAAATTATTGAGCTATATAAAATTGAGTTAAGATGGTGTGGTTGATTGGATTTGAACATGCCATCTGTAAGGACCCATCCCCAATTTCCCATAGTCAGTGCCATATTATATTACATTGGCATATAAATAATGAATATTCATCCTGAAGTACAGATTAGTTTAGTATCTTTTGAAAACAAGATACATGAATAATGTCAACATTACATATTTAAAGGAAAACAATAATAATTTATTCGATTAGAAATATCCATGCCTCTTAAATTATGCTTGAAAGTAATTCATAACTTACTTCTTCATATCATAAGAAAATTAAAAATAAGAAATGGATAAGATCAAATTCTTTGTAAGAGTAAGAAATGCAGCAGAATATAACATAAATAGTAGACTTGGGGAATAATTGAAAACACATGCATTTAAATAAATAAACATGAACATAATATGGAAGGAATATGAGCTGAGTAAATAATGCAATAATAAAACATAATCATGGGTTTTATTCTCATTGAATAACATCATGAAATTACAATTACTAGCTTCATAATATGGGAAGTGCATATGCTAGACATTCTGAACCATTTTTTCAAGGCCTCATCCAAGACATCTAAAAATGATTCTGGCCTCAGCCAAATCAATATATCACATTAGAAAGGCCTCATCTAATTCCATGTCTATTTGTCTCATGAGACCTATTGATTAATCAAGGGGATATAGTAGGTCCCACCCATCACATAATAAGTCAAATTCATTCCTCATATGAGCGGCGATAAACATATTCAATATATTCAATCATATTTTAATTAACATATGAAATGTATCTAACATTCCCATATCATTAAACATAAACACTAACCATTCAAAGTAATATGGTTAATGATTTTTAGACATCACATTCAAAATAAAACTACTAATAAATTATCCTATTAATTATGGTATATTAAATCAAAAATGATTAATCCCAATTATACATAATAATCAACCGGTGTTTTTAAACAGATGAAAATACTGTTATAAAACCATTACGTAGTTCTATAAGTGTAACGCCCCGACCCTAGTTGCCTAGAGTCGGTGCATTATTACATAACATTTGCATGATCACAAGAAAGATGAAATCTCGAAAGACCGATTGGTTTAGTAGCCTTGGAAACACTAGATATATTCATAAGTTTTACATTACATCATAAAATCAAAAACTACTACTACAACATAATGTTTCCACAGTCCACACTACAATCCCCTCATAATATCCCTGCAGGTCATTCATAACTTACATCTTCACTTCCTGGGAAAAATAAAACATAGAAAAGGGGTGAGCTCAAATGCCCAGTAAGGATAACAATATAGCGGAAACTTTCATCAATAAGAATAAACATTTAAGGCAATGTATAACTAAAACAAAAGCCTTTTAAACATGAACTTTCAACATGGTATGGCATAAATAAAATGAAATAATGCCATTTACTTATTCACATGGATATTCCACTAATCGAATAATCACATGCAAAAATAAATAACCACTTTCATAATGTTGGAATGCATAATGCCAGACTATCATAACCACATAGCCAAGGCCTCGTGCCAAGACTACAAATAAGATTTTGTCAAGGCCTTGTGCCAAGACACTAGTTTGTCTCATGAGACCTACCGATGCATCGAGGAGCTATAGCGGGCTCCACCCGTCACTTATTAAGTCCAATGCATTCCCATATGAAAAGGTTTAAACATAACATAAACATTCGTATTAAAACTAGCATACGAAATGTCAATAATTTCACCATAAACAATGAATGGTATAAAAATAGCACATCCACAGTCAAACATATCACAAAACCTTCAATACAATATAGAAGTTTTGTATCATAATAAATCAACTTCAAATAATCTTAAAATCCATCAAAGGATGTTGACATAGATGAAATCAAAATTCTTTTTAAAGAAGTATCTCCTTTTATTTTGAAATCATTTAAGATCCATATAAAATAAAACATTTTCTTTGAAAATATTCTTATAAGATTGTAAGGAAAACTTTGAAGATTTTATAACGGCGTAAAATAACCGCACCCGCCGTATAAGTTAAAAAAAACATTCTTACCTCAATTTTGTCGAAAAGGTTAAAAAGGACCTTGTTTTGAAAATGACGAAAAGATTCCTTTATAAACCTCTTATAAAAAGTCAAACAAGGGTATAAATGACTTTAACCCATATTCTTGTAAATAGTAAAAATGTTTTGAAATACATTTTTAAGAAACATGGATGTGGATGATAAAGATATCCCAGTAGATTATTACATATAAACAACCTCGGATAATGAAGAGATTGTGAAATAACCCTTACCTTGTACTTTTCCTTTGTTGGGGTAGGTTAACCTCCTGTATAATGGTGAAATAATTGTTATTAAATTATACAAGAATCATATACATTAATATGATATCATATATGATCTTTTAATATTGATTTGATAATAATATCTTAGTATTATCGTTGTTTCGGGTGTTAACTTACTTGTTTTCTTTCATATGTTTTGTTACGTAAGACATGTTTGTAAAGGATAGGTTGTATATTATTCATATCCAGAATGATATCAAGTCCTTAAACATCATTTTTAAATCATAAAATGATAATTACGCTTTAATGGTTACGATGGAGAATGAATCTCATCGCGTTCGTGGAGACGGTAGTCCGTACGTACGCACGAGCGAAAATATCATTCTTTTGATATTAAAATAATATATAAATGGATGGTATATCATATATACAGAATCATTAACATGTTATATTTATTATTTACATGAGTTACACATCATTATTATACCCATCCAAATAATATTATATTGAATAACAATTACACCACGACGTGGAGACGGTAAGCCGTACGTACGCACGTATGGTGACATGTTATTCAAAGGGTGGATAGAATACTGAATATGATTGTACCATATTTATAATAACATCACAGTATATGTGAGATACTGGAGTTATTATTTCAGAATGGTAAGAACAAAGGAAGAAGAAGTGGAAGAAGAAATTAACTTAGAAAAGGGTGGTGAAATCATTACCTCTTCTTCGGGTTCTTCCTTTTGATTTGATCAAAAGGGCTCCATAGGGTGGCTTTCTGATCAAACTAAGGCCTGTAGGTTGTATTGAGGGATGTTGGGAGAGTATTTGGGCAGAGTTTGGCCGAACCAAAAGGCTTTGAAGGTGTGAAGAAATGAGAAGGAGGAGTGCCTTTTTATAAGAGGGGTGAGGGGCACCTTTGGAAAAGTTAGAAATATTAATTTATAATAAATTCATATTCGGTTTACAAAGGCTCCAAAGTTGACTATTCAAATGATGAGGTGGGGATAGGTCGAAAGCAACTCATCCAATAGAATTTAGACAGGTTTGGGTACTTATATTAACCTTATCTTTAAGTATTAACTCTAAGTTAATTAGTTTCACTTTTACAATGTCTCTTTGTATTTTATATATTATGGTTAATAAACTTACTATATACATCCAAGAGACCCCCAAGTGGTCCATTAATGATTAACCTATCATGATATAAGTCTCTTGGCCGACCCTTAGATTTTTAGGAATTTAATATCAATTAATAATATAATATTTGTTTTAAGAATTCTTTTATGTCAATTTTGACACTATTCATTAGTTGATTTTTGTGAAACTCATAACAGATTTATTACTTCGAACAAAGTCAATTAAATCAATCCTAATATATCATATTATCCTAGAAAATTAGTTTAATTCATTAAAAGTTTCATATTATAATTATTTGGGTATTTATAAGATCAATTATTTTTATTTTTCACTATTTTAGTAATTACTGCACCATCATTGTGTCATAAATAAAATATATTATAATGTCTAAAAATTATAAATAAAATATCATTATGTAGGAAATCTTTTTAGCTTTCTAATGAATACTTATAATCGAAAATCCAACATGTATAACCCTATGTAAAAATTGTTCTTCTAAAAGATGTAAGCTTATGCCATTTTTATTTTTATTTTAACTTTATTAATATAAAGTGTCCCTACCACATACAAGTGGCTCCAAGGGGTCCCCAAATTGACACAAGGATGCTCATGGTCGGGTATGTGTCCACCAATAAGGTTAGGACACGTTTTAGGGTAATTTTGTATTATTATAATATTATTTTGTTTAACCCTTATTTACCGGATTTACCCTTTAACCATGGTAAATAAAATATTTACCACAGTAACTATTCAAAATGTCTAAAAATAAAAGTTACCTATTTACACAATTTGAACATCCTGATTCCAAATATGGAATCCATTTTCCTAAATTCAAAACACAGAAGTGGCAGAAATTAATTTAAAATTAATTCCCGCTGTCAAAACAAAAAGCGTGTTTTTAAGAGATAATAACTATCAAAAGATTGACACTTGTTTATGTTCGGTTTAATTGTAAAATTATGTCCAATGATAAACATTAAATTGAATGGTAAAAATATATTCTAAATATACTTTAAAACCACTCAAATTCACCATTTATCACTATTAATTATTTTGATTAAAAAAGTTGTTTTTAATTAAAATTTAGTAATTTTCACTATTCATCAAAATATGAAAGTTATCCGAAATGTACCAAAATTTCACCCTAGGCTAAATTCGATATTCCGAATCCAAAAATGAAGTCCATTTTCAAATATAAAATATATATAATTTCAAAAAGTATGTATTACTATTCATAACGGCTAGTTTGATTAGTTATGGTGTGTTAGAACTCGGTGTTGCGTACAACACACGCTATCACATTATTCAAAGAGAAGCGTACCATAGAAGCTTGGGGTGTTACATTCTCCCCTCCTTCAAATAATTGCGTCCTCGCAATTTCTAGGGTATTACTGCATAAAAAGACTCGGGTGGTTCTTCATCATAAGTTCCTCGGGTTCCCACGTTGCCTCTTCCATCTTATGATTCCTCCACAAAACTTTTACCAGACGCGTCGTCCGGTTTCTCAGCACTTGTTCTCTCGTATCAAGAATCTTGATGGGCTCTTCGCAATAGGAAAGATCGGGTTCCAGTTCTAATTCTTCATAGGTGAGTACATGCGTTTGGGTCAGGCATGTATTTTCTCAACAGAGATACGTGGAACACATCGTGAACTTTGGAGAGACTTGGCGGCATTGCCAATCGGTAAGCTACAGCCCCAATTCGTTCTAGAATTTCGAAAGGTCCGATGTACCTGGGACTCAATTTACCTTTCTTACCAAAACGTATGACTCCCTTCCACGGAGATACCTTCAGGAAAACATGATCACCGACTTGAAATTCCAAATCCTTCCTTCGATTATCGGCATAGCTCTTCTGCCTACTTTGAGCTGCTTTAATGTGATTTTGGATTACCTTTACCTTTTCCATCGTTTCCTCCACCAGTTCTAGACCTACAAGTTTTCTTTCACCGACGGCATCCCAACAGGTTGGTGTACGACATCTCTTTCCATATAACGCTTCATATGGTGCCATCTGAATACTCGAATGGAAGCTATTGTTATAGGAAAATTCTACCAGAGGTAAATATTGATCCCACATACCCTGAAAATCAAGTGAGCAAGATCTCAACATGTCTTCTAAGGTCTGAATAGTCCGTTCTGATTGTCCGTCTGTCTGAGGGTGGTAAGCAGTGCTCAAATGAAGTTCAGTATCCAGGGATTTCTTAAGACTTTTCCAAAACCTTGAAGTAAAACGGGGATCACGATCCGAAACAATTGATAAGGGTACTCCATGAAGTCTCACAACTTCATTAATGTATAGTCTTGCTAGACGTTCCAGGGGTAGATCTTCTCTTATAGCAAGAAAATGTGCTGACTTGGTAAGACGATCAACAATAACCCATATTGCATCGTTCCTTCTAGGATTCTTTGGTAGCCCCATGACAAATTCCATCGTAATATTGTTCCATTTCCACTCCGGTATGGGAAGAGGTTGCATGACTCCTCCAGGCTGTTGCCTCCCAGCTTTCACTTGTTGACAAACCATACACCTTGACACAAAATCAGCAATCTCCCTCTTCATGTTGTCCCACCAAAAATGTTCCTTCAAATCTCTATATATTTTGGTGCTCCCAGGGTGTATAGAGAAATTGGAACTATGAGCATCATCCAGCAATTCCCTTTTTAGATCAGGTATATTGGGAACACAAAGTCTCTTCCCGAATTTCAAAATTCCATCTTCATACACAAAGTCTCTCAATCTCCCATCATTCACAGCTTTAATCTTCTTTTGGAATTCGTCATCATCGGTCTGAGAACTCTTAATCCTTTCTAGTAAAGATGGTTTGGCAACCATTTGAAAAAGCATTGATGTTTCACCTTCCCTGGTTATTCCCATGTCCATCTTCACTAGCTCCATGAAAATTGGATCCCTTTCAATTCTCATATTGTTCAAAACTCCATGGTCTTTTCTACTCAAAGCATCTGCCACCTTGTTTGCCTTCCCCGGGTGGTAGTGTATCGTACAATCATAATCCTTGAGTAATTCAAGCCATCTCCTTTGCCTCATGTTGAGTTCTTTTTGTGAGAAAAAATACTTCAAAATCTTGTGATCAGTATAAATCTCACATTTTTCACCATAGAGGTAGTGCCTCCATATCTTCAAAGCAAAGATCACAGCTGCTAACTCAAGATCATGAGTAGGATAGTTTTGTTCATGAATTTTCAACTGTCGTGATGCATAGGCAATAACTCTATCATTCTGCATAAGGACACAGCCAAGTCCTTTCTTCGATGCATCACTATAAATAACGAACCCATCATTCCCCGATGGTAGAGTCAATATAGGAGCATTGACTAATCTTCTCTTCAGTTCTTCGAAACATTCTTCACACTCTTTTGTCCAAACAAATTTAACCCCTTTACGTGTGAGCTTCGTTAATGGGTTAGCCAATCGGGCAAAATTCTGGACGAAACGTCGATAATAACCTGCCAAGCCAATAAAACTACGTACCTCAGTTATACTCGTAGGTGCTGGCCATTCTTGGATTGCCTTGGTCTTAGAAGGATCAACAGAGATTCCATCTTTAGAGACAATATGGCCAAGAAAAGAAATCTCCTGAAGCCAGAATTCACACTTGCTAAACTTTCCATATAATTCATGCCTCCTCAGAGTCTTCAAGATAATGCGCAAGTGATTTTCATGATCTTCGTAGGTTTTGGAGTATACCAAGATATCATCAATAAATACCACCACAAATTCATCGAGATACTCCTTGAAAACTCTATTCATCAGATCCATGAATACAGAGGGTGCATTAGTCAATCCAAACGGCATTACAGTAAACTCGTAATGCCCGTACCTGGTTCGAAATGCTGTTTTCGGAATGTCTTCCTTCTTCACACACAACTGATGGTATCCAGATCGAAGGTCAATCTTTGAAAAGTATTGAGCTCCATGCAGTTGGTCAAATAAATCATCAATACGAGGTAGGGGATACTTGTTCTTTATCGTTATAGCATTGATCTCCCTGTAGTCAATACATAACCTCATAGATCCATCTTTCTTTTTAACAAAAAGAACAGGGGCTCCCCATGGAGAAACACTAGGGCGAATAAATCCCTTATTACTCAATTCCTCTAGTTGTTTCTTTAGTTCGACTAACTCTACAGTGGCCATTCTATAAGGGGTCTTCGATATAGGCCTTGATCCAGGAATCAAATCAATAGAAAACTCAACTTCTCGATCTGGAGGATGTCCAGGTAAATCTTCCGGAAATACATCTACAAATTCTTTCACAACAGGTACATCCTCTATTTGAACATTCCTTTCCTCACCGATAGTTACTTCATTCTCTTCCTCCCCAATAATTGAATTAAGTTGAGCTACTGGGGGTGGGTCTAAATAAGAATTAGGTGGTGACGATTCTGCTCTAAAAATAAGGTGCTCCTTATCATTATCATCATGAATCGTAACCTCTTTCTTCTTACAATAAATCTTCGCATCATAGTCCGAAAGCCAGTCCATACCGAGGATTATATCAAACTCAATCATAGGTATGACGATGAAATCAGCAGATAAAGAAAATTTATGTGCTCTAATGGGGACTGATTCACAAAACTTTGTTGCAACGATACTTCCCTTAGGAGTTTTAACTGACAACTCCCTTATTAAATCAAATTGGAAATATCTAATTTTCTTAGCAAACTGGGAAGATATGAAACAATGCGACGATCCAGAATCAAATAATGCATTTGCTAAACTTGAGGAAACCATTAAATTACCTGCCACCACGTCTTTCGGAGTTTCTACCTCAGCAGTAGTGATAGCATAAGCCTGGCCTTGATCCCTTGGCCTTTTCTGAGGTAAGTTCTCCTGACGCTTAGGACATGCATTTGCATAATGTCCCATCTCCCTGCAATTGTAGCACTGAACATTGGTAGCTTCCTTCTTCCCCTTGCAATCATGAGCTTGGTGGCCTTTTTCACCACACTTGTAACAGACTCTCATTCCCTTCAGGCAAGCACCGGGGTGTTTCTTCCCACACTTACCACAAAATGGATATTCAACCTTTCCCTTCTTCCCCTTATTTCCATTCCCAGATTGATCAGCAGGTCTCTTCTTCTCTTGCTTTGCTTTAAAGTCATAAGACTTAGAGAATTCCTTTTCGGTCTTGATAGCACATGAGACAATGTCTTCGTACGATGAAAAGGATTGTGAGACTAATGCTCGACGGAGAAATGGTTTTAACCCATCAAAGAAACGATCAATCTTACTTCTTGGGTTGCGAATATAATCACCAGCGTACCTCGCTAACCTTGTAAAGTTAGCCTCATACTTTGTGACATTATCATCCTCCTTTTGTCTCAGACTCAGAAATTGCCTTTCCATATCTGCTCGATGGTCGCGAGGAAAGTATTTTTCTAAAAACAGATCTTTGAACTCCCTCCATTCCATGTTTGATACTTCATCATCTTCCTTCATGTTTTGAATCAATGACCACCATTGATCAGCATCTCCAGTGAGGCGGTAAACTGCCATGGTAACTTTTTCCCTTTCACTACTCCCCAAAGCCTGAAATATTTTCTCTAGGGAAAATATCCATTGCTCAGCTACTAAGGGATTTGTACTTCCATTGAACGTTGGTGGTTGTTGTCTCATGAATCGATCTAACATTGATCCTCCACGCTGCGGATCAGGGTGCTCCATACGGGTAAGGTTATTATTCATAACCTGAGTAAGTTGTCCCAGTACGGTGATTAGCTGATCAGCACCAGTTGCATCACCAGCCCCACTATAATTATCTTGAGCAGGAGGGCAATCCCTACATGGAGTGCGTGCATTGATACGGTTTCCATTTCTTCCACTAGGCGCCATTTCTAAACAATGGCATAAACTAGATCAGTTTATGAATCAAAATTCATAATCCCATACTTATAAAACACTTAACATAAATTGAACTATTTATGGATATAATCCATAATCATAAAAATGTTTTTCTTTGAGGAAGTATATACTCATAAACCCTTCATAATGATTTGTAAAGATAATGAGAGTTATCCTAAGCATATCCCCCGGGAGTGTCGTAACCAAGAGTGCAGCAAGGCCCGTTGTCGTGCACCAGTTCCCGTTCGAGTCTAGCTCAAAGCGGTGTTTTCGGGTTTTACCCCTAGGTACATCTGTGCCAGAGCCGCCTCTACCTGCTCGTATCCAGACAGGGATGTATTGCTCGGAAAACTCACAAAATCTCTACAATACCAAAATTCTAGGAAGTTCTTCTATACTAATCCTCAAAGTTCATCTTAGGTCTACGTGCTCTAATCAGAGTTTATCTAAATCTAGCTTCCAAGGTTTGTACTCAACTTCCTCTGATACCAACTGTAACGCCCCGACCCTAGTTGCCTAGAGTCGGTGCATTATTACATAACATTGGCATGATCACAAGAAAGATGAAATCTCGAAAGACCGATTGGTTTAGTAGCCTTGGAAACACTAGATATATTCATAAGTTTTACATTACATCATAAAATCAAAAACTACTACTACAACATAATGTTTCCACAGTCCACACTACAATCCCCTCATAATATCCCTGCAGGTCATTCATAACTTACATCTTCACTTCCTGGGAAAAATAAAACATAGAAAAGGGGTGAGCTCAAATGCCCAGTAAGGATAACAATATAGCGGAAACTTTCATCAATAAGAATAAACATTTAAGGCAATGTATAACTAAAACAAAAGCCTTTTAAACATGAACTTTCAACATGGTATGGCATAAATAAAATGAAATAATGCCATTTACTTATTCACATGGATATTCCACTAATCGAATAATCACATGCAAAAATAAATAACCACTTTCATAATGTTGGAATGCATAATGCCAGACTATCATAACCACATAGCCAAGGCCTCGTGCCAAGACTACAAATAAGATTTTGTCAAGGCCTTGTGCCAAGACACTAGTTTGTCTCATGAGACCTACCGATGCATCGAGGAGCTATAGCGGGCTCCACCCGTCACTTATTAAGTCCAATGCATTCCCATATGAAAAGGTTTAAACATAACATAAACATTCGTATTAAAACTAGCATACGAAATGTCAATAATTTCACCATAAACAATGAATGGTATAAAAATAGCACATCCACAGTCAAACATATCACAAAACCTTCAATACAATATAGAAGTTTTGTATCATAATAAATCAACTTCAAATAATCTTAAAATCCATCAAAGGATGTTGACATAGATGAAATCAAAATTCTTTTTAAAGAAGTATCTCCTTTTATTTTGAAATCATTTAAGATCCATATAAAATAAAACATTTTCTTTGAAAATATTCTTATAATATTGTAAGGAAAACTTTGAAGATTTTATAACGGCGTAAAATAACCGCACCCGCCGTATAAGTTAAAAAAAACATTCTTACCTCAATTTTGTCGAAAAGGTTAAAAAGGACCTTGTTTTGAAAATGACGAAAAGATTCCTTTATAAACCTCTTATAAAAAGTCAAACAAGGGTATAAATGACTTTAACCCATATTCTTGTAAATAGTAAAAATGTTTTGAAATACATTTTTAAGAAACATGGATGTGGATGATAAAGATATCCCAGTAGATTATTACATATAAACAACCTCGGATAATGAAGAGATTGTGAAATAACCCTTACCTTGTACTTTTCCTTTGTTGGGGTAGGTTAACCTCCTGTATAATGGTGAAATAATTGTTATTAAATTATACAAGAATCATATACATTAATATGATATCATATATGATCTTTTAATATTGATTTGATAATAATATCTTAGTATTATCGTTGTTTCGGGTGTTAACTTACTTGTTTTCTTTCATATGTTTTGTTACGTAAGACATGTTTGTAAAGGATAGGTTGTATATTATTCATATCCAGAATGATATCAAGTCCTTAAACATCATTTTTAAATCATAAAATGATAATTACGCTTTAATGGTTACGATGGAGAATGAATCTCATCGCGTTCGTGGAGACGGTAGTCCGTACGTACGCACGAGCGATAATATCATTCTTTTGATATTAAAATAATATATAAATGGATGGTATATCATATATACAGAATCATTAACATGTTATATTTATTATTTACATGAGTTACACATCATTATTATACCCATCCAAATAATATTATATTGAATAACAATTACACCACGACGTGGAGACGGTAAGCCGTACGTACGCACGTATGGTGACATGTTATTCAAAGGGTGGATAGAATACTGAATATGATTGTACCATATTTATAATAACATCACAGTATATGTGAGATACTGGAGTTATTATTTCAGAATGGTAAGAACAAAGGAAGAAGAAGTGGAAGAAGAAATTAACTTAGAAAAGGGTGGTGAAATCATTACCTCTTCTTCGGGTTCTTCCTTTTGATTTGATCAAAAGGGCTCCTTAGGGTGTCTTTCTGATCAAACTAAGGCCTGTAGGTTGTATTGAGGGATGTTGGGAGAGTATTTGGGCAGAGTTTGGCCGAACCAAAAGGCTTTGAAGGTGTGAAGAAATGAGAAGGAGGAGTGCCTTTTTATAAGAGGGGTGAGGGGCACCTTTGGAAAAGTTAGAAATATTAATTTATAATAAATTCATATTCGGTTTACAAAGGCTCCAAAGTTGACTATTCAAATGATGAGGTGGGGATAGGTCGAAAGCAACTCATCCAATAGAATTTAGACAGGTTTGGGTACTTATATTAACCTTATCTTTAAGTATTAACTCTAAGTTAATTAGTTTCACTTTTACAATGTCTCTTTGTATTTTATATATTATGGTTAATAAACTTACTATATACATCCAAGAGACCCCCAAGTGGTCCATTAATGATTAACCTATCATGATATAAGTCTCTTGGCCGAACCTTAGATTTTTAGGAATTTAATATCAATTAATAATATAATATTTGTTTTAAGAATTCTTTTATGTCAATTTTGACACTATTCATTAGTTGATTTTTGTGAAACTCATAACAGATTTATTACTTCGAACAAAGTCAATTAAATCAATCCTAATATATCATATTATCCTAGAAAGTTAGTTTAATTCATTAAAAGTTTCATATTATAATTATTTGGGTATTTATAAGATCAATTATTTTTATTTTTCACTATTTTAGTAATTACTGCACCATCATTGTGTCATAAATAAAATAAATTATAATGTCTAAAAATTATAAATAAAATATCATTATGTAGGAAATCTTTTTAGCTTTCTAATGAATATTTATAATCGAAAATCCAACATGTATAACCCAATGTAAAAATTGTTCTTCTAAAAGATGTAAGCTTATGCCATTTTTATTTTTATTTTAACTTTATTAATATAAAGTGTCCCTACCACATACAAGTGGCTCCAAGGGGTCCCCAAATTGACCCAAGGATGCCCATGGTCGGGTATGTGTCCACCAATAAGGTTAGGACACGTTTTAGGGTAATTTTGTATTATTATAATATTATTTTTTTTAACCCTTATTTACCGGATTTACCCTTTAACCATGGTAAATAAAATATTTACCACAGTAACTATTCAAAATGTCTAAAAATAAAAGTTACCTATTTACACAATTTGAACATCCTGATTCCAAATATGGAATCCATTTTCCTAAATTCAAAACACAGAAGTGGCAGAAATTAATTTAAAATTAATTCCCGCTGTCAAAACAAAAAGCGTGTTTTTAAGAGATAATAACTATCAAAAGATTGACACTTGTTTATGTTCGGTTTAATTGTAAAATTATGTCCAATGATAAACATTAAATTGAATGGTAAAAATATATTCTAAATATACTTTAAAACCACTCAAATTCACCATTTATCACTATTAATTATTTTGATTAAAAAAGTTGTTTTTAATTAAAATTTAGTAATTTTCACTATTCATCAAAATATGAAAGTTATCCGAAATGTACCAAAATTTCACCCTAGGCTAAATTCGATATTCCGAATCCAAAAATGAAGTCCATTTTCAAATATAAAATATATATAATTTCAAAAAGTAGGTATTACTATTCATAACGGCTAGTTTGATTAGTTATGGTGTGTTAGAACTCGGTGTTGCGTACAACACACGCTATCACATTATTCAAAGAGAAGCGTACCATAGAAGCTTGGGGTGTTACAATAAGAAAATACACTTTTATTCTAAAAAGAATATTTATTTTGGAAAATTAATTTTATGAAACTAAAAATAATGTAAGATAGTATTTTAATAATAAAATGTGTGAATTTAGAAATATAATTGTTTCAAAAACATATTATAGAGTGCCCTTGAAAATAGATATGAATCTGAAAAATTCCCTTGAATCGGGCTTGTATTTTGGAAACCGTTCTGAAAGTTTCTTTTAAAACGTGTAACAATCCATAAAATAAGGAAGTATTCTGGTTGGTGTTCATATATATAATACTCACACAGAATTTATGAGGTGTAAAAAATAACACATAAGAATTTCATAGAGGTAATTAAACAATGAAAGTAACCCGAATGAAAATAGAAGTTCCAGTGGAAACCCCATTACTTATGTCTGCATGTGTTCCACTCATGAAATTAATGTAATGTAATATGAAATTATAATCATTAATAACTCAATTAAAAACCTATTAGACGTTTATTTAGTTTATCATTATTAATTTTAGTTCATTTATGTTATTATTGATAAGTTATAATACCGAATTCAGTGGTTCCGGAGTGTTTGTTTTCTTGATTTTCATAATCGGTTCACTTTTTTTATGTAATGGAGTTCATGTAGAATGGTTTTAAATATCCCGAATATAAATTAAATATTATTTATGAACATCCTGGATTTTTAAAGGTAATTTATATCATTTGGTTACATGGAATGAGGATGAATCATTAGATGAGAACCAGTTCGATTATTTGCCGGTATTTGGATTATTAAGAACTGGTTTTGTCATATAGATTAATAAGATGTACATATAATGGTTTCTGAATATTGATTAGGTAATAATACATATATTATAGACTTTTTAAACCATCTCAATGGTTTCATTACCATTAATGAAGGATAAATTAATGGAGTAAACATCATTTTCCATGGAGGTTATAAATTAGAACCTCGTGGATATTGATTTTGTTTATAAAAATAAAAGTGAGGGAGTAAGAATATTTATTATTGTTATTTAATTAATATGATATAATTACATTATATATATGATACTATATTTATCATGGTCATTTAGACAGATGAGGTGGGGAGAGAAAAATAAAAGAGATGAATATGAAAATTGAAGAAAAGTTGAGATATCCCTTATGAAATTTCAGCAGCCTAACGAGGTCGCTTAAAATTTCAGAAAATAAATTGATAAGAACAAAAGTGTATCTAATTATAGGGATATTAAAAGTATTGTAAGAAGAAATAATAATATCAAACCCCAACATATGATAATGGAAATACAAAATGATAACATAAAAGAATTGTTGACTAAAAGAGGAGGGAGAAAGGTTCCCTTACCTTGTAAAGTAACTCATATAACATGATGGTTGGGACATTGGGGGCTTAAAGACACATTGGGATGTCTCCTAGGGATGTAAAACCATCATATATTCGAGGATGGGGGATTTGGAATGAAATAAAATGAACGGATGAGTGGGAATTTATAATAAAAGATAAATAACTTTTTATTAATTTAAAAAGACCCCTCATTAGTGGTTTTTGTAAAATGATGGGCTTGCCCACGGAATTTTCTCTTGGTATTATCCACTTGGGAATAAAAATATCTTATTTTAACATACAAAAATATATTATAATTTTATTTTAATTATTCCATCATTATGATGTCAGTAAACATACCAAAAACTCGAAATTGTACTTTTACTATTCATGTGAAATTCATGTATTTTAGAAAAATCCCAAAAATTGACCACTACTATTTTTCGATGACTATAATTCAAAAATAAACTCCATTTTTTAACAATGATTTTCTAAAAATTATTAATTTAATTTTTAAATAATATTATAGTTAATTAGAAAAATAATAATTTTAAAGGTGTAATTAGTTTTCTATCGCATTGAAAAATTAATTAAGATTTCATTATCTTATTACCTTAAGAAAATAAAATAATATAATAATTTACTATTAATAAGTTTCATATTAATATTCATATTACTATTAATATGCATTTGTTACTATTCACCAAAAATCAACTGTAAGAACCCAGATTTTGGGACTCTAAGATTTTGAAAAATTTCTTGATGTCATTCCCGAGCAGGGCGTTCAGACGGCATGCAATTCCAAGGCCTGGTGTGCCTGAAATTAATTATATAAAAATGTTTAGTGTTTTTATATTATGCACGCATGGTTAACTAAAGAAAATTTGATATATCTTAGATGCTTAATTGGATCGAAAATCCACGACCACGGTTGGGTCTAGAACATGGTGTTTACCTTAGGCGCAACATAAAATGAGTCGGCGCGGGATGTTCGGACCAGTCGCTTGTTAGCGGTGTATTTAATGGATAAATTATATTAAATTATTAATTTAATAACTCAAACATAAGTAACTCCTAAACGGTTTCTCGGATGCGAAAACCGAGGGCACCGTTGAGTCTAGAGCGTGCTGTTTACCCTAGGAAGGGTGTAAAAGTTGTGGGTGTGAGCATTCTGTGAGAGCCGTCACCCAGGGGAGAAATCATCATTTCGAAATAACCACTTAGTGATAATTTTTATCACTGGCATTCCATTTCGAATAACATTCAAACGAAGCCTTGGAATGGAAATCCGATACTTCCGTTGAGTTTGAAATGGAGCGCTTTACCTAGGTGCGGTATAAAATAGGCGGGCGCGGAGGTTTCAGAATCTGTGCCTGTTGGGAGATTTTTAAGTGAATTTTTATAAATTCACTAAGTGTTGAGGGAAGACTATTTTTCTTCCTCCCTCTCTCTCTCTTTTCCCTCTCTCTCTCTCTCTAGCGTTATTCGCCGTTATTCGGCATTCATCGATGTTCTTTGCCGGATTGAGGAGCAGACTCCAGCAGATCAAAGCAGGATCGAGCGGACGCGTCACCAACAACGAACGGATCCAATGTGGTAGGATTCTTGTGGAGTTTCGCACCCTCATCGATTTTCTGATTTTCTTCATCATTTTCATATTTGAATTTTTATTTATAGTTTTTAGAATTTGGGGCGTTGGCCAAACGAACACATCCAACACCCAAGCTCCGTTCAATTCCTTATTATTGAATGTTCTTCGTCCCAAATTTTTTGGTGTGCGCGAACCTCGACAAATTGATGAGTCGGGGAAGGCATTGTGAAGAACCGGTCCCAAGGATCCCAAAACCAGTGTCAGATAATTTTTTCGATCACCGGAGTGGTCGGGGGGACCGTTCGAAGGCTCGGCTCCGGTGAAGGGCGGCGGTCGGAGACCGAACCAGCTGCGGAGCAGGGCGGCCGCATCTTGGGACATGGCAGAGCTCGGGGTGTTGGGTCAGTGACGTCAGGTGCGGCCGACACGAACGAGCAGCTGCCGGGAGCTGGGCTGGCCCACGGTGGAGGCGGAGCGGGGATCTTTGGCGCGGGGCAGAAAGGGAAAGGCTAGGCTTCGGACTGGATGGCGGAGCACGGTGGTGTGGTCGGGCCATCGTGGTGCGGAGGAGGCTTGGCAGCGCGGGACAACGAGGTGGTATCTTCTGCGGGAGGCGGAGGTGCTGAGGGTGCCGGTCAGGGATGAAGGAGGTAGCCCCGTAGTGCTGACCTCGATGGCGGAGCAGCGAACCAGGACCCGCACCACACGGGTCCTGATGGGGCGTCAACGAGGACCAGCCAATTGGTTGGTCGGCTGGGAGGCGAGGATCCGCAAAATGCGGGTCCTGTTGCGGCGTCGAAGAAGACCGGCCACATGGATGATCGATTGGGAAAAACCGGACATGCTTGGGTCTCGTGGTTTGGGGTGGGCCGCGGCCAGCGGTCCGTGGCGTGACGAGCCGGACCCATGGCTGGTCCGCGGGTCGGCGGCTCGGACCGGGCTGGCCGAGGTGGACCGGCCCTGTTAGGCCCCCTTGCATTCGGGGGGCATATCTCTTAAAATGCGCGTTCGTTGGCGCGCTGTCTGCGAATGTGGGACCATATCGTCGAGGCGTCCATTTTAAAGTGAGTTTCGGAGTTTTGGGGTTCTCCGCCTGAAGGCAGGTGACCTGATGGGTTTTAATTTAATAATAATAAATTCTTACTAATGTTTCGACGGAAGTGGCTCGCACGATGGACATCCGTTTGACGCGCCGTCAGAGGCGCGAAGGCCCCGGAGTTGAGAATATATTTCCATGGTTGGTTCGGAACCTTTTTAGGTTAGTTTCATTGCTTGGAAGCACCAAACACAATGTGATTAATTAATTAATTAATTAATTAATTAATTATTGCGTCCGACCTAACTCCTGCTTGGGATGTCTGATTAACGCGCCCTCTACGGCAGCGTGACCCCCATCCTCATGAGGTCTTTTTGATATGATTTTTGAAGCGCTTGGGTTGGAGAAAAGTTACAGGCCCCACAATCCCTAGTTCGCACGCTTTACGGTGAAACACCACTATTTCACCCGATATCTGTTTGGGGTGTTTGAGTACTCATTTCTAAGTGTTTTTCTAAGGGGATTACAACGGCGCAATCCACCCACCTAAATTCAGGACCCATTGGAGTATAACGTGGGCGAATTGCAGCATCTGTATCCGGAGTCCATTTTAGGTGCCACCAGTGGCATTGTGACCCTGGCATCGAGACGAGGTTGACCAGGGTGGTCTCAGGTGATGAAAAAATAGTTGAGGTGTGGCCCCCATGGGCCGTCTTTTGAGCTGTGTTTAGCGTACTACAACTTGTTCATTAGGAGTCTGCTTCAGGCATATGAACAGTCGATTTTACATGGTATCTTGAGAGTATCATGATGGCGCAGTTCGCTCGACCATTTTGGGGATGTGGTGTGGGCCCCACTCGAGCTGGCTATGGTGAATATTACCTTTTCCACAAGGAGCCCGTTTTTAGAGAGTAAGTAGTCAATCTTGAATTTTTTCCATGATGATTACAATGGTATAATCTGTTAAGGAGAGCGGAGCCTCTTACGTGATCGTATTAAATGTGGAAACATGGAAGGGCGGTGTCTGGAGGTTCATTTGACGCACTCCGAACCTACGCACAGAAGGTGTGCTAGTGACACCCAGTGATGGCACAGGCGTTTAGCCTCTACTTTTTGATTTGTTCTCGAGTTGGGTTCTTTCTTGATACCCACTCCATGTTCTATTGCCCAGGGTTGTACCATCCAGTAGGGATGGCCATAGCATTTCCAATTTTACCCTCGAGCAGAGACTGGGTAGTGGGTTGCTCGTCAACTTCTACCGAGTCTACCCTCCAGCAGGGCTGGGCAGTGGGTCACCTGTCAATATATTTTGGGTCTACCCTCTAGAACCGCTGGGCAGTGGGTCACCTTTCGATGTATTTTAGGTCTACCCTCCAGTACGGCTAGGCAGTGGGTCGCATGTCGATGTATTTTGGGTCTACCCTCTAACAAGGTTGGGCAGTGGGTCGTCCATCGACGTATTCAGGGTCTACCCTCCAGTAAGGATGGGCAGTGGGTCGCGTGTCAACATATTCCGGGTCTACCCTCTAGCAGGGCTGGGAAGTGGGTCGCCATTCGACGTATTCCGTGTCTACCCTCCAGTAGGGCTATGCAGTGGGTCGTCTGTCTATGTATACAGGGTCTACCCTCCAGTAGGGCAGGGAAGTGGGTCACCCAATGTGTTATCAAGGTTAACCCTCCAGCCGAGATGGGCAGTGGGTCACCCATTGTCATTTCAGACTCGGTCTTTATCTATGAGGTTAGTCGGTGACTTTTTCTCCGTGACTACCGGAGTGGGATCCTTGGTTTTATGGATTGGCGATGTGACAGCTTTGATGGGACCTTTAGACATATGAGAACGAGGGGCATTTTTTCACCGAGACACATCCTTGCGTCGCGACCTAAAAGTCGTGTGGGCGAGTCAGTTCCACCCAAAGCAAATAGTATTGAGGTGTGGTGATTGAGCCCCTTTGACTTGTACCTCCTAGGTTGACGTTCGGGGCATTTGGGTTCAGTTTTGCATACCCTTTAAACTTTTGGCGACTCTTCTTGGGCTGATCTTGGAGATAGATATCCCCTTACACACTCATCTGGTTTTCTCGTTGACCATATATATACACCAAATTGTTGTTCCCACTTGTTGGGTTCGGTTAAACTTTTTCTAGGAGGGGCAAAGAAGCGCGGGGTATGCCACGTGATTTCCGTGTCCAGCTCCTCTTGGTTGGATGTGCCTACTCTCCTGCTATAGGTAGCGAAGACTCGATGAGAAGTTTGTCTTTTCACTGTCTCTAGCTCCTTGCGATTGGAAGAGTAATCTTCCTTTCTCTTGTTGGGAAATATGAGGGCACCGTTGAGGCCAGGGCGTGATGTTTCCCTAGAAGGGGTGTAAATATTGTGGGTGCAGGCCTGCTGTGAGAGCTGTCACCCAGGGGCGATATCGTCATTTTAAAATAACCACTTCTGATTTTTTTTATCACTGGAGTTCCTTTTCGAATAACATTCGAACGAAGCCTCGGAAGTAAAATCTAATACTTCAGTTGAGGTCGAAATGGGGCACTTACATTACGGAATCGGCGCCTGTTGGGAGAGTTTTAAGTGAAGTTTTATAAATTCACTAATTTTTGAGGGACGACTCATTTTCTTCCTCCCTCTCTCTCTCTATCCCTTGCTCTATCTATCGTTCTTCGCCAATCTTCGGCGTTCTTCATTGTTCTTTGCCGGATTGAGGAGCGGACTCTAGCAGATCGAAAAAGGATTGAGCGGACGCGTCACCAATGACGAACGGATCCAACGAGGTAGGATTCTTGTTTAATTTCGTGCCCTCATCAATTTTCTCATTTTCTTCCTCATTTTCGTATTTGATTTTTTTTTATTTTTTAGAATTTGGGGCATTGGTCAAACAAACATGACCAACGCCTGAGCCCTGTTTAATTCCTCGTTCACGAATGTTCTTCGTCCCAAATTTTCAAGTGCGCGTGGACCTCGATGGATCGATGAGCTGGGGAAGGCGTTGTGAAGATCTGGTGCCAGGGATCCTAAAACCGGTGTCGGTTAATTTTTCCGATCACCGGAGTGGTCGGGGGGACCGATTGAAGGCTCGACTCTGGTGAGGGGTGGCGGCTGGAGACAGAACAGGCGGCAGAGCAGGGCGGCTGCATCATGGAATGCGGCGGAGCTCAGGGGGTCGGGTCTGCGGCATCGGGTGCGGTCGACATGGACGAGTAGCTTCCGGGAGCCGGGCTGGCCAGCGGCAGAGACGGAGCAGGGAGCTTCGGCGCGGGGAAGAAGGGGCGAGGCCGGTCTTCAGACAGGACGGCGGAGCTCGGAGGTATGAATGGGCCGTCATGGTGCGGAGGAGGTCAGGCAGCGCGGGACGGTGAGGTGGCGTCATCTATGGGAGGTGAAGGTTCCGAGAGCATCGGTCATGGTCGGAGGAGGTAGCCTCGAGGCGCTGACCTCGGGGGTGGAGCAGCGGACTAGGACCCACACTGCGCGAGTCCTGTTGGGGCGTCAACGAGGACATGCCAACTGGTCGGTCGGTTGGGAGGCAAGGACCGGAAAAATGCGGGTCCTGCTGTGGCATCGATGAAGACCAGCCACATGGCTTATCGGTTGGAAAAAACTGGACCCTCTTGGGTCCGGTGGTTTGGGATGGGTTGCGGCGTGACCGGCCAGACCCGCGGCTGGGCCGCGGGCTGGTGGCTCAGACCAGGCCGGTCGGGGTGGACCGGCCCAGTAAGGCCCCCTTGCATTCGGGGGGGCCATATATCTTAAACGGATCATCTTTTTGATGTGATTTCTAAGGCTGTGGGACTGTATCGATGAGGCGGCCCTTTTAATATTTGTTTCAGAGATTTTGGGGTTCTACGCCCGAAGGAGGGTGACTCGAGGAGTTTTAATTTAATAATAATAAATTATTATTAAAGTTGAGACGGACGTCGCTCGCGAGCCGGACGTTTGTTTGATGCGCAATCAGAGGCGCGAAGTCCCCGGAGCTGAGAGGATCCTTCCAAGGTTGGTTCGGAACCTTTGCATGTTGGTTTTCTTGCTCGGCATCACGAAATGAAATTTGAGTAATTAATTATTTATATAATTAATTAATAAATTGTTGCGTCGGACCTAACTCCTGGTTGGGATCTTTGATTGACGCACTGTCAGCGGTAGTGTGACCCCGGTCCTCATGTGTTCTTTTTTAAATTCTTTTTGAAGCTCTCGAGTTGGAGACAAGGTACTGGCCTCACAGGACCTAGTTCGCACGCTTTATGTTGAAATGCCACTTTTTCACCTGACATCCGTTTTGGGTGTTTGACTACTCGTTTCTGAGTGTTTTTTTGAGGGGATTGCAACGGTGGAATCTGCCCACCTAAATTCGTGCCCATGGTGTGGGCCCCATGGGGCCCCATTTGCATATACCATAGGGGAATTGCATCTTCTACATCGGGATTTCGTTTTAGGCATCATCAGTGGCATTGTGACCCTTACATCGAGATGAGGATGAACAGGGTGGTCTCAGGCGATGAAGCTGTAGTTGAGGTGTGGCCCCCACCGGCCATCTTTTGAGCTATGTGCATCTTACTGCAACTTGTTCATTAGGAGTCCGCTTCGGGCATTTGAATAGTTGATTTGACGTGGTTTCCTGAGAGAATCACGATGGTGCAGTTCGCCTGACCTTTTTCAAGATCATGGTGTGGGCCCCACTCGGGATGGCTATAGTTAATATTACATTTTCCACCGGGAGCATGTTATAAGCGAGTAAGTAGTCTATCTCGTGAGTTTTTCCATGAGGATTACAACGGTGTAATCTGTTCAGGTGATCAGAGCCTCTTAAGTGATCATATTAAATGTGGAAACATGGAAGGGTGATGGCTGGAGGTTCCTTTGACACACTCCGAACCTACGCACAGTAGGGGTGGTAGTGACACCTAGTTATGGCACAGGCACTAAACCTCTACTTTGTGATTTTTTCTCATGTTGGATGGTTACGCAATACCCACTCTGTGTTCTGTTTCCAATGGTTATACAATCCAGTAGGGATGGACAGTGCAGTTCTGGGTTTACCCTCTAGTAGAGAATGGGTAGTGGGTTGCCCATCGACTTCTTCCGGGTCTACCCACCAGTAGGGCTGGGCAGTGGGTCACCTGTCGGTGTATTTTGGATCTACCCTCCAGCACGGTAAGGCAGTGTGTCGCATGTCGATGTATTTTGGGTATACCCCCCAGCACGGCTGGGCAGTGGGTCGCCTGTCAATGTATTTTGTGTCTACCCTCTAGCAAGGTTGGGCAGTGGGTCGCCTGTCGACGTATTCCGGGTCTACCATCTAGCAAGGCTGGGCAGTGGGTCGCATGTCGTGGTATTTCGGGTCTACCCTCCAACAGGGTTGGGTAGTGGGTCGCCTGTGGCCGTATTCTGTGTCTACCCTACAGCAGGGCTGGGCAGTGGGTCTCCTATCGATGTATTTAGGGTCTACCCTCCCGCAGGGCTAGGAAGTGGGTCCCCCGATGTGTTATCAAGGTTTACCCTCCGGTTGGGCTGGGCAGTGGGTCACCCGTTGTCATTTCATACTCGGTCCTTATCTATGAGGTTAGTCAGTGACTTTTTTCCGTGACTACCAAAGCAGGATCCTTGGTTTTATTGATCAGCGATGTGATAGCTTTGACATGCCCTTAGGACATATGAGAATGAGGGGCGTTTTTTTCCACCAAGACGCGTCCTTGTGTCATGACCAAAAAGATGTGTGGGCGAGTTAGTGCTGCCCAAAGCGGATAGTATCAAGGTGTGATGATTGAGCCCCTTTGACTTATACCTCCTAGGTTGACATTCAAGGCGTTTGGGTTCTGTGTTGGATACCCTTGAACTATTGGTGACTCTTTTTAGGCAGAGCTTGGTGATAGAGATCCCCTTACACACTCATCCGGGTTTCTCGTTGAGAATATATATATACACTCTATTGTTGTTCCCACTTATTGTGTTCGGTTACTTTCCTTCTAGGAGGGGTGAAGACATGTGGAGTATACCATGTGCTTTCCGTGTCTAGCTCCTCTTTGTTGGATGAGTCTACTCTCCTGATATAGGCAGCGAAGACTCGATGACAAGTTTGTCTTCTCACCGTATTTAGCTCCTTACATTTGGATGAGTCTGCTTCATTTCTCTTGTTGGGTTGAGCTTCACTCTCTCTATCTTTTGCACACTTACACTATTCTTTGCTCTGTCAACTGCTCACCATTTTAGTACCTCCCTTGTTTCTCCCTCAAAATTTCTGGGAATCCTACTAAGTATATTTATAATCACCCCTGCTTTGGCTTTGGACGAACATGGTTTTCCCTTGCAGACGATGGGTAGGTCGGTCGAGACTACGGAGGAGCATAGAGGACAGAGGAGCTTGGGCTATGTTCAGTGGTCATAGAAGGACTTCCTGGGTGTGAGTCTCACCAGCGGTTTACCTTTGATTTAACTATTTCCAGGTTGTGTAACCTTTCTGGATGGGCGCGTGTTTTGCCCCCTTTACTATTCAGTTTACTTTTCAGCACTTTACTTGTACTGGTTATAGGTCGATGCATGTATGTTGGTTCCCCTTTTTGTAGAATTGTTGTATCTTGCTTTCCTTTCTCTGCACTTTTTCATTGAGTTGGCTGCATGTGTGTGTGTACAGTTTCTTAAGAAAAGGCCTCCCCTAGTTTAATGTGCCTTCAACGCTAGTCGCCAGCACTGGCCTATGGAGGCAGGCTTGGGGTAGTTGCGGCTCGAGCCTCGGTATGGGTCGGGTCGTGACATCATGTTTTTTCTATCAAACTGCAAATGGCTTACAAATCACAACTCTAGATGACCATTTTTATTAAATTCAAAACACAGAAGTGGAAAAGTTGTGTCAAATTTCTAGATTATAAAATTAAATTATTTTCAAAACCATGGGGTGTTACACCATCAATCCATAAATTTTCATCTATTTGATCTCACACAATCGATCGGGGGTTATTTATATGGTCGATTATTTAGGTGTTCATGTGGTTAATCTTGGTTAAGACATGTAGTCGGTCTATTACTATGACGGATCTACAGGGAGATGAAATGTGGTCCAGAATTTGATTATTCTAATGGAATTAAATTTGACTATGAAAAGTATGATGCTCCCAAATGAAAAATAAATACCACAATTATTATCATGATGTAGCCAGGTTACTGAATAAGTGAGTAATCCATAGTAAAAATTATATATAATAATGTTAAATGCTTGTGATTTTCATGAAAATAGAAAAATAAATATGCAACCATGCCATACTGATTTTTCTATGAACGTTTTGATGACCATTTTTGAAATCTGGTCCACAAATGGGAAACAGTGAGCTGAGTGACATAATATGTTGTCCCATGGTATTACATGGATTCATATAGAGGTGGAAGGATTTTAAATATATTTCTATGTATCATGAGTTGACTTGATAATGGATACATGTTAATTCAACTATCATGTGAGAATAAATTTTTGAGTCTTCAGGTCATTCAATAATTTTTTTAAATGAGAAAATAGCTGATCCACCTGGTGATTTGATGATTCTAGAAGAAGAAGATCCTACTAAAATTTATTTTAATATTAAATGTGAAATAATCTTTTAGAATATATGAGAATAATATTCATGATATTGTTTTGAGTATAGATTTGTTTAGGTATCGAATAAGATGTTGAGAATATATAGAACTAAAATACATTGTGTGAAATATTTGTAGGAGCCTGATATATGTATCAAGGGAAGAGAGGGAGTTGAAACTAGGATCCATTGTTTTCTTGTTCACCCATGTATTTTAAAAAATTGAGAATAACTATATCACTCATGATCTAGTAGGATTTTTTAGACCAACATAACTATTGCGATCATCATTTTAAGACCTCGAATAATTAACACATGTGAAGGTATGTTGATCCAATATACTCATGGAGATAAATCTATTTCATAAGTGGCACATAAGAATCCATTTTCGTAAAAAAGATATTTCTTTTGAGAGGATTAAAGTTGAAGAATAATATTTTGACTATGGTGACTAACTAGTTGATTGAGGCTTGTGATTAGAGTGATTAACTAGTCACTAGAGAATTCTGATTGGGGTGTCCAAAAAAATTATGGAGATTTATAACTAGGGTGTCTAACTACATGAATCTTACAAGAATGGAAAGGAGTAAACTTTTATAATGATCATTGTAAATATCATTTTTCGCAATATCTTATTATCACTACAAAAAAATTTAGACTATTCGATATTATTAAAAGGATTGGTAACTTTAACTGGTTCAAGGGGTTGAATTTAGAATATGAATAATTCATAAAACTAGATCAATTATTCATCCCCCTCTTAGTGGTTATACAACCTGGGGAACATCAAATAACCCACAAAACACCATATGATTTACGATTAAATTTAGGAAAAGGAAAATAATGGGTGCATGGTTTGCAGTGGGTAATACAAGAAAAGGTGGATGTAGTATATGTTTTTGAGGCACATTGGGAATTACCATCAGAGAGGAAGAATGATCGCATAATAAATTTTAAAGAGGGGGTGGATTCATTCAACATAGAAACTTAAAGACATGAATATTGCATGAAGAATGATATTGAAAAATATGGCCAAAGATTTTGGAACAAGTTTTTATCAGACAAAACATCACACCATACAATATTCTAATAATTTTTGTAAAGAATAAAGATGGTCGGTGGGGAATGTTCATGGATTACCAAGAGTTAAATAGTTTGGAGGTGATGTATAACAACCTATTTCAACTAATAGAAAATATGATGGATGAGTTACATAGTGTGGAATACATCACAAAGGTTGGTTTGAAATCTTATTTCCACCAGGAATGGATGAAAGTGGAAGATAATAGGAAGACTATGTTCAAGACCCATAAAAAGAATTCAGAATACCTTATCTTGCCCTTCGGATTGATGAATGAAGTGGAGACTTTCCATGCTACTATGAATGTGGTATTTTGTGATTTTATAAGGGAGAGTGTTTTATTAATCTTCAATGATATAATGGTGTGTTGTAAGGGATAGAATGAATACATGGAGAACGTATATGAGGTCCTACAAATGGAAATACCCAATTTACTATTCAAAATGATAATAATTGTTCTTTTAAAAGGAGGTATGTGGAGTATTTTTTGAATATTATTTACGTCAAAGTGGTTATGATAGATCCCAAAAAATGTGGTAGTTAAACTATGTAATCGGATAATGATGTTGAAGAATGTCATGGGTTTTTAGGGATAATTGGATACTACCCAAAAATTTCAATGATTATGGAACGATTTCAAAACCCCTCACGGCCTTGACTAAGAAGAAATATGTTAAATAGACACCTGAAACTCACAAATCATTTGATACACTTAAGAAAAACATGACTAATATCCAAAATTTATGATTTATGAATTTTTACAAGGTATTTTTAGTAATGTTTGATTCCTCTGGTTTATGAGTTGGAGTTGTGTTAACATAGTAAGGGATAAATGTTGCATGTTTTAGTAAGGAAATATCTGAAACTAAATTGGAAAATTTTTTATAAAAAGGGATATTATGTATTTAGTGCCATAAATCCATCATCAAAAACAATATTTTATGGGAAGGCAGTTTGAGATAGGCATTGATAATTGGATCCTTAAGTTAAATTTCTTAGTCAAAGAGTATCATCAATTGAACCTCAGTATTTGTAGGATTTGTTACTGGGATATGATTTTATTATGATTTACAGGCATGGGAAATTGAATAGTGTTATAGATGCTCTATCGAGGGTGACATGGGGAGGAGATTATATATACTTGGAGATTTTAAACCCTGATTGGGATGAGGTTTATGTGTGGAAATAACACTTAATGTATGATGTTAGTTTGAAGGCAATTATAGATATGTTCCTGCATTGTTGTGCCACAAAGTTTGGATATTCTTTATGAAGTAAATTGTTGTTCTATAAGAACTGAATTTTCTTTGAAAAAGGATCAAATTTAATTCCAATAATATTTCAATATTATTATTCTTCTTCAGTTATAGGTAAATAGAGGAAAATGAGAACATATAAACACCTAGAAGGTGGGGTTTACTAGATTTTAATTATTTGTTCATTGAATCATACATAACACAAGTTCAACAATTTAAAAATATAAAATCTGATTCTGCTATTTGAACATTACCTTCACTCTATTAATTCTAGTGACCATTTCCTTGGTATCATTTCACTAGAATGAAAATTGTTTTGTGGTAAATATTTGCTTGATATGGTTGCACCAATGTTTTGGATCACAAATAGAAAAATAATATATAAGCTAACATATAAATGATTCATGGAATAAATATATTTTCATTTATATTAACTACAATAAAAACCTATATAGATTATTAGGATAATGTCATAGGATGGAAGATAGAGAGAATAAAATTAAAAATTGATCTAAAATCAATGAAATTGAAAGGATGAGTGACATTTTCATATTCTATCATTATAGGAACATGTGAAAATTTTATCCCCCAAACTAGCTGTTTGCACCTATAAATGATGTTAAGGGATGTATTAATGTTGTATTCCTTATGAAACAACCCAGGATCCACTAATACTGGTAATTACTTCAAAAATATTAGGATGTTTGATAAAAAAATAGAAATGGATAATATGGATCAAAGAAGAAGATGGTGTAAGAAAAAATAAAGAACACATTTATATACCATACAGTAGTCCTCTATGGACCTACATGCATTACCAGAAAGCCCCAAAATATCATTGTTACTAAAGAATGAAAATAACTAGATTATAAGAAATGAAAGAAGTAAAGTACCAAAGAAACTATTTTAAGATTAGGTCTTGCTAGACCATATGGATGTGATGAAATCTAACATATGGAACTTGAAATCTGACTTCTTCTATTTACTCACGATATGCACATGCATAGATGGATACAACAGATTACACAAAAAAAGAAATGAAAACATGAATGTCGAATAAACATCTTATAATTCTAGTTTCTAATACCAAAACCTGGAAGAAGGAAAATTGGTGTTCATAATATTGATGTATTCCTTCACCTGAGGATATCTCATGATTAAGGAAGAGAATATGCACCAATCTACACCAAATATCTAGACCAGTTTGGTGATGATGAAGACAATCTACTTTAATGGAGTACATGAATCGTGGATCGTTTCTCCTTCAAGATACTCTCATTATATTTCAACTGGAAAAAAAAATTACCTATAACTCTCCTCTCTTAAACTGTGAATAAATGCACCAAATGACCGAGGAGGATTCTAAGGTGAACTCATGATGGTGGGAGAAATTATAGAAATCTAGGTAGTGAATGCAATATGCAGTACACATGGATGACTGATATTAAAGAGACAGTTTGATGGGATTTCCACATAGAAGTAGGTGGTTCACCGACAAAATGTAACACAAGTCAACTTACCATTGACTGTTCTGTGGTTACCCTTATATGAGCTAGGTTAACCTTAATTGATCAATAAAGTACCCTTATGTGAGCAATTTTACCCTTATGTGAGCCAAGGAAGTACCCATTAACATTCCAGGTTATCCTTACATGAGCCAAGGTAGTACCATTATGCATGTTTGGGAGTGGACATATGAAAAATAGGGAGTATCCTTAAATGAGTCAAGAGTATACTTGCGCACTCCAAGGAGTACCCTCAAATGAGTAGGCATTACCCTTATGCATTGATGTCTTACCCTTATGCAACATGAGAGACAATGGTTTACCCTTATGCATTGGGAAAATATACTTGACACAAGTTAACTTTTATATGGGATCTGGCTATGGGGTAAGGAAAACTCCTGAAATCATGTTTGAAAAATAAGGGTCGTAAATAAATTTATTGGAAAAAACAAAACTACAAAACGAAAACAAAATTTTCACAAGGGTACAAATACAAGTAAATTAGGAAATCCAAATAATAATTCAGACCAAGAATTTTCAAAATTCTATTTTATAACAAACAAATAAATACATGCATTTCAAATTCACAAAATCTCCACCTTTTTAATAAAAAATAATTTAAATAATATGGTGTTCTCAACACCTAGGACATCTAAATGGGACTACATTCCTATGATCTAAATAATTTGTAAACACTGAAAATTGAATAGATTTAGTCAAACAATCAACCGGATTATCTAAATTATATATCTTAGTGAAACATATCATCATTGTTTCAATGAAAACCCTAACAAAATGAAACCTTATGTACATGTTCTATGATCTTACCTGGAAAACATGATTTTTAGAAATAAGGAATACAAACTAACTATCAAAAAATGCTTCTATATTACCAAAAGATAAAGACAATTCATTGAAAATCCATTCAACCAAACTGATTATTTTATTGATACTGTTAATACTATGTATTTGACCTTGGTTTTGGAAATGGAAACAATGGATTTTGTATTACATTTCTAGGAATTAGGGCCTACAAAGGAAAATAATACCTAAACAATGATATATTTATTAGTATCTATATTTTAGCATAACCAAAATCAATAAATCTAATGATATGTTGACTATAAGAATCATTTATACCCATGAAATGAAAAAATTAGAAGAAATGGACACATAAATGAGTATCAAAATTAATGTATACCAAGTATTCATTACCGAACTTCTCATTAACATTATTAAGGTATAAACACCAAATGATATATGATGATAAGGGAATATCATTTAATACATATGACCACCCACTATGTTTACATAAATATTTATACTCATAAAATAATTATTAGAATCACTTATACTAGATAAGAAAAAGGTAACCATGAAGTGAAAACATATATTCGCACAAAAAAGTTTCAAATTATCTAGAAAATACCATTTTAACACCTTATGAACATAATAATATTGGGACATGTACAATACTCTACCATTTCAATCACTAATTATTTTCATACTAATGATTTTATTTTATTCCTCTAAATATTTCATTTCAAAAGCATTATGTAATTTTTTCATATGATTTAGTAACCCAGTTTATTTGAGAATTATAATCATGCCATCAATATATAGGATTAACTAAACATAAAAAATATTCAATGATTTTAAAAAAAACATTGCCATCATATTTACTTCTAAAAAATTTATTTTAATGTAGAAAATCATTAAATTCATTATACCATTGTCTAGATGATTTTTTTTGTACATACATCAACTTTCCCTAAAGTTATACTTGATTAATTTTAAAATATTTTGAAAACCCATCAGGTGGGATCATATAAATATGTTAATCTTATATACCATTCCAAAAGGAAATTTTAACATCCTATTATTCACCATGAAAATCACAGTTTTAAATGTGTATCTTCTAAAGGGGCCTTATCTTTATATGTAGACCTCTTAAAACTAACATGTTTGGGCTTTAAAAGATCATGGTAATCACAAATGGAGAGACTTTATAAGGTTACATCATTTAAGATTGCTTTATATATTAGTTAATTCATTCCTTTTGATCTAATATGTCCCGGTAACCCATTTCATAACATTGTGTTATCTATCAATGGGGTAATAGTTTTATTTAATTGTTTTTATTGATTCATACCATTTAATACATATATACCATTAGTGAGGGTTAATCTAATAACAATGTATCACCCCTTAGAGATATTATGACACCTTCAATTAGACCTAAAAGAATACATATTTTGTTCTAAGACACCAAGGGATATAAGATTCATCTTCAAATTAGTCACCCAACAAATCTCCTCTCCAAATTTGACTGACCATTAATGAAATTATAGAGGGATTATTTTTCTACCCATGATTCTAAAGCTCTTTTTATTTCCTTGGTAAAACTTTACACTTTTGTTATATATAATATCAGTGAATTACTAATGTTTGGGACATATATGAAAAGTAAATCCTAAATCTATGATTCATTTAGCAATCATAACATCAGGACAGAAATTTAAAACATCAATAGTCTCAAAATATTTCTGAACTAAGAACCAATGGTAATTGTTATTTGTTTTTTTTTAGAATTGTTCCTTTGGGGATAATTCCTTCAAATTTTTACCAGGTTTTTTACAATGGAATAATATTTATTTGTTTACCCCTAGACCCTAATTATCTCAAAAACATACTCTTACCTCCCTCATTCCCTCTCTGCTCAAGCTTAACCTAGATATTAAGACCCTCAGATTCCTTAATATATGAATTAGGTTTATTATTTTGAATATCATTATATACAAGGTAGATTTAAATTATTATAGGTTTAAGGGACCTTGTCTATACATTTTTTAATCATTAAAAAATATTTTTAATCATTTAATTAGGTTAGTAGTATGATAGTCAAGAATGATGTTCTCAAATGAATAATAAATATCAAGATGCTTATCCTGATACAACTAGGTTGTTGAATAATGGAGTAAGCCACAATCAAAATTATATATATTCATGTTAAATTCATGCCATTATCCTGAAAATAGAAAAATAAATTTTTCACCATGCCATTGTGATTTTTCTATGGCCGTTTTGATGACCATTTGGGAAACTTGGTCCACCTGTAAGAAACTTT
Source organism: Viscum album (assembly GCA_963277665.1). Taxonomy (NCBI): domain Eukaryota; kingdom Viridiplantae; phylum Streptophyta; class Magnoliopsida; order Santalales; family Viscaceae; genus Viscum; species Viscum album. The sequence continues at coordinate 1,947,866,554 of OY728156.1, forward strand.
GAGTTGAGTGACAAAATAGCTTATCCCATGTTATTACATCGATTCATGTAGAGGTGCAGAAATTTTAAATATATTTATTTGTAGCTTTAGTTGAGGAGATAATAGAGACACGGTAATTCAAATATCATGTGATAATAAATTATTGTGTCTTGATGGCATTAAATAATAGGTTTAAATAAAAAAATTGCAGATCCACTTGGATATTTGATTATTCAAGAAGAAAGAAATCCTACTGAGATTTATTTTAGTATTAAATATGAAATAATATTTGAGAATATATGAGAATAATATTCACGATATTATTGTGATTATATATTTTTTTAGGTATCGGAGAAGATGTTGAGAATATTGAGAACTAACATACATTGTGTGAGAGATTTGTGAGAGCCTCATACATGTATCAAGGGAAGAGAGGTAGTTTAAACTAGGAGCCATTTTTTTCTTGTTCACCCATGTATTTGAGAAAATTTAGAAGAACTATATCACTCGTGATTTTTTTGGATTTTTGAGACCAACATAACTATTACGAGCACCTTTCAAAGATCATAAAGAATTAGCACATGTGTAGGCCTGTTAATCCAATGTACTCATGAAGGGAAATCTATTTCATAAGTGGCATAAGGGAATCCATATTCATAAAAAGATTTTTCTATGTGGAAATTAAACTTTAGTAATAAGTGTGTGATTGTGGTGACTAACTAGTTGTTTGAGGCTTTTGATTGGGGTGTCTAACAATTTTGTAGAGAATTATAAATTGGGTTTCTAACTAATTTAATCTAACCAGAATAGAATAGAGTACAGTTTTATAAAGAACATTGAAAATATCATTTTTTTACTCTCTTATTTTCACTACATACAAGTTTATATTGTGAGATATTATTGATAGGACTGGGATCTTTAACAGGTTCATAAGGTTGATTTTAGAACAAGATTAATTCATTAATGTAGATCAATTATTCCTTCCCCAATTAGAGGTCCTCCAACCTGGGGCATATCAAAAAACCAAAAAAATAAAATATTATTTAAAATTAAATTTAGGAAAAGAAATATTTTGGGTGCAAGGGTTACAATGGGTGATACAAGAAATGGTGTCTAGAGTTGAAGTTTTTGAGGAACCGTGGGATTTAACATCGAAGAGGAAGAATTATCACACAATAAATTTGACAAATAGGGTGGATTAGTCAACTAACAAACTCATTAAAATGACTATTTCATGAATAATGATTTTTAAAAATAGGATTAATATAATTTTAAATTGGTTTTCATCAGACATAGAATCCTCCAATAGAGTAGCCTAATAATTTTATTAATGAATAAAGATGGGGGATGAAAAATATGTATGGATTACCAGAAGTCAAATAGTTTTGTGGTGCTGGAAAAATACCTAATTCAGGAAATAGAAGTGCTAATGGATGAGTTTCATAGAGTGGAATACTTCAAAAAGGTGGATTCGAAATCCATTTTTGACTTGGTATAGATGAAAGGGGAATATATTTGTAGGACTATGTTCAGGACTCATAAGGGGACTCAAGATTACCTTTTTACTACCTTTAGATCAATGAATACATCTATGACTTTACATGCAACTATGAATGCTGTATTCTGGGATTTTCGAAGGAACAGTGTTTTGGTGTTCTTCAATGATATATTTGTGTGAAAAAGGGATAAAATGAAGACCAAGTAAAGGAATATAATGTTTTGAAAATGGAAAAAGACAATATACTATTTGAAAATGAGAATAAGTGTTCCTTCAGAAGTAGTTCTGTGGTGTATTAGGGAATATAATTTCTATCTAAGGGGTTACAATCGATCACAAAAAATGGGAGGTTGTTAAATTATGGAATGGTCCAAGGAATATGAAGCAAGTTAGTGGATTTTAATAATTACTCGATACTATAAAAAATTTATCAGTGATTATATAGATATTGAAAGACCCTTTACATACTTGATTTAGAATAAAGAGTTTAAATAAACACATGAAACTCAAGAAAAATTTTATTCACATAGAAAAAGCATGACTACAACCTGACTTTTATGCATACTGAATTTTTGCAAGGTATTTTCAATAGAGATTTATGCCTCCGGTTTGGGAGTCAGAGCTATGTTAACACAAGAAGAGAGTCCTATTTCATATTTCAGTAAGGCATTATCTAAAACCAATATGGAAATATTGATATTAAAAATGGAGCTTATTGATTTAGTTCTAGGATTCCTCCATTAGAAACAATATTTTATGGGAAGGAGTTTTGAGGTATACACAGATCATTGAAACCTGAATTTAATTTTATAAGTCAATGGGTTTCTTTTATTTCACATATGTGCAGACAAGATATGTTCTATTGGTATGATTTTATTGTTATTTACAAGAATGGTAAATTTAATAGTGTCATAGATGCTCTATCGAGGGTGACATGGGGAGTAGATTATAATTACTTGGAAATTTTAAAACCTACTTGGGAGGAGCTTGATGTGTTGAAAGATGATTTAATGTTATATGTTAGTTCGGAGACAGTTATATAAACGTTACAACATGGTTATGCCGGAAAGATAGGATATTATTTTTGAAATAGATTATTGTTCTATAAAACCAATTTTTCTTTCAAAATAATCAAATTTAATTCCCAAGTTATTGCAATATTATCTTTCTTCTTCAGTAAGATGGAACTTGGGGAACTTGAAAACATACAAACCCCTAGCTATTGGGGTTTAATTAACAAGAATTATTTGATAATTGATTCATACTTAACACCGGTTTAATATTTTCTAAATAGACAAACTTATTTTGGATATGTTTATACATCTACATCACTACCTTCAATCCATTAATTCTAGACACAATGTCCTCGGTATCATTTCATGGGAATGAAATATATTGGTGTGGTAAATAGTTGTGTTGATATGGTTCCACCAAAATTGTGGCCCACAACTATCAAAAAAATATATTATATAACATATAAATGATTCATGGAAAAAATATATTTTCATTTAGATTAACTACACTAAAAAGTCTCGATAGATTATTAGGTGATGCATATAGGATAGATGATATAGACAAGAAAATGAAAAATGGATCAAAATCTAATGATATAGCCAATAAAATTGAAAGGATGAGTGAAATTCACATATGATATCATGATTGGAACATGTGAAAGGCTGATCCACCGACCCATTTGTTTCAAACTAGAAAATATTTTAGGGGCTTCATTGATGTGGAAGTCCTTATAAAACAACCAAAATTCCATTAATAGAGGTACTTGGTTTAGAAATTTTTTAGGAAGATTGATACAAAATGAAATGGATAAGATGTATCAAATACGAATATAGTGTAAGAAGAAATAAAGAACACAGAGATATAACATACTTCAATCCATTATGGACCTATGAGAATAGAAAGAAAACCACTAGAATTTTTTTATTACAAAAGAAAGAATATCAACAAACTATAAGACACAAAATAAGTAAAGGACTAAAGAAACTATTTTGGATTAGTTCCAGCTATACCATATGGAGTGATGTAATATAACATATGGAACTTGTAATTATAATTCCTAGATTGGCTCATGCTATGCACATTCATAGAATGATAAAACCCAAATAGTGTTTGGAAATAAAAAATTTAATTTTAAGTCATATAATGATAAAGCATAAAACAAATGGAATTAAATGAAAACAGTAAAGTGGAATAAACATCTTATAATCCCATGTTCTACTACTAATATCTATAAGAAGCTAAAATGGTCTTCATGATGTTGATTTATTCCTTCACGTGAGGATATATCATGATTAATACAACAAATCATCACCACTCTCCACCAAATCCCTAGACCATGATGGTAGTGATAAAGAAAATATTCTTTAGTAGACTATGGGAATCTTGTACAGGATATCCTTCAAGATACAATTGTTCTGTTTCAATTGGAAATTTGAAATTCCATGGAAATATCCTCTCTTGAACTAGTGAAGAAACTCAATGAATGATCAAGGAGGAGCTCGAGGTGAATACATAAGGACACCTAATATGATTAAAAAATGGATTTTACTCATAAAATAATTATTAAAATCATTATTAGGGGAATGGGACAATGTAAACATGAAGTTATGACATAAAGGCACAATAACAAGTTTCAAATATTCTATAAAATACCCTTTTAACACCATATGTTAATAATAAGATTGGGAATGGTTAAATACCCTAACATTTATATCCCTAGTAATTTTTATACCAAGTATTTCATTTTTTTACACTAAATATTTCATTTCAAAAGCATTGTGTAGTTGGTTTTTAATATGATTTATTAACCTGGTGTATTTGTAAATTAAAATCATATAATAAACATATAGCATTAAATAAATAGAAAAAAAATTTATTGAATTAAAATAAACATACACATCATATTTACTTCAATCAAAGTCATTTTAAGCACAAAATCAGGAAATTAATTATACCATTGTATAGATTATTTCTTAAGGAAATACATGGATTTTCCTAAAAGTTATACTTGATTACTTTTGAAATGTTATGGGAATCCATCAAGTGGTCTCATATAAACCTATTCATTTTACATACCATGCAAGAAGGCAGTTTAAACATCCAATTATTTAACACAAACATCATTTTGGGAAGAAAATTATAAAAAAAACTAATGGATTGGTTCTTAAAAACAGGTGAAAAATTTCATTGTAATCAATTCCTTCATGTTATAGAAATCCATGGACAAAAATTATAACTTTATAATTAATATTATTTTCACCAGTGTTGTCTTATTAATTATTAAACACTGAATTAAAATCTCTAATTTTATCCTTTTTAGGTTTGTTAACAATCATCCACATTTGATTTTTACAATTAGAATCCATTTCATCTATCATGGAAGATATGTCCTACCAATATTCATCAGTCTTAAGATCCTGATTAGAACTGTATGGTTCATCACTACCTAGTAAAAACCTATATTAATGTCAAATGGAGAAACATCATCCTTGGTAGACCAAATTGGAGGCCTAATGATTTGTATGGTCCTATTACGAGTCAACTAGTAGTCTCTCATGTCACCATCTCTCTTCACCTCAAACTCATGTTCAAATTCACTAACAAGTTCTTCTTCAATGTGATCTAGTTTTGGTGGTTTAGTGGAGATAATCGTAGGTTCATGTTACATTTTATCCTCTAATATAACCTGAACACCTATAGGTTTCGAAGAATCAGTCGGGGACAGGATCAGAAGGATTCTATTTAGAATAAGAATCCTCATGGAATACAACATCACGTCAGATTATACATTTCTAAAAACCATGATTATCTACCTAAGGAAATTAACCTATGTCACAATGTGGGAAAACCACAAAGACACACTTTTTTTTCTAGTGTTCTAGTTTATCATTCCTTCTATGAGCATAGGTAGTACAATAAAAAATCTAAGATAACTGTAACTAGGGGTGAACCAGTGCACATTACTTTAGGGGTTTTGAATCTAATGGAACTAGAGGGGAATATCTTTATCATATAGATAGTATTATCATTAAAATTATACCTATAAGGAAATAAAAATATGAGAATATGAGATAATTATTCTTACATTTTGTTAAACTATCATATGCATCCTCTCTTCTAGACCATTATATTTTGGGGTATCCATAAAAGTTTTATGTCTAAGAATGCCTTCAAAACTACAAAAATCTATGGATTCATTAAACAAATATAGTACACAATTATCAGTTATAATTGATTTATTTATTCTTCTAGTTTCGCATTCAACACTGTACTTCCATATTTTGAAAGTTTCAAAGCTTTCAAATTTTTTCTTGAGTATGTAAATCCACACTTTTTGAGAATATTCATCTTATAAAGGTAACATAGTAGTGGCCCAAACTATGGTAATTAGTTCTAGAGGGACCTCTAAAAATAAAGCGTGAATATTCTAAAGGGGACTTATCATTATATATAACCCTCTTAAGACTATCATGTTTTTACTTACCAAGAACCTAGTCTTCACAAACTGGAATACTATCTGAAGTTACAACATTTAAAATTCCTTTATTTCTAAGTTCATTGATCCCTTTTTAGATAAAATTTCATAATCACCTATTCAATAGAATTATGTTATCTTTAATGGGGTAAATAGTTGTATTTAATTTTTTCATATGAGTCTTAACATCTAATACATATAGACCCTTGATGGGGACTCCTATCAAAAGATTGAGTGACACCTTAAAGATATTTTGATTCCCTAAATTATACATAAAACAATAACTATTTTATTCTTAGAATCCTAGGGAAATTATATTATTCTTCAAATAAGGCACCCATCTGACCACCAGTAAGTATTTGAATGAAAATTCAAGCAATTCTAGAGAGACTATTTTTTTACCCATGATTTTATAGCTATTCACTACCACAAAACTAGGCAAGGAAGGTGCCTGCCTTTATCAGTACTAATGGAAATGCTCTGATAAAGGGGTAGGAATTTATCATCACTAAAAAATGTGATGATAAATATACCCTTTATCAGCGCTAAAATAAACGCTAAAAAAGGTCTACCCTTTATCATAACTTTTAATATCCCTTTATCAGTGCTTTTCAAAGCACTGATAGAGGATACATTTATAAGCGCCTTTTTTAGAGCTGATAATGATTATTGTATACATTAAATAAAAAACACATGTTATAACTATATATATATATATAATTAAATAATTATAATATTAATAATATATATTTATTAGATTTATAATATTTATTAGATTTATTAATTCATTATATATACTAGATTTATAAATATATATGTGTTTTACAATGAATTGGGGTCAATGAAAACATCATGCATATATGTTATGTGATCAAATATGTGCATGAATAATGTTCATTTATAGATTATTATTACATATCACGTTGATGTGTTATTGATTTATAATTCATTATTTTACCCATATAATATATATGTTCTAAAAAATATACACTTATAATTAAAATTACATTATATTTAAAAAATATATATATTTTGTATTATATTTTCAATGATATATATATAAATATACCTTTCAAATAATTTTATATGTATAAATAATGATATATTTATTTAGAGTTATAATTATTAATAAATATATATATATTTATCATAAATATCATATTAAATAAATATATAATAAAATAATAAAATTATTAAATTTATACATTTATCAGCTCTTTTCATTTAATTGCTGATAACGACCCGCTTTATCAGCGCTTTTTACTAGTATTGATAAAGGTCCCAGGGGGATTTATAAGTGCCACCAGGTCGTCCTCCACCCCACACCCTGTCAAGATTTCGTGGAAGCCCAACCCTGTGCCTCCACCGCTGCCTCCTCTCCGCCATGGCCTCCTTCTCCTCATCCTTTGTCACAACCTCCAGCTCATTATCCTCCTTTGGAGCCTACTTCTCCTCCTCCTCCTCTTGCCACAGCTCCTCCTCCCCGCACCCTGTCAATCGCGGAAGCCCTACCATGCACCTCCGTCACTGCCTCCTCTCCGCTGATGCCTCCTCTCCGCCGCCGCCTCCTTCTCCTCCTCCTCTGCCACCGTCTCCATCTCATTCTCCTCCACAGGCTCCTACGTCTCCACTTCCTCTTCTTGTCGTGGCTCCTCCTCCTCCTCCTCCATGGCTCCTTCTCCTCCTCCTCCTCCTCTGCCACGGCTCCTCCTCCTCCTCCTCCTCCTCTACTGCGTCCTCCTCATCCTCCTTCTCCACATTTGCCTCCTCCTCCTCCTCCTATTCCTCCTCCTCTGCCTACTCCGCTGCCTCCGCTACCTCTACAGTATCCACTGCATCCACTGCCTCCACCGCTTCTGCTACCTCTACGCTTCCTCCATGCTGCCTCTGTGTTGCCTCTGCTGCCTTCGCAGTTGACGCCTCCTCCTCCTCCGCCACTAGGTCCTCCTTCTTAAGGGGAGTAAAATTGAATTTTCATGAATTAATTATATTTGAAGTTATTGTCAATATTGAGATTAATTATGATTAGTCGTGATTCTTATAACACCCCAAGCTTCTATGGTACGCTTCTCTTTGAATAATGCAATAGCGCGTGTTTTACGCAACATCGAGTTCTAACACACCACAACTAATCAAACTAGCCGTTATGAATAGTAATACCCAAATTTTGAAATTTATAAATTTTATTTTTCAAAATGGAATTCTTTTTTGGATTCGTAATATCGAAATTAGCCTAGGGTTAATTTTTGGTATTTTTCTGGAAAACTTCATTTTTTGATGAATAGTGAAACCACTAAGTGGTAGTTAAAAAAATTGAATTTTTCATAAAACATAATTTTACCGCTTCTGTGAGTGGAATTTCAAAAATCCGAGAAAAGAAGTTAATATAAAGGAGTAAAATGTGGTTCAATGAGATGAAAATAATTTTTGATGAATAGTAACTTTTTACTTTTATTTACCACGGTTAAAAGTAAATAGGGTAATTAAGGGTAAAAATGATATTAATATTACCATAAAACATGTCCTAATTATATTGAACAAGTGTATCTCGACTAAAAACAACCTTAGGAATAAAATATTATTATTTAGGTTCACTTGGATTAGATTAGGACATTTATTATTATTTAATTCAAAGAAGAGTTAAAAGAGTTAAAATCAAAGTTTATTTACTTAAACATTTTTAATGTGGGGTTACACATAAGATAAATTCGATTATAAATATTAATTAGAAAGATAAAATAATTTAATACATAAGGATATTTTATTTATAATTTTTATACATTAAATAATTTACATTATTTATGACACAATGATGATGCAGTAATTACCATAATAGTGAAAAATTAAAATAATTGATATTATAAATACCCAAATAAATATAATTTGAGACTTTTTATGAATTAAAATAATTTTTTAGGTTAATGTGACATGTTAGGAATGATTTCATTAAGTTTTTTCGAAGTAATAATTCTGTTATGATTTTCACAAAAAACAACTTTCCAAATAGTGTCAAAATTGACATAAAAGAGTTTTTAAAACAAATATTATATTATTAATTGATATTCAATTCATAAAAATATATGGTTCTACAAAGAGTCTTATATAATTATATTTTTATCATTAATGGAACACTTTGGGGTCTTTTGGAGGTATATAGTATGTTTATTAACTATATAATATAAAAATACACAGTGACATGGTAAGAGTCAAACTAATTAACTAAGAGTTAAAACTAAAAGATAAGGTTAATATAATGACCCAAACCTGACTAAATTCTATTGGTTGAGTGTTTTTTGACCCATCCCCAACTTAACCTTTAAATAATACACTTTGGAGTCATTAGAAACCGAATGTGAATTTATTATAAAATAATATTTCTAGCTTTTCCAAAGGTGCCCCTCACCCCTCTTATAAAAGGGCACTCCACCTTCTCATTAATTCACACCTTCAAAGCATTTTTGTTCGGCCAAAACCTGCCCAAATACACTCTTAACATTCCTCACTTAATCCTAGAGGCCTTAATTTAGTCAGAAATCCAACTTATGGAGCCCTTTTGATCAAATCAAAAGGAAGAACCCGAAGAAGAGGTAATGATTTCACCACCCCTTTTCAAGTTCCTTTCTTTTTCCACTTCTTATATCTTTTTTATTACCATTCTAAAATAATAAATCCAGTATATTATATATACATTTATGATATTATAAACATGTTACAACCATATTTCAGTATTCTATCCATCCTTTGAATGACATGTCACCATACGTGCGTACGTACGGGTTACCGTCTCCACGTCGTGGTGTAATTGTTATTCAAAACATTATTATTTATATGGGTATAATAATGATGTGTAATTAATGTAAATAATAAATATAAAATTATAATCATTCTTGTATATATGATATACCATCCAATTAAATATTATTTTAATATCAAAAGAATGATAGTGTCGCTCGTGCGTACGTACGTACTACCGTCTCCACGAACGCGATGAGATTCGTTCTCCATCGTATCCATTCAATTCTAATTCTAATATGAAGGTTAATAATAATGTTTAAGGACTTAATATCATTCTGGATATGAATAAGATACAACCTATCCATAACAATCATGGCTTACATAACAAAACATATAAAAGAAAATGAGTAAGTTAACACCTGAAACGAAAATAATATTAAGATATTATTAACAAAGCAATGTTAGAAGATCATATATGATATCATTATAATGTATGTGATTCTTTTATAATTTAATAACAATTATTTCACCATTATACAGGAGGTTAACCTACCCCAACCATGTAAAATTACAAGGTAATGGTTTATTTCACAATCTCTTCATTATCTGAGGTTGTTTATACGTAATTATCTACTGGGACATCTTTATCATCCACATCCATGTTTCTTATAAATGTATTTCAAAACAAATTTTACTATTTACTAGAATATGGGTTAAATTCATTTATACCCTTGTTGACTTTTATAAGTGGTTTATAAAGGAATTTTTCTTTTGTTTTCCAAACAATGTCCTTTTTAACCTTTTCGACAGAATTAAGGTAAGAATATTTTTTTAACTTATACAGCAGGTGTGGCTATTTTCTTCCGTTATAAAATCGTCGAAGCTTCCCTTACAAGATTATAAGAATATTTTCAAAGAAATTTTTTTATTTTATATATTTATGAATCTTAAATGATTTCAAAATAGAAAGAAATATTTCTATAAAAAGAGTTTTGATTTCATCTATGTCAACATCCTTTGATGGATTTTAATCTTATTTGAAGTTGATTTATTATGATACAAAACTTCTCTATTGTATTCAAGTTTTTGTGATATGTTTGACTATAGATGTGTTATTTTTATAGCATTCATGGTTTATGGATGAAGTATTTACATTTTGTATGCTAGTTTTAATATGAATGGTTATGTTATGTTTAAAAAATTTCTTATGGGAATGAATTGGACTTAATATGTGATGGGTGGAGTCCGCTATAGCTCCTCGATGCAGCGGTAGGTCTCATGAGACAAACTAGTGTCTTGGCACATGGCCTTGGAAAAATCTTATTTGTAGTCTTGGCACGAGGCCTTGGCTATGTGGTTATGATAGTCTGGAATTATGGATTCCATCATTATGAAAGTGGTTATTGATATTGCATGTGATTATTCGATTAGTAGAATATCCATGTGAATAAGTAAATGGAATTATTTCATTTTATTTTTTCCATACTATGTTGAAGTTCAAGTTTAAAAGGCTTTCGTTTTAGTTATACATTGCCTTAAATATTTATTCTTATTTATGAATGTTTTCGCTATATTGTTATCATTACTGGGAATTTGAGCTCACCCCATTTCTATGTTTTATTTGTGAAGAAGTAAATTATGAATGACCTGCAGGGATAGTATGAGGGGATAAGAGTGTGGACTATGGAGACTATTTTGTTGTAGTTTTCAATTTTATGATGTATTGTAAAACTTTATGAATATATCTAGTGTTTCCAAGGCTACTAAACTAATTGGTATTTCGAGACTTGATCTTTCTTGTTATCATGACAATGTTATGTAATAATGCACCGACTCTGGGTAACTGGGGTCGGGGCGTTACAGTTGGTATCAGAGGAAGTTTAGTAAAAACATTAGAAGCTAGATTTAGATAAACTCTGATTAGAGTGCATAGACCTAAGATGGACTTTGAGTATTAGTATAGAAGAACTTCCTAGAATTTTGGTATTGTAGAGATTTTGTGAGTTTTCCAAGAAATACATCCCTGTCTAGATACGAGAATTTAGAGGTGGTTCTGGCACAGATGTACCTAGGGGTAAAACCTGAAAACACCGCTTTGATCTAGACTCGAACGGGAACTGGTGCATGACAACGGGCCTTGCTGCACTCTTGGTTATGAAACTCCCAGGGGATATGCTTAGGATAAATCTCATTTTCATTACAAATCATTATGAAGGGTTTATGAGTATATACTTCCTCAATGAAAACACTTTTATGATTATGGATTATATCCATAAATAGTTCAATTTATGTTAAGTGTTTTATAAGTATGAAATTATGTATTTTGATTCATAAACTGATCTAGTTTATGCCATTGTTTAGAAATGGAACCTAGTGGAAGAAATGGAAATCATATCAATGCACACACTCTATATAGGGATTTCTCTCCTACTCAAGAAAATTATAGTGGAGATGGTGATGCAACTGGTGCTGATCAGCTAATCACCATACTGGGACAACTCACTCGGGTTATGAATAATAACCTTACCCGTTTGGAGCACCTTGATCTGTAGCGTAGAGGATCAATGTTAGATCGCTTCATGGGAAAACAACCACCAACGTTAAATGGGAGTAAAAATCCCTTAGTAGCCGAGAAATCGATGAATTCCCTAGAGAAAATATTTCAGGCTTTGGGAGTAGTGAAAGGGAAGAAGTTATCATGGATTTTTACCGCCTAACTGCAGATGTTGATCAATGGTGGTCATTGATTCAAAACACGAAGGAAGATGATGAAGTATCAAATATGGAATGGAGAGAGTTCAAATATCTGTTTTTAGAAAATTACTTTCCTTGTGACCATCGAGCAGATATGGAAAGACAATTTCTGAGTCTGAGACAAAAGGAGGATGAGAATGTCACAAAGTATGAGGATAACTTTACAAGGTTAGAAAGGTATGCTGGAGATTATATACATAACCCAATAAGTAAGATTGATCGTTTCTTTGATGGGTTAAAACCATTTCTCCATCGAGCATTAGTCTCACAATCCTTCTCGTCGTACGAAGACATTGTCTCATGTGCTATCAAGACATAGGAAGAATTCTCTAAGTCATCTGACATTAAAGCAAAGAAAGATATGAAGAGATCTTCTGATCAATTTTGGAATGGAAATAAAGGAAAGAAGGGAAAATTTTAATATCCATCCTGCAGTAAATGTGAGAAGAAACACCCCGTTACTTGCTTAAAAGGAATGGGAGTCTATTATAAGTGTGGTGAAAAATGCCACCAATATCATGATTGCAAGGGGAAGAAGGAAGCTACTGATGTCCAATGCTACAATTTCGGGGAGATGGGACATTATGAAAATTAATTTCCTAAGAGTCAGGGGAACATACCTCAGAAAAGTCCAAGGGATTGAGGCCAAGCTTATGTTATCACTTCTGCTGAGGTAGAAGCTTCGAAAGACGTGGTGGCAGGTAATTTATTGGTTTCCTCAAGTTTATCAAATGCATTATTTGATTCTGGATCATCGCATTGTTTCATATCTTCCCAGTTTGCTAATAAAATTAGATTTTTCCAATTTGATTTAACAAGGGAGTTTTCAGTTAAAACTCCTAAGGGAAGTATCATTGCAAGAATGTTTTGTGAATCAGTCCCCATTAAAGCACATAAATGTTCTTTATCCGATGATCTCATCATCATACCTATGATTGAGTTTGATATAATCCAAGATATGGATTGGATTTTGAACCATGATGCGAAGATTTATTGTAAGAAGAAGGAGGTTACGATTTTTGATGATGATGATGATAAGGAACACCTTATCTTTAGAGAAGAATCGTCACCACCTAATTCTTATCTAGATACACCCCCAGTAGCTCAACTTAATTCAATTATTGGGTAGGAAGAGGATGAAATTATAGTGGGTGAGGAAAGGAATGATCAAATAGAGGATGTACCTATTGTGAAAGAATATGTAGATATGTTTCCGTAAGATTTACCTGGACATCCTCCAGAACAAGAAGTTGAGTTTTCCATTGATTTAATTCATAGATCAAGGCATATATCGAAGAACCCTTATAGAATGGCCATTGTATAATTAGTTTAACTAAAGAAAGAACTAGTGGAATTGAGTGATAAGGTATTTATTTTCCCTAGTGTTTCTCCATGGTGAGCCCCTATTCTTTTTGTTAAAAAGAAAGATGGATCTATGAGGTTGTGTATCGACTACAGGGAGATCAATGATATAACAATAAAGAAAAAGTATCCCCTACCTCTCATTGATGATTTATTTGACCAAATGCATAGAGCTAAATACTTTTCAAAGATTTACCTTTGATCTAAATACCATCAGTTGTCTTTGAAGAAGGAAGACATTCCGAAGACATCGTTTCGAACCAGGTATGGGCATTATGAGTTTACAATAATGCCTTTTGGATTGACTAATGCACCCTATGTATTCATGGATATGATGAATAGAGTTTTAAAGGAATATCTCGATAAATTTTTGGTGGTATTTATTTTTGATATCTTGGTATACTCCAAAAGCTACGAAGATAATGAAAATCACTTGCGCATTATCCAGAAGACTCTGAGAAGACATGAATTATATGGGAAGTTTAGCAAATGTGAATTCTAGCTTCAGGAGATTTCTTTTCTTGGCCATATTGTATCTAAAGATGGAATCTCTATTGATCCTTCTAAGACAAAGGCAATCCAAGAATGGTCTGCACCGACGAGTATAACTGAGGTACGTAGTTTTATTGGTTTAGCAGGTTATTATCAATGTTTCGTACAGAATTTTTCCCAGTTGTCTAACCCATTAACAAAGCTCACACATAAAGGTGTTAAATTTGTTTGCACAAAAAAGTGTGAATAATTCTTTGAAGAACTAAAGAGAAGATTTTTCAATGCTCCTATGTTGACTCTACCATCAGGGAATGATGGGTTCGTTATTTATAGTGATGCATCGAAGAAAGGACTTGGTTGTGTCCTTATGCAGAATGATAGTATTATTGCCTATACATCACGACAGTTGAAAATTAATGAACAGAACTATCCTACTCATGATATTGAATTAGCAGCTATTATCTTTGATTTGAATATATGGAGGCACTACCTCTATGGTGAAAAATGTGAGATTTATACTGATCAAAAGAGTTTGAAGTATATTTTATCACAAAAAGAACTCAACATGAGGAAAAGTAGATGGATTGAATTACTCAAGGATTATGATTGTACGATACACTACCACCCAGGGAATGAAAACAAGGTGGCATATGCTTTGAGCAGAAAATACCATGGAGTTTTGAACAATATGAGAATTTAAAGGGATCCAATTTTTATGGATCTGGTGAAGATGAACATGGGAATAACCGGGGAAGGTGAAACATCAATGCTTTTTCAACTTTTTTCCAAACCATCATTACTGGAAATGATTAAGAGTTCTGAGACTGATGATAAAAAATTTAAAAAGAAGATTAAAGATGTGAACGATGGGAGATTGAGAGACATTATGTATGAAGAAGGAATTTATAAATTTGGGAAGAGGTTTTGTGTTACCGATATACCTGATCTTAAAAGGTAATTGTTGGATTATGCTCATAGTTCCATTTTATCTATACAACCTGGGAGCACCAAAATGTATAGGGATTTGAAGGAACGTTTTTTGTCTGAAAACATGAAGAGGGAGATTGTCGATTTTGTGTCATGATTTATGGTTTCTCAAC
This sequence comes from Viscum album, assembly GCA_963277665.1. NCBI lineage: Eukaryota > Viridiplantae > Streptophyta > Magnoliopsida > Santalales > Viscaceae > Viscum > Viscum album. Next base: position 1,947,881,963 of record OY728156.1, read on the forward strand.
AAGTTAAAGCTATAAGGCAACAGCCTGGTGGAGTATTTCAACCTCTTCCCATACCTGAGAGAAAATGGGATAATATCACGATGGACTTTGTCATGGGACTACCAAATACTCCTAGAAGGAAAGATGCAATATGGGTTATTGTTGATCGTCTTACGAAGTTAGCATATTTTCTTGCTATAATAGAAGATCTACCACTGGAACATCTAGAAAGACTATATATTGATGAAGTTGTGAGACTTCATGGAGTACCCCTATTGATTATTTCTGATCGTGATCCCCGTTTTACTTCAAGATTCTGGAAAAGTATTCAGAAAGCCTTGGATACTGAACTTAATTTGAGCACTGCCTACCACCCTCAAACAAATGGACAATCAGAACGAACTATTCAATCCTTAGAAGACATGTTGAGATCTTGCTCACTTGACTTTCTAGGTATGTGGGATCAATATTTACCTTAGGTAGAATTTTCCTATAACAATATCTTCCATTTGAGTATTCAGATGGCACCATATGAAGCATTATACAGAAAGAGATGTTGCACACCAACCTGTTGGGATGACATAGGTGAAAGAAAACTTGTAGGCCCAGAACTGGTGGAGGAAACGATAGAAAAGATGAAGTTAATCCAAAACCATATCAAAGCAACTCAAAGTAGGCAGAAGATCTATGCCGATAATCGAAAGAAGGATTTGGAATTTCAAGTCAGTGATCATTTTTTCATGAAGGTATCTCCATGGAAGGGAGTCATAAATTTTGGTAAGAAAGGTAAATTGAGTCCCAGGTACATCAGACCTTTCGAAATTCTAGAACGAATAGGGGCATTAGCTTACCGATTGGCAATGCCGCCAAGTATCTCCAATGTTCATGATGTGTTTCATGTATCTCTGTTGAGGAAATACATTCCTGACCCAACGCATGTACTCACCTATGAGGAATTAGAACTGGAACCCGATATATCTTATTGCGTAGAGCCCGTCAATATTCTTGATACCAGAGAAAAAGTACTGAGAAACCAGAAGACTGGTCTGGTAAAAGTCTTGTGGAGAAACCATAAGATGGAAGAGGGAATGTGGAACCCGAGAAACGTATGATGAAGAACCACCCACGTCTTTTCATGTGGTAGTATTCTAGAAATTTCAAGGACGAAATTATTTGAAGGAGGGGAGAATGTAACACCCCAAGCTTCTACGGTATGCTTCTCTTTGAATAATGCAATATCGTGTGTTGTACGCAACATCGAGTTCTAACACACCACAACTAATCAAACTAGCCATTATGAATAGTAATACCCACTTTTTGAAATTATTAAATTTTATTTTTTAATATAGACTTCATTTTTGGATTCAGAATATCGAAATTATACTAGGGTGAATTATTGGTATTTTCTGAAGAACTTCATTTTTTGATGAATAGTGAAACCACTAAGTGGTAGTTAAAAAAATCTGAATTTTTCATAAAACATAATTTTAACGCTTCTGTGATTGGTATTTCGAAAATTCTAGAGACATGGTTAATATCAATAAGTAAAATGTGGTTCAATGAGATGAAAATAATTTTTTGTGAATAGTAACTTTTTACTTTTATTTACCACGGTTAAAAGTAAATGGGGTAATAAAGGGTAAAAATGATATTAATATTACCCTGACACATGTCCTAATTCTATTGGACAAGTTTATCTAGACCAAAAAAAACCTTAGGAATAAAATATTATCATTTAGTTCCACTTGGATTAGATTAGGACATTTATTATTATTTAATTCAAAGAAGAGTTAAAAGAGATAAAATCAATGTTTATTTACTAAAACATTTTTAATATAGGGTTAAAAAAAGATAAATTCGATTATAAATATTCATTAGAAATCTAAAATTATTTCTTACATAATTATATTTTATTTATAATTTTTAGACTTTAAATAATTTAATTTATATATGATACAATGATGATGTTGTAATTACCATAATAGTGAAAAATTAAAATAATTGATATTATAAATACCAAAATAAATATAATTTGAGACTTTTTATGAATTAAACTAATTTTCTAGGTTAATAAGACATGTTAGGAATTATTTAATTAAATTTTTTCTAAGTAATAATTCTGTTATGATTTTCACAGAAATAAATTTTCAAAATAATGTCAAAATTGACAAAAAAGAGTTTTTAAAACAAATATTATATTATTAATTGATATTAAATTCATAAAAAAATAATTTTCGTCCAAGAGACTTATATCATGATTGGGTTATCATTAATGGACCACTTGGGTGTCTCTTGGAGGTATATAGTAAGTTTATTAACTATATAATATAAAAATACAAAGTGACATGGTAAGTGTCAAACTAATTAACTAAGAGTTAAAACTAAAAGATAAGGTCAATTTAAAGACCCAAACCTGTCTAAATTCTATTGGAAGAGTGGTTTTCGACCCATAACCACCTTAAACTTTAAATAATAAACTTTTGATCCATTAGAAACCGAATATTAATTTATTATAAAATAATATTTCTAGCTTTTCCAAAGGTGCCCCTCACCCTTCTTATAAAAGGGCACTCCCCCTTCTCATTAATTCACACATTCAATGCCTTTTGGTTCGTCCAACCCCTACCCAAATACTCCCTCAACTTCCCTAACTTCATGATAGAGGTATTACTTTAGTCATGAAGCCATCCTAAGGAGCCCTTTTGATCAAATCAAAAAGAAGAACCCGAATAATAGGTAATGATTTCACCACCCCTTTTCAAGTTCCTTTCTTCTCCCACTTCATCTATCTTTGTTATTACCATTCTAAAATAATAACTCCAGTATATTATATATACTTTGATGTTATTATAAACATGTTTCAACCATATTTCAGTATTCTATCCATCCTTTTAATGACATGTCACCATACGTGCGTACATACGACTTACCGTCTCCACGTCGTGGTGTAATTTTTATTCAAAAAATTATTATTTGGATGGTTATAATAATGATGTGTAATTCATGTAAATAATAAATATAACATGATAAATATTCTGTATATATGATATAACATCCAATTAAATATTATTTTAATATCAAAATAATGATATTGTCACTCGTGCGTACGTACGTACTACCATCTCCACGAACGCGATGAGATTCATTCTCCATCGTATCCATTCAAATCTAATTCTCATTTTAAGATTAATAATAATGTTTAAGGACTTAATATCATTATGGATATGAATAAGATACAACCTATCCATAAAAAACATGGATTACATAACAAAACATATAAAAAAATGATTAAGTTAACACCCGAAATGACAATAATATTAAGATATTATTAACAAAGCAATGTTAAAAGATCATATATGATATAATATTAATGTATATGATTCTTGTATAATTTAATAACAATTATTTCACCATTATACAGGAGTTAAACCTACCACAATCAAGGAAAATTACAAGTTATGGGTTTATTTCACAATCTCTTCATTATCTGAGGTTGTTTATACGTAATTATTTACTTGGACAACTTTATCATCCACATCCATGTTTCTTAAAAATGTATTTCAAAAACATTTTTTTAATATTTAATAGAATATGGGTTAAATTAATTTATACCCTTGTTGACTTTTATAAGTGGTTTATAAAGGAATCTTTCAGTCATTTTCCAAACAAATTCCTTTTTATCCTTTTCGAAAGAATTAAGGTAAGAATGTTTTTTTAACTTATACGGCGGGTGTGGCTATTTTCCACCGTTATAAAATTGTCAAAGCTTTTCTTACAGGCTTATAGGAATATTTTCAAAGAAAATGTTTTATTTTATAGATATATGACTCTTAAATTATTTCAAAATAGAAAGAGATATTTCTCTAAAAAGAGTTTTGATATCATCTATGTCAACAACCTTTGATGGATTTTAGGCTTATTTGAAGTTGATTTATTATGATACAAAACTTCTATATTGTATTGAAGGTTTTGCGATATGTTTGACTGTGGATGTTTTATTTTTATACCATTAATTGTTTATGGATGAATTATTTACATTTCTTATGCTAGTTTTAATATGAATGTTTATGTTATGTTTAATCCTTTTCATATGGGAATGCATTGGACTTAATATTTGATGGGTGGAGCCCGCTATAGCTCCTCGATGCATCGGTAGGTATCATGAGACAAACTAGTATCTTGACACTAGGCCTTGGAAAAATCTTATTTGTAGTCTTGGAATGAGGCCTTGGCTATGTGGTTATGATATTCTGGCATTATGCATTCCATCATTATGAAAGTGGATATTGATATTGCATCTGATTATTCGATTAGTAGAATATCCATGTGAATAAGTAAATGGAGTTATTTCATTTTATTTTTGCCATACTATGTTGAAGTTCAAGTTTAAAAGGCTTTTGTTTTAGTTATACATTGCCTTAAATGATTATTCTTATTTAAGAAATTTTCTGCTATATTGTTATCCTTACTGGGCATTTGAGATCACCCCTTTTCTATGTTTTATTTTTTCCAAGATGTGAAGAAGTAAATTATAAATGACCTGCAGGGATAGTATGAGGGGACAAGAGTGTGGACTATGGAGACTATGTTGTGATAGTTTTCATTTTTATGATGTAATGTAAATCTTTATGAATATATCTAGTGTTTCCAAGGCTACTAAACTAATCGGTCTTTCGAGACTTGATCTTTCTTGTGATCATGCCAATGTTATGTAATAATTCACCGACTCTGGGTAACTTGGGTTGGGGCTTTATAATTCTTGTGTGTGATTGTTGTGTCAGTGACACATGTATATCTGGTTTGTTACTTGTTTGATCTTGATTAGCTCTCCCAACTATAGCCTTGTGATAGAAACATGAATATTGAGAGTATTTTTTGAGAAATGTTGTTACACTAGATTAGGATTTCACTCCGTCTAGTGGCCCTTATTATGGATCTTTTTCTAATTTTGGATACTACCCCATAGTTAGTCCATGTAGGGATTGAATCGTCCATGTTGTTGAATTCATGACATAAGGTGAGGCATGCCAACAGGGTGAGACATATGTTTAGTATGTTCTATATTGTACACTATTCTCCTTGGGTTCGAAAAAAAACTAACCTTAATAGGGTTTCTACCAATTCCTTCCCACTACCCACTCTCTCTGGGTTGGGTCATATACCAATTTAAATATAACATCCTTTCTTATAACAAAATAGCCCCACCAACCTCTCACATTTGGTGGGATTCACATATCCTCTAATTACACAACATATTATATGTTCCCCTCTCACTTACGCTGGGTCTCACCATCACATCACGTACAAAACAATTTGAGGAGGGAATCTCTATAGACAACCTCTCATAAACCTACTCCAATCCAATACTAAGTGATACCCATTTCTATATATCACGTCATATTATCATAGAAATAATGATATAAGGAGGGAATCACAATATCCAACCTCTATCACAAGTCAAAATGCACCATCAATAGGTGGATCCCATGGAAGTCACACACCAATCACCTTTGACCAACGCCTTTTCACTCAAAGTAGGGTCCTACCAACACCTTATCCCATAAATAAAGGCTATCCATCTTGTCTCATTCCAAAAAAACATATAAATAGTAATCTAAGGAGGGTATCTTGATAGCCAACCTCTCGTACTAGCTAAACCACATCATCAATAGGTGGGCCCCATCGATGATCATACTTCAACTAGGTGAAAGTCATATGAAGTCCCAATCTCTTAGTTGGTCTAACCATAAATAATAACTGTCACCATCCATTTATCCTTTCATAATAATCTCCTTAAAACCATCATGGTTATATATGAAAATTATTCCCAACCTATCAACATTCTAATTCCACCTATAAGGGAATCTACTAGGTTTTACAAACCTAGCCCATCTCTACTCATTGATACCAACACATACTCATCTCTACATGGTAATGTCACAACCCACATGCTATACTTGATCTAGGCCTTGATTTTCTAGTCTATATCATCTTCTAATTCCCACATAAAAAATCATTAAAACTAAATGTTGACCATCCTAAGAAACTCACACTAAGATCCTTGGATACCGTAGGCTAATTCATCCAGACTATTACAATGACCCTCACTTATGTACCATATCATATATCCCCTTGAATATCTCTTAATCCAATTATAAAGAGGAAATCCTCTATGTCACACTTCACCAATCCCTATATGGAATATCCTAATCATCACACACACCACGAATCTTATATATCCTTAAGAGGGTGTTCCCCATCATACGTGAGATATAAAACTATATTATCCATCTTCTTTAGGCCTAAGACTCGAATACCTACTCAAATAGCCTTATAAAGCCGAAATAGGCTATACAAATCTCATACCAAACCTGATCCTGTCATAAACCAAATTAGTAACCTCACCTCCATGGAGACATAATCATTTTATGATTACAAAATCACAAACATTCCATAGAACCCTCACTCTATCTCTTGGTGGATCAAAAACACCCTATTTATTTACCTAAGGTGCTCTTGATTTCTATCCCTTTAACTGGAACACATATAGTCATGAATTAATGCACAATCATGCCTAAATTGGAACATGGTTTTATATTATAGGTTCCACCTGCCTCAAAAAATGGAGTAAACCCTCACCAAGATCAACTCATCCTCAACCAAGACTATACATGCCTTATCTAATCTTGTACCAGTGATTGAGACAGAATCTCAAGGCAAAATTCCCAAATAATTAATTATAGAAACATATAATTAATTATTCACCTTAATATAATTAGAAATAATCTTTTAAAAACTCACTGGGAAACACAACACCACATAAACCACACAAAACATGGTGCGTTCATCATACAAGGATAACCTCTAGCCAATAAAAACAACATCTACATCGTCTGAATTGATTTGAAGATGATATAGTGAAATTGTCACACAAATCCTAGTTAAAATCATCCCAAATCATAGGTAAATAAAGGATAATAATAATGGAGGAAGTATAAGGGAAGAACTCAGTAACGCACTATAAAAAACTCCAAGAACAACCCCACATCAGGGGGATCGAAGAGAGGAAGATAATGGATGAATCCCAAGAACCACCCAAGATTTTATATTAATGAGCACGCCCCCCAACCTTTTTAAGTATCTAGTTTTTTATCTAAATTATAATCATATTTCTTCTCCCCTAACCTATATAACCATCCTTTGGATTTCAAATAGGATGAATATAAATAATGAATGGATGAATTCCAATCGGTTGAAAAAAGAGTATAATGAAGGCGTGAAAGAGTTTATCATGTTTGAAAAAGATCATGAAAATGACCCTTAACAAATCTTCTGTTAGTGTTTACATTGTTTTTATTCAAAACAAATTAGTCCAGAGAAGTTAGAATAACACTTGATCTGTCACAGAATAGATCAGAGTTATACATGTTGGAAAAAACATGGGGAAACAACAAATGTAGGTAGTGGCTGGGATAACAATGTGTTTTATAAATCATCTAATATGATTAAAAGTATGAACAATAAAGATGACTTTATGGAGGATGTGATTACATATGTGAATGATGATAAAGATCATATTGTTGAAATGACAAGGACCGTCGAAGATGAACTTCTTGATTTCCCAAAATTGTTTGAGAAGTTAAAAAGTTGTGAAAAGATGCCATTGTATACTGGTTTCACTAAATATACAGCACTGTCAGCCATACTGAAGTTTTATAATTTGAAAGCAGACAACGGGTGGAGTGATGCCAGTTTTATGGAAAACTTTCTCTAATAAATGACATGATCCCAGAAGATAATGAGCTCTTGATCCGAACATACGACACCAAACGAATGCTACGCTTGATGGTTATGATCTCTGAAAGAATACACTCCTACCCAAATGACTTTATATTGTTTTGTAAGGACCAAAAATCACCTAAATAATGCCCAAAGTGCGGTTCTTATCAATACAAGAAAGATGAATCCAGTCCTACTAAAGTTTTATGGTACTTTCAAATCATTCCAAGGTTTAGGAGCCTATATGGAAGTGAGGAGACTACATGAAAATTTACATGGAATGCATATACAAGAATAAATATGGGATACTATGTCACCCAGCAGACTCTCCTCAATAGAAGAGAATTGATCATGAGTATCCTAAATTTGGAAACGAGTTGAGAAACTTTTGTCTTGCATTGTCTATAGATGGAATGAATCCTTTTCGTTTTCAAAACAACAGTCACAGTACATGGGTGGTTATGTTGGTAAATTATAACATAACACTATGGTTATGCATGAAACAAAAATACATCATGGTATATATGATTATATCAGGACCAAAAAAACCAGGTAATGATATTGATTTTTATTTAGCTCCATTGATCAAAGATTTGAAATTATTGTGTGATTCAAGTGTTACATAGTATGATGCTTACAAAAAGAATGATTTCACATTGAGATCCATGTTGTACAGGATGATAAATGAATTCCCTTATTATGGAAAATTTTCATGATATAGAATTAAAGGAACTCAAGGGTGTCCCGTTTGCGAACAAGGTACACAATTAGTTAGGTTGAAACATTCTTCCAAATTCATGTTTCTAGGACATCGAAGATTTCTACCCCAACAACATAAGTACCGATTTGGATGACATCATGTGATGGATTTTCATAAGAATGTATAGAACTGTCTCCACTAACAGGCAATCAATTGTTTGAGAATGTTAAAAATGTGGACACTGCATTTGGTAAACCGTCTTCAAAAAACCTTACGAAAATCAATTTGAAAAAAAGATCATTTTTTAATTACCATACTGGAATTGTCCATATGTAAGTCATTTACTTGATATTATGCATTTAGAAAAAAAATGTATTTGATAGTGTCATCGGCATGTTTCTAGATACACCTGGAAAAACAAAAGATGTAATTAAGGCTAGGTTGGACATAGTTGAGATGAGAATACGAGAAGAGTTGGCACCAGTGAAGTGTGAAAAATTAACATTTCTTCCTCCTGCTACATACACTCTTTCCAGGAAAGAGAGATATTAGTTTTGCAACTTCTTGAATGATGTAAAGGTTCCATAGGGGTATTCCTCAAATATCAAGAACCTCGTGTCAATGAGCGATTTGAAGTTAAAGGGTCTGAAATCACATGACTACCATGTTTTGATGTAGGATATCATTCCTATTTCTTTACGTTGAATTTTTCCCAAGAATTTCTACCATACATTAAAGAAACTGTGTTTCTTCTTCAAATCTATATGCAGAAAAGTTATAGACCCGGTGAAATTGCCAACTATGGAAAGAGAAATTTCCGTCATATTATGTGAATTCAAAATGTTATTCCCGCCTCCATTTTTTGATATGATGGTTCATTTGATGGTCCACTTGGTGGGATAGATTCAACTATGTGGTCCGGTACATTACAGATGGATGTACCCCATTGAATGGTATATGAAGATTTTAAAAGGGTATGTCAAAAATCGAAGTCGGTTAGAGGTTTGTATTGTGGAGAAATATATTGTTGAGGAAGCTGTTGAATTCTGTACCGAATACCTGTCTAGTGTGGAAATCATTGGCCTACTGAAATCTCGTCACACTGGGTGGCTTGGGGGTGAATAAATTTCTAGAAGATAGGTTGTCACAATCAAAATTACAGATCGGGAGCAGGCCTACCTTTATGTTTTTCATAACAATTTCGACATTGACCCATATGTTGAAACCCACAAAAAAAAATTTAGGCATTTGAATCCATCTAGGGATGAAAAATGGATTTTATATACCCATAATTGATAGTTTATAGGATGGTTTTGGGACCATATTTTTAAGAAGTCAGATGAAAATCCAGAGTAAATTTCAGACCGACTTTGAGGGCTAGCTGGAGGACCAAGTTTGTATGTATTATCTTACAATGCTTATATAGTTAATGGTTATACATTTTATACTAATGAACATGATGAAGACAGTACCATGATTAATAGTGGGGTTACACTTGTGACTGAAGTGATGCATGTTTCTGGTTCTAAGGACAGAAATCCAATTTATGTGAATATGTCATACTTTGGAATCATCAAACAAATATGGGAGTTGTATTATACAGAATTCCATGTTCCAATTTTTCAATTAAAGTTGGTTGATAATAGGAGTGATGTTAAAATAGATGAATTGGGATTCTTGAAAGTTTATTTTAGTAAGGAAGGGGACAAATATGAACCGTTTGTAATGGCATCACAAGCAGTGCATGTATTTTATGTTCCAGATCCCGCAAACTGGAGCTGGTCAATTGTTCTGTTATTGACCAAAACAACTGAAGTGTGAGATGAAAATTCAATGGAGGATGACCCTTTCATTGGTACTTCGCAATCATTTCGCAGTGGTCCCAATGTAGACGACATTTTTTAAGTCAAATAAGACCACAATGAAGGGATATGGATAGTCGATAGAGGGTTAAAATCCCTTCAGCCTTTAAAAAATGGAGAGTTCCAAAATCCAGTTATTCTTTATTGTAATATAGATTGTGTTAAATTATTATATTATCTGTTCGCCGCTAATTTTATGTGATCTAAAATAAATGTTAAACCACTTCTGCAGATAATGACTTTTTCACCTGCTGATTCACCCAATCTTGAGACACAACAGCTTTCTTAACCTCTTGCAGTTGGTCCCACAGTTGAGGAACAACAGGTCTCTCAACCTATTGCAGTTGGTCCCACTGCTGAGGTACAACATGTTTCGCAACCTGTTTCGACTGGTCCCACTACTGAGGTACAACAGGTTTCTCAACCTGTTGTTGTTGGTCCCAGTGTCGATTCTAGCGCCTCGGAGGAACATAATGATGATGCAGAAACTGAGGAAATGTAGTCAATGAAAGCCTGGTGGAAAAAAAAAGGTGCACCGTAGTTTGACAGTTTTATCCAAAATCCTTAAGGAAAAAAGAAAAAGGAATCAAATATGAGGTGGTATAGAATAAGTGAGGCCAACATGTAAACCCCAATAAAGCAATGTTTAGTAGCTACATTAGAATCGTCACTCGGTAATGCGTCCCGATTGATATAGAGTTGTGGCACCATGTTATAAGCAGGCTGAAAACATTAATGTGGGAAGTGATTACGGTAACATTATGATATCATTTATTTAATTTATTAAAATAAAATAAAATAATTAAATATTGACTAACTCTACATCATCTCTTGCAGAGTGCATTTATAGTAGATTTCTCGCACAAAAAATAAGTATTAAGACTGGCAGGAAGGGTTCATAGAGGCTTTTACACCATTTTAATGAAATGTCGTCTGAAAGATGTTGAAGGGAAAATCCAGCCGCACCCACCTCCTTTTTATGCACACTTGATATCCTAAGGAGTGTGGGATGCATTTTGAAACTATCATTTGGATCACACTTTTTAGGTACATTGTTTTTGGTAACACGTTATTTAACATTGCTTGTATTCATCACTTTGATTGACAATTTTTATTTATGAAACAACAACTGGGTGCTGAAAATAAAGAACGGGCAGCAAAACTAGCATACCCCTACCATAAATCAAGGATGGGGTACACTTCAATTGAAAAACAATCGGTACGTATTTTAAAAGTACAGTAATACTTTTATGTGACATAAAACAACTCTGTAACCATGTTTCTCCATTTATATGTAAATTGATGAATCAAAATCCCAAGCCACTTCCATCCCACTACATGTGCAATGGAAGGAGGCTCGTGTTAATAAAGAGGGTAAACTGGTAGATGAAAACACAAAAAAAGTGTGGGAAACATGTGTAAGTATTACTTAATATAGATTTGTTTTTCTTTAAATCACTATTACATAATTATGATTACTTATTTTCCCATATTTTCTATTTGACATAGTCACAGGAATTAAAAACATCCACACCAGATGCGGACATACTTTCAGCAACCTTGAAATAGCCAGAATAGTATGTCCGTGTCAGAGCTGCATGTTTTCCGGTGACACCCCGGACATATTTTCAGAAGAAAAAAACAAGAGGAGGAACAAACTAAATAAATGAAAATGATGAGACATACACTAGATACCCTTGAATAAAAATTCCAAATTTAGGGAGAGTTGTTAGAAACTTTGACGAGGGAGAGGCGAAGAGAAGAAACAACTCAAGAACAACCTGCGCCACCCCCCACCATCTTTGAGGCGATTCATTACCCTCAAAAAACTATCTTAACCGAGGTAATCAATGTTATAATATTTTTTTATATGAAATGTGAATCACATAGACACTGATACCTTTCTTATAATGATATTCTACAGGGTGAAAATGACTGTGATTTATACCTGTAAACTCTCACCCATCCCCTTGTAGTGAGGGCTATGGTGTTCAATATACAGAATAACAAGCTACACCTTAGACCACTTCCAACCGGTCATGTCAAAGTATCGATTAACGTAGCTCATGAGCTGATCGTCGAGCTACCCATGCCAAATGATGATGACGACATTCATATAGTTGAAAATTTTGTTGGAACATTCGTTGCACGCCCATGAGATCTTGTAAAAAAACATGTCGACCAGGAGGTATTCATTTCCAATTAATTTTTCGAGTGTAACCTTTAGATTTTACTTAGAAAAGGGATAAAACTATTAATGTTATTATAGAAGGACAAAAAGAAGGAGTTAAAGTGAAATAACGGCTCAAAAGGATCAACCAACTGTTCAAAACAATCTACTGAGGACACCTTAACCCCGCCCGTTCTATATCCACATTTAATATTATTGCAATCTCATGTGGATATGAAAATGAAATGCGGCAATAATCACAAAATTGTTTGTGAAAAAGATATGTATGGAGAGGAAACATTAGATTTAGTTAGTGCTGACATTGTAGCTGAAATCATAATATATGGCTAGCTAGGCACCTCAGATATAAATGTATTCATGAGGTATGTTTTCAGGATTTGATTTTATGGAAGCTGATATACTCTGATAACTATGTCTAAATACATTTCATATTTTTCACATGCATATGTAAGAAAAACAGTTGAATGTATTTTCCCATGAATACAAATTTTGAATCATTAGTCCTCACACCATGTATGCACAATGAAAAGAAATAGATTATGATTTTCAGGCAGAATTAATGTCAAACCTTCTTCAAACATTTCAATGAAAATTTACGACTTATGGGATCTTTTTAATACCAATGTTGCAGGGGTAAAACTCTAGATTTTATTCATATCAATCTTATTTTCATTTCAATCATTACTTTTTCCTTTTTGTGTTTTTAGGTAGCATTGGGTGTTCATTGCAGTCAATTTGGATACTCCAAAGATTTATTTTTTGGATTCAATGCATGGATATCCAACAAACTGACCACACATGATGGCGATTGTCAATTTATAATAAACTAGATCCCAAAGTTTAGATCTAAATATCTAGATATATAATTTATATTATCATTTAATGAGGATTCTATTATGATAGGGAGGTGTATGAATATCATTTAAAGGCAGGATTGAATCCTAGGTATAAGGAAGACAAGGAGCACAAGATCTACAAATAGAAAAGTATTAGGGTATATATATTTATATTGCACAATCCAAATACATATCAAAACAGATTACTTATTTTTCTCAATGTTTCTGTAGTGTCCAAAATAAATAAATGGAAAGGACTGCTGTTATTATTTTTGTAAATTTATGAAAGAGATCATATTTCATAATTAAACTAGCATCCCTGAAATGGTATTTTTGAAAATAATTACTAGTTAATTTAAAATATTTATTAATTCTTTGTGTATTTATATTTTTTCATTACTACTAATACTGTCACAAAAAAACATATTCACAAGATGATATAGATGTGTTTAGAAATGAATGGGCAGTGTACCTGATGGAAGAATGTAAACAAATAGGACAATGAAGGTGTATTCCTACTACTTATGTTATATTTACATGATAATAGATATATACCTTGTTTAAATATATTGAGATTCTATGATCACCCTTTATTATGTTTCATATCCATAGATTATGATAAATGGTTTTAGAAATGATTTGAGTTTCTAGAAAAGATTAACTTAATGAGAGACTCTTATGAACTTCTGACATATGAAAAACAAATAAAATGCGTTCGGATTGTTTTGATACTTTAGGACAACGATCCATGAGTCAGTTTTGATGTGTAAAAATCAACCACACCTAAATATGATGCATGGTGTGACCGGTATGGATAAAATGTCTGATATCAGTTTAAAATTGACATTAACTTTAGAAAATAACACCAGTGACATATGGCAAACTGATCAAACATGTTTGAATTGTTTTAATACTTTAGGAAAATTATACATGTGTCATTTGTGATGTGTAAGAATCAAATGCCCCTCAATCTGATGCAAGGTGTGACCATTATGGATAAAATTTTCTGATATCAGTTTGAAATTGACATTAACTTTAGAAAACAACATAAGTGACATACGGAAAACTGAGAAAACAAGTTGGGATTGTTTTGATAATTTAGGAAAAAGATCCATGAGTCATTTCAGACGTGTAAGAATCAACCACACCTAAATTCTATGCATAGTTTGACCGGTATGGCTAAAAGTTTCTGATATCAGTTTAAAATTTACATTAACTTTAGAAAACAACACAAGTGACATACGGAAAACTGAGCAAATGCATTCGGATTGTTTTGATACATTAGGACAATGATCTATGAGTCATTTGTGATGTGTACAAATCAATCTCACATCAATTCAATGCAAAGTGTGACCAGTATGGCTAAAAGTGTCTGATATCAGTTTGAAATTAACATTTACTTTAGAAAACAACACAAGTGACATATGAAAAATAGATCAAATGCGTTAGGATTGTTTTTATACATTAGGAAAAATATTCATGAGTCATTTTTGACGTTTACAAATCAATCGTACCTCAATCCAACACACAGTGTGACTGGAATGGCTAAAAGTGTCTGATATCAGTTTGAAATTGACATTAACCTTAGAAAACAACACAAGTGACATATAGAAAACTGAGAAAACACATTTCTATTGTTTTGATACTTTAGAAAAATGATCCATGAGTCATTTTTGAAATTCACAAAAAAACTGCACCTCAATCTGACATATGGTGTGACCAGTATGGATAAAAGTGTATGATATCAGTTTAAAATTGACATTAACCTTTGAAAACAACACAAGTGACATACGGAAAACTAAGAAAACACATTCGGATTGTTTTGATACTTTTGGACAATGATCCATGATCCATTTTTGACGTGTAAGAATCAAATTCACCTCAATCTGACGCATGTTGTGACCGGTATGGCTAAAAGTGTCTGATATCAGTTTGAAATTGACATTAACATTATAAAACAACATAAGTGACATACAGAAAACTAATAAAATGCATTCTTATTATTTTGATAATTTAGAAAAATTATCCATGAGTCATTTTTGATGTGTACGAATCAACCGCACCTAAATCCGATGCACAGGGTGACCGGTATGGCTAAAAGTGTCTGATATTAGTTTGAAATTGACATTAACTTTAGAAAACAACACAAGTGACATACATAAAACTAAGAAAACCCATTAGGATTGTTTTGATACATTAGGAAAATGATCCATGGGTCATTTGTGACGTGTAAAAATCAACCGAACCTCAATCTGATGCACGTTTTGACCAGTATGGATAAAAGTGTCTGATATCAGTTTGAAATTGACATTAACTTTATAAAACAACACAAGTGACATATGAAAAACTGAGTAAACACGTTTGTATTGTTTGGATACTTTAGGAAAATGATTCATGAGTCATTTTTGACTTGTATGAATCAACCTCACATCAATCTAATGCCCGGTGTGACTGGTATGGCTAAAAGTGCCTGATATCAGATTAAAATTGACATTAACTTTATAAAACAACACAAGTGACATACGGCAAGACGAGAATACTTTTTCCTATTGTTTTGATACATTAGGAAAATGATTCATGAGTCCTTTTTGATGTTTATGAATCAACCACACCTCGATCTGACGCATGGTGTGACCGGTATGGCTAAAAGTGTCTGATATTAGTTTAAACTTGATAATAACTTTAGAAAACAACCCAAGTAACATACTAAAAACTGAGAAAATGCATTTGGAATGTTTTGATACATTAGAAAAATGATCCATGAGTCAATGTTGACGTGCAAGAATCAACCGCACCTCAATAAGATGCACGGTACGACCGGTATGTATAAAAGTGTATGATATCAGTTTGAAATTGACATTAACTTTAGAAAACAACACAAGTGACATATGGAAAACCAAGCAAATGCATTTGTATTGTTTTGATACATTAGTACAACAATCCATGAGTCATTTGTGATGTGTAAAAATCATCCTCACCTCAATTCGAAGCATGGTGTGACCGGTATGGCTAAAAGTGTCTGATATCAGTTTGAAATTGACAATAACTTTAGAAAACAACACATGTGACATACGGAAAACCGAGAAAACGTGTTCGGATTGTTTTGATAATTTAGGAAAACGACCCATGAGTCATTTTTTATGTGTAAGAATCAAACTCACCTAAATCTGATGCATTGTGTGACTGGTATGGATAAAACTGTCTGATATAAATTTAAAATTGACATTAACTTTAGAAAACAATAGAAGTGACCTACGGCAAACCGATCAAACACATTCGGAATGTTTTTATACTTTAGGATGACAATCCATGAGTCATTTAGGATGTGTAAGAATCAACCGCTCCTCAATCTGATGCATGTTGTGATCGGTATGGCTAAAAGTGTCTTATATCAGTTTGAAATTGACATTAACTTAAGAAAACAACACAAGTGACATACGGAAAACTGATAAAACACATTCGGATTGTTTTGATAAATTGGGACAACGATACATGAGTCATTTGTGATGTGTATGAATCAAACGCACCTCAATCCGATTCATGGTGTGACCGGTATGGATAAAAGTGTATGATATCAGTTTAAAGTTGACATTAACTTTATAAAACAACATAAGTGACATACGGAAAACCGAGCAAACATGTTTGGATTGTTTTGATAATTTAGGAAAACGATCAATGAGTCATTTCTGACGTGTAAGAATCAACCACACCTCTATCCGATGCATGGTGTGACTGGTATGGCTAAAAGTATCTGATATTAGTTTAAAATTGACATTAACTTTAGAAAACAACACAAGTGGCATATGGAAAACCAAGGAAACGCATTCGGATTGTTTTGATACTTTAGGGCAACGATCCATGTGTTATTTTCTATCATTTTTATCAGAATGAAAAAATTTGAGATTATTATTTCCATATTTTAGTTTCACATTTCAATATTAATTTATTCTCTCATATTAATGTTTTAATTTATTTCATTATTGTATTACTAATATAATATTTGTCTTCTTATATAGTTGAATTTGTTTCCTTGAGTTCGGATGCTTTTTTCAGCAACAAATACCATGGAAGACAATTTTTGAGAGGGGATCATGGATATCAAAGGATGAAACATTAATGTTTTTAACTGTTGATGGATAATAGTAATTGTAAACATGTAAAACATTGTTTTAAATGTATATAGCAGTGTGTTTTTTTGTATTCATGATGTTAAGTAAATGTTTATAGCATTGTTTGTTAAAATATTGTGTGTGTTGTGTCGTCTTTCAGTTCTTGGTTCAAGTGCATGTGCTTTTTTTCATGTGTGAATATGTGCAGGTGCTGCTATTTTGAGTAGGTGTGCAGATGTTCATGTTCTGGTGGTGCTGGTGTAGGGTAAGGTGCCTTTATCAGTGCTTTTTTTAGCACTGATAAAGGATTCCTTTAGCAACACTAAAACAGCACTGATATAGGGTCTCATTATCAGTGCTCAAGATAGCGTTAATAAAGTCCCACCATTATCACTGCTTTACAGAGCGCTGGTAAAGGGACCCCCCTTATCTACGCCGCCATTAACAGCAATTTTCTAGTGCTATCAATGTCGGTTTTCAGTGCTGATAAACGGAAAAGTTGTAGTAGTGCTTGTTATTTCCAATGTAAACATTTTCACTCTCAATCTCTCTTAGATCAGTGAAGTAGTCACATTTGTGACATATATGGAAATAAAATCTCAAATCTAGGACCTATTCATCACTCAAAAAATTGTAAAAGACATTTATAACATCAACATTATCAAAATATTACTCAAATAACAACCAATGGTCACTGTTATTGGTGTAGTTCTTAAAAATAGTTCCTTTGGGGATAATTACTTCTTATTTGACCAGGTTGTTTGTAATGGAATAATTATATTTGTTTACCCATAGACATTGATCATGTCTAAGGATATCTCTTACATATCTTCTTCCCTCTTTGATCTGGCATCCCCTAGATATTAATCCCATTAGATTCCTTTTTAATTGAACTAGGACTCTTTTTTTAAATCTCTTTAGAGAACATGGTAGATTTAATCTCATATAGGTTTAATGAACCCAAACCATATATCATGGAAAATTAAAATTAATTATATGAAACATATAAATTGGTCAGAAGTATGATATTAAAATCACCTTCATCCAACATAAATTCTATATTAGATAAATCTTTATTGATTTTAATAAAATCATTGATATGAGTTTGAACTGTTGTTCACGGATGCATAAAAAAGTAATACAATATAATCTTCTTGTGTAACTACCCTACTATGGTTTTTTTTCATATATATAACTTCGGGTTTAGATTATATTTGGGTAGTAGTGGATTCCTAAGCTACCTCATGAAGTACCTTATCATCTAAAGATAAGAGAACTAAACTAGAGGCTTTTTTAAGAACATTGATAGGGACATTAACGTTATTAGGCCACCATTACTCCATCTGTATCTGCTCAATGTGGTCTAACCAAGCAACAATGACACCAAATCATACCTACTTTAATGCTATAATGGAATCCACCATGTTAGTTTGAATACAGTTATATATACGTTACAACATGGTTATGCCACACAGTACGGATATTATTTCAAAAATTGATTCTTGTTCTATAAAACCATTTTTTATTTTCCAAAATGATCAAATTTAAATACAATTTTAATGTAGTATTATCATTATTCTTCAGAATGATGGAACTTGGGGAACTAGAAAACATATAAACACCTAGCGGGTTGGGTTTACTAGATTAGAATTATTTATTCATTGGTTCACACAAAACACCAGTTCAAAGTTTTTCAAATGGAAAAACAGATTTTGGTGATCATTGTACATATGAAAAATTATGATCACTCCATTAATTATAGATACCATGTTATTAGTATCATTTCACATGAATCAAACAATTTGGTGTGGTAAATAGTTTGGTTTATATGGTTTCACGAATGTTGTGGCTCACAACTAGCAAAATAATATATAAGCTAACATATAAATGAATCATGGGATAAATATAATTTCATTTCGATTAAATCTATTAAAAAACCTCTATATATTATTAGGTGATTCATATAGGATGTAAGATGTGGAAAAAATTGAAAAATGGATCGAAAACATATGAAAGTGAATGGATGAGTTCCATTTGCACATTCTATCAGGACAGGAACATGTGAAGAGTTGAACCACTAGCCCATTTGTTTGTAATTAGAAACGATGTTAAGGGATTAATGTATGTGGAATTCCTTATGAAACAACCAAAATCCACTAATATGGGTAATTGGTTCACAAATTGTTTATGAATTTTGATAAAAAATATAAAATGGATAAGTTGGATTAAAGAAGAATATGGTGCAAGAAAAAAATAAAGAACACAGATATATAAGGTACTTTAGTCTACTATGGACCTATTTTCATTGCTATAATACTCCCATAATATTGTTATTACTAAAGAAATAAAATCAACAGATTATAATACATGCAAGAAGAAATATACCAAAGAAACTATTTTAGGATTAATTCATCCTAGACCATATAGAATTTATGAAATCTAACATATGGACCATGCAATTTAACTTAATGTATGGACACAAACTATTAACATGCATAGAAGGATATGACATCAAACACATGAAAAGAAATGAAAATTGGAAAGTGGAATAAACTTCTTATAATTCTATGTTCAAATACCAATACATGGAAAAAGGTCAAATGGTGTTCAAGATATATATGTATTCCTTCATAAGAGGACATATCATGATGAAGGTACGGAATATTCACCACTCTCCTCTAAATCCCTAGACCATTTTGGGGATAATAAAGACCATCTGCATTAGTGAACTATGTGAATCATGGAAATGATCTTCTTCAGGATACTATCATTCTATTTCAACTTAAAATAAAAAATTCCCTAGAACTATACTATCTTGACCTAGTTAAGAAACACACAAAATTATCAAGGTGGAGCCTGATGTGAAATCATGATGCTGGGATAAATTATTGCAAGCTATTCATTGAACACAGGATAATGGTCATATGGATGACTGATATGCAAGAGACAGTTTGACTAGATGGCCATGTGGTGGTAGGTGATTCACTACCAAAACATAACACATTTCAACTTATCAATGTGTGTTTCAAGGTTACCCTTATATGAGCCAGGTTACACTTATTCCATCAATACAGTACCCTTACGCAAGCTAGGTTTCCCTTATGTTATCTAAGAAAGTACACTTTCAAATTATAGTTTAGCCTTACATGTGCCAATGTACAACCCTTACGCAAGCTAGGGAGCTCCCATATACAGGCCAAGGAGTACACTTAAGAGTGTCATGAGTACCCTTACACAAGCCAAGGAGTACCCTTACATGAGCAGGAATTACCCATATGCATCAATGAATTAAACTTTTTCAATAGGAGAGTCAATAGTTTACCCACATGCAACGGGAAAGTAGACTTTACAAAATTTACCTTTATGTGCGATCCAACTATGGGGTAAGGGAAACTTGTGAAAACAAAATTGAAGAATAATTGATGTAAAAAATCATGGGAAAAATAAAACTATGAAATGTAACCAACATTTTCTCAAAGAAACAAATAAAATTAAATTACTAAATCCAAAAAATAATTAAGACCATAAATTTTAAAACTTTTATTTGATAATAAAAAAAATATATTCATGTAAAATTTACAAAACCTAAAACATTTTAATAAAAAAAATTTAAAAAATATGTTGTTCTCAGCACCAAGGTCATGAAATGGGACAAAATTTGTCACCTCTAAATAATTTATAAACATTAACAATTGAATATCTTTAGTCAAATAGTCAACTGGATTATACGAAGTATGTATCTTAATGAAAAATATCTTCCTAGTTTCAATTAAAACCCTAAAAAATAAAATATAATGTATATGTGCTATGATCTTCCATGGAAAACATGATTTTTAGAAATATGGAATAAAGGATAACTATCAAGAAAACATCTATATTAACAAAAGATAAAGACAATTCATTTACAAATCCTTTCAACCAAATTGATTCTTTGTTTTTTTATAGTTAATACCCTGTATTTGACCTTGGTTTTCGAATGTGAAACAATGTATTTCAAATTAAATTTCCATAAATCAGGACCGACCAATGAAAATAATACATAAACAGTGATATATTTATTAGTATCTATATTTTTAGCATAACCAGAATCAATAAAGATGATGATATATTGAATATAATAATCATTTTACCAAAACAAATTCACAAATTAGAAGTCATTGACACATAAATGAGTATATATTTTAATTTAGGCCAAGCATTCATTACAGGACATCCCATAATAATTATTAAGGTACAAACACTAAAGGATATATCCAGATAAGGGAATATCAAGGAATACATAAGGCCACCCACTAGGTTTAGAAAAATAATTTAAATCATAAAATAATTATAAGAATAACTGTTAGGGGATTGGGACAAGGTTAGAATGTAGTGACGACCTAAAGTCACGCTAACAAGTTTCAAATTTTCTAGAAAATACCTTTTTAACACCTTATGAACACAAGAATATTGGGACATGTACAATACCCTAACATTTATATTCGTAGTGATTTTCTTAATAAAGATTTTATTTGTTTCCACTAAATATTTCATCTCAAAATAATTATGTAAATTGTTTTTCATATGATTTATTAACCTAGTGTCTTTGAAAATTTTATGCATGTCATCAACATATATGATTAAATAAACATAAACAATATTGAAATATTTTAAATAAATAATGGAATCATATATACTTATAGGAAAGTCATTTTTAAGAAGAAAAGAATTAAATTCATTATACCATTTTCTAGATTATTTATAAAGGACATACAATGATTTTCTTAAAATTTATACTTGATTGATTTTAAAATATATTTAAAACCCATTAGGTGGTCTCATATAAATATTTTCATCTTACATACCATGAAATAAAGAATTTTGTCATCCAATTATTCATCATGAAAATCATTTTGGACAGAAAAGGCTAACAATAATCTAATGGAAGAGGTCTTAACAAAAGTTGAAAAAAGATCATTGTAATCAATTCCTTCATATTATAGGAATCCATGTTCCAAAATAAAAGATTTATACATAATTTTATTTTTAATGGAGTTTTCTTATTTATTCTTAAAAATGAATTAAAGTATATAATTTTCTTCTATTTAGGTTTGTTAACAATTATCCAAATTTCATTGGTAAGAAGATAATCCATTTCATCTCACGTGACAAAAAGACACTGCCTAGATTCAACAATCTTAAGATCATTTTTGAAATGTTATGGTCCATAATTACCTAGTAAAAACATAAATTAAAGTGAAATGTAGAAACACCATCCTTGATATACTTGGAAGGAGGCCTAATGATTCTTTTAGCCCTTTTATGAGTCAACTGGAAGTCTCTCATGTCACTATTTCTCTCAACCTCAAACTTATGTTCAAATTCACTAATAGGTTACTCTTTATTGTGAGACAGTTTGGGTGGTTTATTGGATATAACCTCAAGTTAAAGTTACATTTTAGTATCTAATCTAACCTCAACACTTACACATTTAAATGGATGAGACATGGAAAGAACAAAATAATTATATTTAGAAGTAGAAGCCTCCTAGAAAAAACAATCATGGTGGATTATAAATTTCTGATAACCATGACAATCTTCCCGAAGATTTTACCCTTTGACACAAAGTTGGTATCCCATGAAGCCACAATACATATTCCTTGGATCTAGTTTATCATTTTATCTATGAGAATTGGTATAAAAAACTAAGACGTACTAAACTTGGGGTGAAATAATCCATATAACATTAGAGGGTTTAAAACTAATGGAAATAGAGGGGAATCTGTTGATCAGAAAGACAAATGTAGTGGAAACCTATTCCCGTGACTGAAAAATACTAGAATATAACGTCATTCTTCTCACACAATATAAATTTTCATATTCATAATCTCTTATATGACATTCTATAAATGGGTACCCATAGTAGTTCTATGTTTAATAATACCTTCAAAACTAAAATAGTCTATATAGGAATTAGATAAATATTCTTGACCATTATCAGTTCTAATGATTTTATGTTAGTTTTCATTTTCATTTTCGACACTAAACATCCAAATTTTGAATGTTTCAAAGGTGTCATATTTTTTCTTGATTATATAAAAACACACATTACGAGATTATTCATCATTAAAGTGAACATAGTAGTGGCCCCCACTATGGGAATTAGTTCTATAGGAAAACCAAAAATTAAATTGTCCATATTCTAAAGCGGAATTATATTTATATATAGACCTCCTAAAAATAAAATTTTTAGACGTAGAAAGATCATATTATTCACAAAAGGTAATATTTTCTGATGATACATCATTTAAAATTCCTTTATTTCTTAGTTCATTCATCGCTTTTGAACTAATATGTCATAATCACCTATGTCATAATATTTTATTATCTTTCATGGGGGAAAGAGTTGTATTTAATTGTTTCATTTGATTACTACCATTTAAAACATATAGACCATTGGTGAGGTTTCCTCTCATAATAGTCAGTCACCCCGTAAAGATATTATGACTCCCTGAATAAGACTTTTTTGAATACCCATTTCATTCTAAGACACCAAGGAAAGGAGGATTCATCTTTAAATCAGGATCCCACATAATCTCCTCTATGGATTTGACTACCATTTTATGATATTCTAGAGGGATTATTTTTAGACCCATGATTTGATATCTCTTTTTATTTCATAGGTAACCCCTTAAACTCTCATTATCTCTCAGATAAGATAAGTAATCATGTCTATGACATATATGAAAAGAACATTCTAAATCAATGACTCATTCAACACTTATAGCAGCAGGCCATAAATTTAAAACATCAATAGTCATAAAATATTTCTCAACTAACACCCAATGGTTATTATTATTGGTTTTTTCTTAGAACTGTTCCTTTTGGATAATTCCTTAAAATTTTACCGGGTTTTTTATAAAGGAATTATTTGATTTATTTACCCCTAGTCCCTGATTAGCTCCTAAACTTGCTATTACCCCTTTCATTCCCTCTATTATCAAAATTACTCTAGACATTAAGCCCCTAAAATTCTTTATCAATAGAAGTAGGTTTCTTATTTTGAATATCATTAGAAAACTAGGTAGATTTAACTTCTTACAGGTTTAAGAAACCGTTACCATACATCAATGAATAATTAAATGAATTATTTTAATAATCTAATTGGGTCTATAGTATGATAGAAAAATCCCCTTTATCCAATATAACATCTATATTAGATAAATCTAGAATGATTTTATTGAAATCATCAAATGAGTCCTTGGTTAATTTCAATGATTCATATGAATGTTATAAAATTGAATCTTATTTTGTATCCGGATAACTACGGTTTTTTTCATATATAGAGTTGCATTTTGAGACCAAATTTAGGTAGTATTGGATTCATTAGATACCTGATGAAATACCATATCACCTAAATACCAGAGAATTAAACTAGAGGCATTCCTAATCACATCAATAGGGACATGAACTTTATAAGGCCACCATGACTCCATGCGTGTCTGGTCAATGTGTGCATACCAAACCACCATGACACCTGATCAAACCTACTTTAGTGCTGTAGTAGATTCCACCACACCACATCATCTCATTCTATCATAATAAAACCCAATCCAAAAAAAATAGTTAAGGTTTTTTGGAATCCAAAACTCAACCTGTTTCTCAATAGAACTGGGTGCAGTCAAAGATCCACATCATGACCTAATTCTTGATCACACAAGGTAGGGTCCATTGGACTCATCTGACATCATCCCATGACTTAGCCTCTCATGGGTGGTCACTTTCATTACTCAAGACTCTTATTTAGGGTACATCATCCACATTTTCCAATCCCAACATTCCCAAGGGAGTTCACAATCATACCGAAGTATTCCCACAGACTCCAGGGAGGTTACAAGAATGGCAAGCAATCCATGCAAACTCTAGAGAGGTTACAAGCATACCAACCCATCCCTGCATACTATAAGGTGGTAATAACCACATCAAACCATCCATATAGTATCTTGGGAGGTCACATCAAGTACACTAGGTCTTATCTTGTAAAAAAACTCTTTATTTGATCCCAAGACACTAGTATCATAAATATATCCCCTTGTTTAACAGATCCCACCTCACTTGTTAGGGAATCTATTAGGTTCTCTAGACCCATCACCATCTATTATCATTAATACCAACCCATTCCCATTACACCTAAGTGAATCCATAAACCATATTTTCATATCAACCCATACCATAAGGTATAGTCATCCTCAACATGCACTCACATCACTCTATGTATTTCAACCCTAGGATTATCCCATGTCATACACTCTAAGAAGCCTGGAATCCTAATGCCAAGTCCCGACCAAGCCCACACCCAACACGTGGGTATCACATCACATATTCTAAGGTAGATCTCTTTATCCGTCACTTAGAGGAAACCACTCTCTATCACACCATGTCTAGTCCCAATCAACTAGCACCATTCATAATACTAATCAAGCCTCAGACCACCCTTAGGAGGGTATCACTCACTCATCACTAGGTTAAGTCCTCTCTCATACTTCCAATTTTCCCTAAAATCCCAATCCAAGGACACCTGCATCTCATATAATACTCCAAGCCCTACATATGTCATTATTAGAGATTAAACGATTTACCAATCCCTTAGTGACACAATAACTGACCGATTGTAACTCAATTAAGTGCTAAAGAGTACATATCTATATCATTGGAGGCCAAAAATCATCTTCTCTCTTCTTCCCAAGGTATCCCTAGTCCCTATCCATCTACCAATTCCCATGAAACATTCACAATGGTGTATAGTAATGTATAAAAAAATATATGGATTTGCATTAAAGGGGCTTCCTCAGCCACATTTCTTTATTTTTTAATATATTTCCTTCATTTATTTTTTTAAATTTTTTATATATAAAAAATTGATGTTATTGTATCTATTTTTTTCAAATTTTATTTTCAAATTATTTCAAATTGTTAACATTCCTTGTATTAAATTAAATTAATATTTTTATTCAGAATAGATTCAAATACCTAAAATATATATACACAATAAATTAAAAATATTTTATCTCTCATCATTGGGAAGTATGTAGTCAAAAAATTTCACAATTACAAAATAGACATTTCATATAAGAATTTTTTTCATTAATAATCAATTCTAACTTAAAAGTAAAAAATAATTTTCTACAATTTAACACATTTATTTAATATTTTATAAAACTATATTCTTTTTAAAATAATTTTTTTCAATTTTAAACACCTTTTATTAACTCAATCCTATTATAGATTGAAATACATATCTAATTTCCTTAAAACAATTAAATTTAAAATTTTTAAATTAATTAGTATATATAAAATGAATTATTTTTTCTATTAATAATGGATTATTTATAATTATTTTAATTGGAATTGAATTTAGAATTCATATATCCAATACGTAATTAACACATAATAAAAGAAAAAATATCTATGAAAGGATTAGAAAAATATTATTAAATAATATTATGTTTGTGTACAACATTTTATAAAATCATGAACCTTATTTATATATTTAATATTTTTTTAAGTAGATATATTAAGTTAATAGTTAAATTAATTTTATACAATTACAAATATTATACGATCTAAATAATGTTATTATATTTTTACCATTATTATTAACCCAATTAAATGATTAAAATAATATAATTACAATTTCAAAAATCATAATGAATGATTAACATTTTTTAATCATATCAGAATTAATGTTATGAAATAATTTCCATAACAATGGTTGTAAAATATTTCATTTGTATTTTTCATAAAAACAACATTTAAGGGTAGTTTATTTTTGAACTATTTAATTCGATATATTTTACGGTATAAATGATACTAGAGAGACTTTAAAAAATATTTCAATGTGTTTTTTTGGAAATCTTTGATTGAAGTTAGTGCTACAGAGGATAGAGAGGTTTGTAAATTCCTCTCCCTCCTCTTGGTTGGGAGATTCACATATTGTAGACCATATAACATGAACACCTTGAGGAATCTGTTGCAGTCAATCCATAGGTTGGATTTGGGAGATTATATCAAGGAAATCAAACCTAGGATGATTGTTTTTGAATTTTTTGGGAATATATTATGATACAGATTTTTTACGGACATCCCTAGTATTTTGATAATCATATTATTATGATCAAGTACATGTCTAACAGGTTCAACATGATGAGATGGAATTCCCTCATTCAACTTTCTGGATCAAGGTGAAATGTATCCCATTTATGGGTAAGTGCGATCAAGTTATGATGGAATGGTAATACATTAGAGATTTAATATAATGGGATGTTTTAGAACTAATTTAGTTGGGTCATATGGTTAAAATAAAGGCTATGGTGGACATCACAAAACCCATTATATGGGATTCATTATTAAAACATCCAGACTCCAAGATATTCATGTCTTTTGAATTTGAAAAATTCCTTCCTTCAGTTTCTTTTTCGACCTCATTGAACATGAAATAAAAGATTTTGGACCAAAAAATATTGATATGGAGCGGTGGATTACACAATAATATAGAACATGGCATTAGGAAAACACTTTAGGTGGTCCACCAACTTCGAAGGCTAAAAAATATAGATAGAAAAAAGCATACCAAATTTTAAGATGAAATATTAATAGTATCAAATTAACCTGAGAGTTTTTATTACACTTTTTAAATGAACATGTGAATTTAAGTCCCATTGGTTTATGGGTATATTCTCTCAAGGATGATGGATATAGGATCATAGGATGTGGATATACATGATGTCAGAGCTAGGAAGAATTTTTGGCTGACTATTTATCACCATAAAAAAATTTCATAATGATTTTCTACACCAGAAAATAGGACCTATGCTAAACCAACAAAAATTTTACCATATCCCAGAAATACTAGAGGCAATGAAGTTTTCCCAATCATAGGGTATGGTTCCACCTAAGGTGGGAGGTCTATATTCCACTTTTCTTGGTAGGAGGAACTTCCAAGATTTCCTACCGTGAGGATCGTCATTTCAGTATTGTATGAATCTCCTCTAGGAGTGATATTTGTTGAACATAGTTGTCTGGAAAAATTGGAAGGGATTTAATAAGAAATTAATTGATATTGTGAAAATAAAATATAAAAATTGATTAAATAAAATAATTTGTGGAGGTTTTAAGGATGAGGATCCATCATGTTCCTAGAAACACTCAAAACTATTAGAGGGTGATGTGTGGAACTACATGATAGATGAAAAGGATGGTTCAAACTGTCCCCACCTAGAACCATGAAACTCTTCTTATGGAATAGTAATGCTCTTGGAAACTC
This sequence comes from Viscum album, assembly GCA_963277665.1. Taxonomy (NCBI): domain Eukaryota; kingdom Viridiplantae; phylum Streptophyta; class Magnoliopsida; order Santalales; family Viscaceae; genus Viscum; species Viscum album. The sequence continues at coordinate 1,947,910,721 of OY728156.1, forward strand.
TTGATCAGTTTGTATTCTCCATTAATGGAGCACCTAGTATGGCCTTGATATGGTTTATCTATCCAGGAACATATTATAAAGAAATTAAATAATTGGGATAAAATTGAAATATTTATATTTGAACAAATTACTCATTGGAAAGGCATCACATAAAGGTGTACTTTGAATCATGTGGAGGGAGTAATTTGATGATTCAGTGGTAATATTATCCCAAAACCACATCGCCTTTTCGATTCATCGACCTTAGGAAGCTGGATGGTGCTTCATGGGTTTTTATAGCTAGCTTGGAGTTGGTTACAAGTGCAGATCCTGGGATTTTATTAAATCTAGAAAAATTAAATTAAAAACCTATTATATTTTGTAGGGTATTTCAAGGAGATCCTTACTACCATGATAAGAAAGGAGGTTCCAAGTAGATTTTTTCTTCCATGCATCAGCTCTTGGACTGCTTGTTTCACTCAGTTCTATCGTATATGGGATTCTTGGGGAGTCTATTTACCTTTTTAACTGATATTTCCTAACCTCTAGATGATATGAACATCTCAATAGGTTTGTGGTGCCAATATACTAAGTGTTTATGTTCCATATATAAGAGGTCTCCAACTTCCCTCTTGTTTCATCTGATCATCGTCCTATTTTTCCCAAGTCACCGGTGGTGTCCTAGTGAAACAATCCACTATGGGGATTCACATTTGAATTAATGTGGAATTAAAATAATAACTATAGGTAAGTGGTAAAATCTACATGGTGATCCTCTCAATACCATGTCTTGGATAAGACTAAATTGTTGGTTATTTAGCTGTAATGCCAGAGTCAATAGCACTACAAGAACTTCAATAAGAGATTTATCAGGCTTGAGAGAGAACTCAGAAGATTTTATAAGGAAACCAATTATGATATTTCCCAGTATGAGTTTTTAAATATTTAAAAGGATATGGATGATTCATTTAGAGACAAATAAATCTATTGGTTTATCTGATCAAGGGGGGACTTTATCAAACAGGTCGACCAGAATTATAACTAATTTCACTAAAAGGCCTTATCCATAATAAGAAATAACTTCATTTAAAAATTAGAGGTAGGGTATGGAAGCTTCAAATCAAATGGGGTTGAGATTCAGGATTTGATCGAGTGCTTTTTTATATATATTTTTAGTTCTTAGAGTGGCTCCCCCTAGGGGACCACCAGAGTAGTGTTGAACCAAATGTTGTTGAGGTAATGACTTTGGAGCTGGAGTCAAACATTTAAGGAGATTAAATTGTCTCATCCATTTATATAATACATTCAAAAATAGTTTTTGTTCTAGATAGATACCATTCCATATTATTAAGTGCTTTTGGAATATTGTATGTCCTTACATTATCATACTAATGTAAGGTTTATGGTCCAGTTCCATTTGTAAGGAAAAGGTAAATGGAACTCTCATTGTTTTGATCTTGAAAATCTATATCCAAGTGAAACTTTATGTGTTTGGGCCTATAATATTGTGTTATGTGGTCTAAAATATTTTATCAAAAGTCCCCTCCAACTATTTTAGAAAGTTCCTTACCTCTATTATCTTATAGAATTAGAGTTCTTTGTACCCAATATACATTTTTAGACAATTTAATCAGTTCTCATAAAATCTTATATTTTATAAAAACTCATTATACTTCATTAAGGGGGACCTTGGAAATGAAAATGGATGTGAAAAAATTGTAAAAAATTTAGAATAGTATTTCCTAGAAGTGGTGAAGTGGAAACTAGGATTTAAACAAAAATTATGAGAGATATTATGAGTTTTTAGAAGACATTTCCTTCAAAATATTGTTCATAATTTATCTCATAATTAAATTCAAACCAACTATAGGATCGTAGCATGTTAACCCCCTTTTCACTTACTCAATTCACCTTTTTGCTGAAGTTTTCTCTTAGATATTATCAAAGTAATAATTTGAGGGACTCAATAGTAGGGATAAGGTTTTTCATTAGAGTATCCCTATTAATCACTTATATTAAACTAATTATTATCTTTTTTTCAATAAAAACTACTTTTGTTTTCTAGAAGATTCTAAAAACAATTGATTCTTTTACGAAATCCTCATGCCAATGTGTCAACGTTAGAAAATCATAGAAAAATTTTATTTAGGTTGCGTAATATGTGAGTAGATATACCATCACTAGTTTTTGTGGGATCAATATTGTAGAAAAAAATAAAATGTTTTTGTCTCTCCTGATAGTATTTGGGAACCCTAAAAGAGATGTGTTCTCCATCATCTGGGATAAATTTCCTAGTAAAAATTACTATGTTCCGAAAAAAAAAATTATCTAGGTTCAGGAATGTGGTTCTTCTTAAATTAGTGACTCAATAAATTGTATATTATATTATGTCTCTCGTTAATCTCCCAAATTTCTTTATTCACAAAATCCATTCATACTTTTTAAATTTTTTGTGGGGTAGTTCTAATGAAAAAAATAACATGCACTAGATATATTAGGAGAAGCTTTTTTCACCCAAGTATTATAGTGATATGGTCTTCGGGGAAAATAATGTGTTTAACAATGACCTCTTATCCAAGTAATGTTTTCATTTGTTGTTGGAACCAGATAGTTTTTTTACAAATTTTTTCAAAAAAATTATTTCCCCCACAATGATTTTCTATCCACTAGTCTGGGTTATAAAATGATATTTTTATCAATGAATATTTGGGGATCCATAAATTATTGAAACTGTGAGCTTTATTGATGAATTTTCATCACTTCAATGGTTAAAATCTGGAGTGATACATCGGTGAATAATCATGACAATATAAAAACCACTTCTAAGCTAGCACCTGTTCTATAGCATGCTTCAATGCGGTATCTTCTGGTTGATGACCTTAGTGGATGGTATTTTCAAATGATTGAACTTTGGTTTAATGAATATGTATTAAAACCTATTTTAGCAGTTCCAGTGGTGCATGGAGCGGTACTAGATATACTATGATGGAAATTCAAGATTCCAGGAAGCTACTAAGTTCACCAAGGTTTCGAGAATAGCCTCAGACAAGAAGATTTTATAGGGTTTCAACTGTGGAAGAATATCCAGAATATAAAAGCGCCATTAGAATTCCAAAATCATCTATTGTAAATGTGTAAAGGTATCCTTCCAACCTATTCTCACCTTGCTGATCAACTCTTTTTTTGAAAAAATTTATTTCTCTCTATGTGATACCTCTGTGGAAAATGAGTTTCATGCGATATTATTTTTCTATTGGGATATTGGGTTTTGGTCATTGTTTTTTGAGTAGAATCATTCCCAATTTAGAATCCTCAAGGATGTGAACATTGTTCTGGTGGATTGGATTATATTTATTCTTGTGAAAACTATCATGGGGTTTTGCATCTGTACTTGGATTATCTAGTTCTTCTATAATTCCATTGTGTTTGATAGAATTTTAAAATATGATAGACTATGGATAAATATGATGAAAAATGGATTTATCAATGGAACATTGAAGGGAAGTTATCTTCCTTTCCCGGTTCAACCCCCCACCCCATCTTGGTTTCTACCTCCCCTTCCAAGAGTCCTTAAAATTAAAACTAACCTAGAGCTACTTAGAGATGGTAATTTTGGCCTCAGGGATGTTATCTGTGATCAAGTAGGTTTTTTAATTATTGTTTGAAATTAATTTCTTTCTTCATTCTAGACTCCCGATGTGGCCTTTTATATGGTCATTTGGTATGGTGAGGAGTTCTCCATATCTCATGGCTGGAGGAATATTGTGCTCGAATCTGAATGTCAAGTTATTATCCATGCGTTAGAGGATGGTAAATCTATCTTTGGTACTTTTTTGTCTATTATTTATAACATCAGTTATTTTGAACCTTTTTTCTCTAATTAAGGTTTCTCCTTATTTGGGAGAGAGAGAAATCATGATGCAATATTCATGGATGATTTTAGGAGAATTCGATGGCCTGTGTAATTTTCAGTCTACTGATATTTATGTTGTGGATGGTCTTTTGAAAAAAAATAAACAATGTAAATAATATTATATTTATAAAGATAGAGATAGGGTTAAAATATTATTTAATTTCAAAACATCCCTTAAATAATATAGTAAACATTATATAACCAAATTCCATGTATTATTATTATTATTATTGCATGTCTTACACAAACTTGTGCAATGGTAAATATTACTTTACTAGTTTAGAAATTATTATTTATCACACGACACATTCTTATCCCCTAAACATCTTCAAAATTTATCAAATACCTGAATATATTTTTATCCATTAAATAAATAAATAATATATATCCGAGTAATGATATAATTACCTTGTGAATATATATTTATTTAATTTTTGTGATCAATAAAGTATTAAGAATAATATTTATTATAATAATTAAATTAAAATAGAAATTAACTTAGATCAATGGAAGAACATAGAGTATGACCGTATATGGTTCTTTCTCATTGACATTAGGTGGTATTGCCTAAAGTGCAAGATTTTTATCTTGCAACAGGTCAAGGAATACAAGAAAAATAAGTCAATTTCACAATGCTGACTACCAAACACAAGAAATTTATATGTAATATAATCCTTTTATCACAATATCTCGTCAAACAGGTTACTTTTTTTGCCAACCTATCTTCTTGCTATTTCTTTCTTTGTGTATTTCAATGAAAATCATTGTTACACCATGACCAAGGAATTTAATAAGACACTTCAATTTCAATTAAGGGTTTTAGACTTCAAATTCCATAAATATATATATGAAAAATTATTCCTTTACTTATTCATTAATAATTTTTCATTAATGGCACACCCAATGTACCCTACATCCTATGAATATATGGAATCTTGGTTTTGGTCTGTACATTAATGCATGTGAATTATGACATGAATTAATAATAATCTTAATGATTATGGACCATCAAAAATTCTCACAGATATGAAATTCCAATGAAACAGAGACATGTAAAATTCCTATTGGTAATTTTATTCACATAATATCCCATATTAGAGATTATCATGTGTGAACTTAATAAGATAAAGTTAAATATTCTTATGGGTACTCATACCTGACATTCAACATTCCATTTGTCCCGTCATAGAATGTTATCTAACCATAGATTTATATTTAAGAATATCATCATGGAATTTGAAATTTCTCATCATATCAGAGAAGTATTATGGCCTTTTTAATGAAATATATTTTCTAGGAAATATTTACATTAATTTCACTCAGACCAATAAACAATATGTAATTATAATATCTTTATTAATACTCAATTATTTGAATATACATGTAATGAAAAGTACAAAAATTTGGTTCTAGAACACCAAATTAAACATAAAAGACATGTGGATGAAAAAAAAGTGTGCAGTAGCACACAATGTTAACAAAATATATCAAGGAAAGAAGAAATGTAATAATATTTGAGGTTTGTTGGAATCAATGCAACTATCATATTGAACACAACAAGTCGATTTTCCATAGCTACATTAGGGTCACAAATCAAAATCATATGTCAATTGGCATAGATGCGTTGCATTAATGTTTTCCTGTATTGAAGGAAATCTTTTGGGAAGACATTAAGGCAAAATTATGATATACTTTCCCCATTTTAATAAGAAAACATATAATGAAACATTGATTTACTTTTCATTAGCACATGAGAGTATTTTTTTAGATGTTTTCTATAATAAATTTATATTAAAGATCACTAAAAAGGTTTATCTATCCATTCAGACATGTATGACGTAACAATATCTCTAGGATGTTGAGGTGAATGTAAATCCCCAACCACCAGTTTTGTATTCACAAATGATAAAACAAGAAATATAAAATTCATTCATTACCTATCATGAGGATGAATCTTTTCATGTGCATTATAATTTATAATATTTTATTTCAAATTATTTATAGTATTAACTTTTATTCAAAATTATAAATTTATGAAACATAAATTGAGTTATGAGAATAAATAGTGCACATTTAACCCCATTTACACCTACCATAAAGAAAATATTAAGTGTTATTTAGTTGAAAAAATTGTATTTAACTTAAATCGATAGTAAATGTTTTATGTTATATAAAATAACAACATAATTATGTTCCTTTCATTATATACATATTGATGAATTGGAATCTAACTTCACTTATCCCACATAATATACTATGGAAGGAGGATCATGTAAATAAAGAAGGAAATGGTAGATGGTAGCACAAAAAACGTAAGAGAATCATGTGAAAGTATGACATAAAAGTTATTTTTTATTATTTATAATAATATAATATAAAATATCTACTTATTTTTTTATAGTTTTTATATAGTTTATTCATAAGAATTGTTATTAGTTTTACTATAATAATGACTACTTACAATGGATTTTAACCATATAGAACAATATGGCCATGTTAAATGTGATAGTTTTGGAGTGTCATGTTGAAAAAAATTTGACAATACAATGTCACATGGGGATGTAAATAAATAAATAAAATATATTCAGACACAAATAGATTCATTGAAATACATTATTATCAATTAGAGTTTGATTAAGAAGTATATACAAAGTGGTCAAGGTGAACCAACAATAGATACAGAACTAGTACATAAATACTCATACCCAACTAGATTTGGGGCCACCCATTCCCCACAAGAACCTTCCTTACCCAAGGCAATCTATTAATTTATAATAATTTCTTTTAAATGTGAATCAAATAACTAACGATAACTTTCTTATGTTAAAAAAATGTTCATGTTGAAAGTTAAAGTGATTTATATTTATTATCACCCACCCATCAAATTATTGTGAGGAGTACACTATACAATATCAAATGAGATACAATTCATAAAAAACATCTCCCAAAAGATCACATGAGAGTGGGTTTTCACGTATCTCATGAGTCATGCATAACGTTTAATGTACCCATGATATTTTGGATGTTACCATGGATGAGCATTCTATTGGTAGATTGTTTTGTATGTGTCTAATAACATTTATTAGAAAATGTGGAAGTGATTAAAACCATAGTCTAAGGATCTTCATGAAAGAAATAGGAAACCTGCATAAAAACTAAAATGGGGAATACAGTAAATTTTTATACCTTACATAGAAGATCCACTAAAACATTTTTATATTTTTCTGATATGTTTTATAAATATCTCCATATTCTCAAACAAAATCACCATACCTCTGTAGTGTATCTATGAGCTAATCTGAATCATCTTCCATACATAAGAGATTCAATTTTTCTCTATAGCATGCTGGTACCTATATTTGAAAAGGATAGTGATAAATGATTGTATTAGGTTAGGGAGTATTGACCAAGATTGAGAAAACTTCCATGAACCATTTCCATCAATTGTCAATAATATATATATCTAGTTGAAAACACTCTTTGACTGCTACTACATTTACTAATGTGTTTATATCTCAAGAGTAAATTCCATGGCCAATGTATTCGTTTCATGAATTCAAACACCCCTATATCATTATATATCATGTAACATCTTAATAAATGATTATTTAAATGAGTATAACTAATAAAATATTAACACATTTAATATTTAGTTGATCATTTGATTAAAAGTTAGTATCATGCATGAAATATTATTCCATTCAAGTATCGTGATATTCCATGCACATGATATATCCAGGCATCACATTAATGCTATAACATTGGGGATATCTCCCATCAATATCACACATGTACTAAAGCTTAATAAACCTTGTACCATTTCAAATTATTTTTTATCATATAAAATAACTCTTGATACCATATCCAAAACTCATTTTTTATATCTTCCCAAACACTTTTGGAAATCTATCATTTACAATACCTTGTATCACATCATATGAAATACCTTATGAACAACCATCCAAAACACTTTTGGATTAAGTCTAAAACATGTTTAGAGTCATTCACTAAGTAAAACATGATACCCATTCTATAAACCAAATTGTGTAAACCTATGGAAATTTATATAAATGACAATAAATATAAGTCATTTTATCCATATATTTTAGAAAATAGTGACATCTATAAAAATATCAATTTTACTCAAGAAATAAATTGATCCAGAATGATCTCTGTCAAACACTTGTATATGTATACTTGTTCACACCACTATTAATCATATGAAAATGGGAATTCTTAAATATTATTTTTTTTTAAGACATACAGTGACCATGGGGCATGAAGCATGTCAACCCCAAATACCCAATTCATTTGTTCTCTATTCTCAATGTATACACTAATCTGAATGAAGAATACACCACATGTTTTTTATCATTATGGATAAGCACATCAAATGTTCCTTATCCATATAGATATATAATATATATGTTTTGAAACACACTCCCCTATCCAATATCAATCTAGGGATCACATGTCATTCCCATCATATGAGTGTAAAAATCTCATCTCAGTCAAGCTCCAACTGATGACATGATCAACAATATACCCAACCACCCTCGTATTAGCTAAGTCAATATATAGACTTTTGTTTGTATGGTATCAAATTATGAAGGGTCACATGCTAGGTATCTCACAAACCTATTATATTGGGGACCCAAATAGGATCCATCCACCCCTAATATACAAAATTCATTTGTATGACACTCCATGTGGTATATGTAGTGGGTCCTGTAATGAAAAAAAAAGAATATTATTATTTTCCTCGTTCCACTTGAGAATATGATTTATCTATATAAAAGAATTATACTCATGCTAACCTTTACATGTTTTAATAACCTAGAAAACTATATGAAGAATATAAGTTAGAGATAAACATAAAGTTATACTTTGAGAGGTTAGTTATCATTTCACTTCTTGAAATGTATATCTATACATACATTTATGTAGCTAATGTGAAATAATGATAAAATGGAGGCATATTCAAATAGTATACATATTAATATTCTTAAACTCATTAATAACATTTGACAAACATAGCATAAGAACCAATTTGACATATCATATATGTAAAAATGTTAGGTACACCTTATTTTTTATACACTTTTGGGTTTTGTTAACTTTTTACATCTAATGTAATTCATGTAACATATCTATGAGACCATTATATAATACCCTCCCACTAAACTCTTTAGTTATAAATGTCTATAAAGTAAGAAAGTTGGAATAATGGTGAGGTTTAAGAATCATATTCCTAATAGTTAAACTTCTAATTCATTTTCAAACTTCTTAACTTCGCAACATCAGATGTTACGATGTCCACTTATGTTGTCTACTTTGAATTCATTATATGTTCATCATCATCATCTTGAGAAACCTATTACATCAATCTTTTTATTTTGTGTGTGTATGTGTGAAATATAAATGTGTACATGTGTGTGAAAATATGTGGGTGTATGTGTGTGGGTCAATATTACGTAAATACATCATATATAAATGTATTTTTATAAATATGTAATTTTCATTAATTATATTATATAAAAATATTTATAATAAATAAATATAAACACAATATAATTTTTTTATCTGAATATACTATTATATGTAAATATGTCTAAAATTTGTATGTAAATATACAATATATAGACATATTTGTAAAATATATTTAAAAATAGTTAAATAAATGCATATAATTATAAGAATAAATATTTAAATAAATATGGATTATCTGGGGCACCTTAACCATCCTTATCTCATTAAACTCATCGAGTACTGCCTGGAGGTTGAGCAGCGGTTGTGTGTGTGTGTGTGTGTCAATATTATGTAAATACATCATATATAAATGTATTTTTATAAATATATCATTATTTTTAAATATAGTATATAATCATATTTATAATAAATAATTATAAATACATTATAAAAAAGTTATATCAAAATATACAATTATATGTAAATAAGTATAAAATTTATAAGTAAATATAGAATATATTGACATATTTTTAAAATATATTTAAAAAAATTATATAAATGTATATAATTATATGGATACATATTTAAATAAAGATGGATTATCTGGGACACCTTATCCATCCCCATATCATTAAACTCATGAGGTACTGCCTAGATGGTGAGCAGTGACTGTTGTTTTATGAGTTTATTCCCAAGGGTAGCCTAGATGACTATCTCATCCGAAGTAAGCCCTCATCCTCCAATGTTCATCCACATTCATGGAAGGTCTGGCTAATGGTGGTGCTTGGGACAGCCAAGTAGATTGAATTTCTCCACAATGACTACATGAAATTCAGTTATAGATACTTCAAGACATCAAACATGTTTTTAGATTAGGTATGGGGAATCTTCCACCATTAAACTCCTATGAATTAATTATGTATTATAATACTCAAACCATGTCTATTGATATTTTTTTAGAATCAAAACAGAAAAATATCTGAATTTTTGATGGCCAAAGATAGAGCAGTGGGAGAAGAAGGCCATGTATCCATGAGTATCTCTAGGACATATGGCTACACAACTCCGAAATATTTTTCCTTCAATAAAAAATATTCTCATTCATAATTTTCATCATATTTATTTTCCAGTTTCCCATTCGGTTTCTTCATACAAGGATGATGATGAAGAATGAATTGTACCAGATATAGGGTCAGTACTAAAGGGATAGTTCTTTCATGTTGGAAACCCTTGCACTGCATTGTACATCCCTAGATTCCAAGAATAGGCTGATCATGGGGGAGGCCATGGGGGAACTAAAAGAGCTTATGTAATCCAACAGTGGCCCTTAACCTCATAGAATGGGTTTCGATGATCTATAACCCAAAAAAGATGCTTCCTTGCCTCCCTTAGGTAAGGACTCTGAGTTTGGTAGAATAAAAAATCATCCTATTTTCAAGAATGTGGTTGTGCATAATATTAGTAGTGATACCGATCCCAAAAAAAGATTCTTACATATCTCCTCAAGGTATGAACTCTGTTTCAAGTATAATAAATAAAAAATTTATTTGTCAAGAACATGGATGTGTGGAAGAAGAGAAGTCATGCTCATTTCATGAAATCTCCTTCCATGGCTTCTTCTAGTATGAAATCATGCCACTAGACTTTTAATTGGATCTAGAAGCCCAAAATCACCAAGAAAAAGGCACTCCGCCTAGTGAAGAAACAAAATCATGATTTGTGAGCGGTGATTTTGGATTTATCCAAATAAAAATGTAAATAATTTAATATTTATATTTTTCATTCCCTTGTGAATGTCTGTAGATAGTGAAACCCTGTTTTCTCTCCCATGCAATGGTTATAGGTTCTAGGATTCTTGAATATTTCTTGAATGGGGAAAATCAACATGATCACCTATATGAATGTGCCCATCCATTAGATTGAATCACCTTGACAATAAATATAGAAAGAAGAAATATTTACTGGAAAATTTTGGAGTTCTATAAGATGATGTAGAAGGGTTGTTTTTTACATGCATGATGGTTCAATATACCTGAAAACTATATATAGCTAGAATAACTAGATATCAAATTCTACATACCCAATTGTCGATGTATTTGATTATAGAGAACGACTATAATCTCATTAGCTATCTGAATTCCCATGTATGTGAATGCTCATGCTACTCCGAACTAACAATAGAGAAGAAGAAATTATCTTGAAAATTTAGAAGATGGGAAAATTCATATACCTATTTGGACTCTCATTTTCAAAGTCAATTTCCCTACCAGTCTTTTGGTTTAGCTGAATCAGGGAAGATAATGATCCTTAGTGATCCTCAACCATGTGGTGTACATCTATTGATGAGATCATGCTTGCTTCATAATATGAAATTATGATGGGTTGTCATTGTATGAGTTCAACTATTCTCATAGAGACTTAACCAAGAGTTGGTAATGATGACCTCAAGACACACCACACGGAATTCACCACCTATGAGGATTTGATTGTGATTTTTTTTCTATTTCTATTCTTATAATAAGAACATATTTTATCCTTTAGCATGGAGGACTTCCCATATTAATGATACACTGGCTTGTTCTCAGAGCTTATTTCATCACTACATGCTGGTTTTATTCCCTGTGGTTTTCTTTATTTATTTTTATTTAATTACTCTAGTGATGGAACATTAAGAGAATTATGGTTGAGCTGTGGAGAACCCTACCACCCTTATGATGAATTCATGTATTAAATAAAAAAATCTTCTTAGATTAATTATTTGGATTGGTTTGGATGTGTAGCTTTTAGTTGATTCTTATTTTTCTTTAAATTTAAAAATTTCCTACTCTTTTTCTTAGTTTCACACAGAAGCCTCTTGGGAACTCGTTCACTACTAATGATAGTTAATATTGGAATGACTGAAGAATTATTAGTGGAATCCAATAACTAGACTAGGTGATGAGAGTGGATATAATGATTATTGAATTTTTCTATTCCAAAATAAAATTTCTATTAAAGGCTATTAAAGGATATTTCCATTTATTAGATAATGATGGGGATGTGAAATTGATTAATGATTTATAGGGAAGACAGGATATTAATCTGAGGTTGGATAAATACGATTTAAAAATTAAATTTCAAATAGATCATCCACATCCACTGTTTTCAAATTTCAAACCCATGAAATATGATTTTAATGCATCCACAACATTGTCTTCACCAGAGACTACCCCAATCCAATTTTACTACATTTTTCTTGGGTTTAAAAATAATTTGGGTGACCTACCCGTGACAGGCATGCATCAAACCTGAAACCTTATTTAGGTAAGATTAGTGCATTTATTTTAATTTTTTTAAATTTTTTCTATTCAAATGACTTGATCCGATTATTCTAACCACACAAATTTTTATCATGAGGTTGAGAGAATCATCCTCTCTAAACTTCAAACTCTAAAAATCACCAAACAAGTGGAAAGGGAGTTTTTCATCAATACATTTTCTAATTATCCATCCTTTTCTTCTTCCTATACAAGTGATAAATTAGGAAGTGAAAAAATGTAATATAATTTTATGCATGTGAGTGGGACTTTGAGGGAAATGTATGCACCAAATTCCAACATCGATAACCAACAATTATAATTGATGGACCAAAAATACTGTGAACTCAAAACTAGAATGATTGGTATTCTACATAAATTTCCTAGATTATTAGGTGAGGACTACGACTTTCCTTTGAGAGAGTTTAAAGGAGTATGTAATGCATTCCAAAACAAAGGATTCACCAATAGAACGATGCTTGAAATAATACATGTATCCATAATCATCGCTTCCACCTATGGCTACACAACTACTAAATATTTGGTCGTCAATAAAACATAATCTCCTTCATCGGTGTCATCATATTTATCCTTCAGTTTCTCATTGGTTTTCTTCATTCAGGGTTGAAGATAAAGAATGATGTGTTCCAGTTGGAGGGTCAGTTCCTTCAAGATGGAAAACCTCACACTACGTTGTGTGTCCCTACATCCCAAATACAAGTTTTGTGTGGGGGAGGTCATGGGGGAACTAGAGGAGATCCTACTATCCATTAGTGCCCCCCCAACCTCATATAAGGGGTTTAGGTGATCTACAATATGAACAAGATGCATCCATGGATCCTCAAGGCAAGTACTCTGAGTTCGGTAGAATTAAAACTCATCGTATTGTCATGAATTTGCTTGTGCATAAGATGAGAAGTGAACCCCATTTCAATAAATCTACTTCTATAGCTACACATGGTACGAAATCCAAGCCATGTATTGTAAACAATCTTCATGTTGTCAAGAATATGGTTGTGTAGAAGTTGATCAGTGATCCTCATTTCAAACAAACTTCTTACATGTAACCTTGAGGTAAGGACTCTGAGTCCTGTGGAATCATAAATCTTTTTGTTGATGAGATTGTGGTTTTGCAGAAGATGATTGGTGATCCTCATCCTAAACAAGCTACTTCCTTGACTCCGCGGTCTAAGGAACTGTAGTCTAGTAGAATCAAAACATTTCTGGTTGTAGAGATTGTGGTTGTGCATAAAAAATGAATTTTATGTCGTATCAATAATATGGATGGGGTGTTTTGTGGTTATGGATGGGTACAATTGGTAGCACTAAATTGGATGGTGGGTAGTATTTGGGTGCTTCAAAATTCAAGGATCATTTAGATGGGTAAGGAAGGGGAGGAAAAGAATAATTCATTGAAAATAGCTTGATTGGTCAACATCTACCCATGAGCGGGTATCTGAGAAGTAACTCTGAAATTCAGACAATGGTTGAGAAGAAAGATGCAAACCAAGTAAAAAATGTAATTGAAGGGAAGGATGAGACGCACCACAATTTTAATGAAGGCATGAGACTTTTTTCTAATTTGTATGCTTTTTGTGTTAATTGGCTCAACACATTATCAAATAATTGGTATAAAATGCGTTTACTAAATGTTTTGTATTATAGATGAGAAAGATGGAGCAGCATGCTGGAGGAATGTTTGGGCATGAAATAGCCATCAAACATTTAAAAGCATAGAAAAAAGGGCTTTTTCAGCGTGAGCAAGAACTATACAGAAGGGAATCCTTAAATAAAATAGAGAGAAAAAAAGCTCCATCATGAGAGGGAAATGGTATATCTTTTACTTTGTTCCTTCCAATATATTCTGATAATGATCCTAATGTGCTTGTATGCTCACAGACCTACTGGTGAATCCATTTTTTAGTTTTTTTATTAACTCATTGTTTTTTTTCGTCCCTTTTTATGAAAAATATGAGGGCAACTTTGGAGCAAAGAAAAGAATGTGTAAATGTTACAAAACTGGAAAAAAATCCATGAGGTTGGTGGTCCATTTCCTTTTTGTATCAACTTTAGGTAATCAGTATCTAATTCTTTTATCTGAATCTCATCATGTCATTTTATTCAGGTATGATGCAAGGGGATGAAGAATAATCTAAAGAAACAAATTATTGAGGTGGAAAAAAAAGTAGATGCTAAACAAGCATTGGATCTTGAAATTGAATGCATGAACTCGAACAGCCCCTCCCATGCATTCAATTTCAAGATCTGTTGCATGTTTAACATCTAGTTTTTTTTAGCACAATAATTTGTTTCTCTAGTTCATTTATCATCCCCTACCATCATACATGGATAAAAAGACATGATGAGATTCATATAAAATAATTTGATAATGATTACCTAAAGTTGATACAGAAAGGAGATGGATCACCAGCCTCATGGATTTTTGCAAGTTTCGTAACATTTTCACCTTCTTTTCTCTACTCCAAAGTTGTCCTCATATTTTACATATAAAGGGAGGACAAAAAAATGAATTAATAAAAAAACTAAAAAAATGGCTTCAGCAGTAGGCTTGTGAACATACAAGCACATTTGGTTCATTGCCAGAATACATTGGAAAGAAAAAAAGTAGCGGATATACCATTTCCCTCTCATGGTGAAGTTGTTTTCTATGTTTTATTTAAGGAATCCCTTTTGCATAGTTCTTACTCACGCTGACAAAACCCTTTTTTCTATGATTCTAAATGTTTGACAGCCATTTCATGCCCAAACTGGTCTCCAGTATACTGCTCCATCTTTCCCGTCTCTAATACAAAACATTCAATAAACGCATTTTATACCAATTTTTTGATAAATTGTTGACCCGGTTAACACAAAAAAGCATACACATTAGAAAAAAGTCTCATGGCTTCATTAAAATTGTGGTGCATCTCATCCTTCCCTTCAATTATATTGTTTACTTAGTTTGCATCTTTCTTCTCATCCTTTGTCTGGATTTCAGAGTTACTTCTCAGATACCCGCTCCTGGGTAGATATTGTCCAATCAAGCTCTTATCAATGAAGTATTCTTTTTCCTCCCCTCCCTTGCCCGGGAAAATGCACCTTTGAGTTTTGAAGCACCCAAATACTACCCACCATCCAATTTTGTGCTACCAATTATACCCATTCGCAGCCACACAAACATCTCATCCTTGTAATTGATAGCAGATAAAATTCTCATCTAATGCGCAGCCACATTTTTTCACAACACGAAGGGTTTTGATTCTACTAGTCTAGGAGTGCTTAGATGGAGAAGCCACGGAAGCAGCTTGTTTGGGATGAGGATCACCAATCATATTCTGCAAAACCACATTCGTCACAATGGGGTGATTTTTTATTCTACTAGACTCGAAATCCTTACCTCCAGGAGCCATTGAAGCAGCTTGTTTGAATCGAGGATCGCCACTCATCTTGCCCTGTTCAAGCTCGGCCCCTACATGGGATGTAGAGACACACAGCGCCACTCATCGTTGACGATGCTGGCGGAACCAACAAGAACACATACAGAAGACGTGATTTGTATGGCGAAGTTTGATGGCTTTATATACAACGAAAAACTAGACGAAAACGGAGGGAGAGATAATGGGGGCAAATCTTGTTTAATGATTAATGAAAAATCGGGATCCGCTTAAATCTTTAATGAACAATGAACGTTCGTGGAAACACGGATTTTGTCGCCCATCGGGCCGTCATTGGCCAACCCAATATCAGAAAGCTTCTGGTTGTGAGTCTGCAAACAAAGATCAACGAAGAGGGTTTGAGGATCGGAAGAAATAAGTAGAAGATATGAGTTTAAATGAGGCGCAGTCACCGTACCACGCGCCATCATTGGGGAGAAACGCAATCCCGTTGGAGTTTGTTAGCGATGCCGGCCGAACCAACAAGAACACAGAAAGAAGACGTGATGGTATGGCGAGGTTTTATGGCATTATATACAGTGAAAAGCTAGACCAAAACGGAGGGAGCGATAATGAGGGCAAATCTTGTTTAATCAATAATGAAAATTCGGGATCCGCTGAAATCTTTAAATTCTTCAAAATATCGGATTTTTTTTTTTTTTTTTGGAATGAATAGCCCGAATAAGATATTTAAAAACATTAATTTTTTTAATCAAGTAATCTATTTAAATGGTTTTTAAAAAATCCATTTTTTTCATTCACGAAATTCATATTACTTTACAATATTCTAATTATTCTAAAATTCTTAACTTGTTTATGTAATTTAACTATTCAATTTATTTTATTTTATTTTAAATAACTTGATTCAAATCATTTGAATATTTAATTAAAGTTATTTGTTTAATTTTTCTAAATAATCATGTAATTTAATTTTTTTCATTCCACGTTATTGGTTTTAACATAAATTGAGTAAAAAATGTAAAATAACTAATTTGAATATTTAAAATAAATAATTTAGTAATGAAATTTAAATACATTTAATATTTAAAATAAATCAATTGCTTAAAAATTTGATTTTTTAATGTTTTTATATTTTAGAATACCTTGAATATTTTAACTTAATGTTTTTAATTTTAAAATAAATAAGTTGAGTATTTAAAATTTAAATGACATGGATGTTTAGTTTTAAGAGAATAAATTAAGGATGTTGTATTTTAAAAATAAAATTTTAATGTTATAGGTTTTTAATATACTTCTTTATTTTTGCAAATATTCTATGCATATATCATGTTGATCTAGTTCTTGAATCACATTGCTTTCTTCTGTAATATATTTCCTTCCTTTTTGTGAAATTTAATATATAGGAAAACATACCTTTTATTGTATTTGTTTTTTTTCTATATATCATTGTCAAATTATTTCATTCTGTTAAGATTTTCCGTGTTAAATTAAATTATGTTATTTATTAAGGATTGATTCATATACTTAAAATCCTTATACTCATTGAATTTAGGAAAAGGAATATTGCAGGTGCATGGGTTACAGTGGGTGATACAAGAAAAGGCGGGTGTAGTATGTCACACTCGGACTTTGCGCTGCGTCATGTTTCTAATTTTTATTTTTTATCTTATAATTTTATCTGCTTCTAATTATTATATATGTAAATACCCGTAAAATTCAAGGGAAATTTTTTCTTAATTTTCTTTGGAATTTTACAAAAACGCGGTTTCAGACGGCACCTGATTCCGAGGCCCGGAGTGCCCGGAATCAATTTCCGAAGTTTGGCTCGGGTACGTTCAGTGAACGAACGAGCGGGAATTTCTAACTTTTGAACCGGTGCCCGGAATCAAATTCCGAGGGCACCGATGAACTCGCAGCGCCGATATTCACTTAAGGATACATTTTCCGAGGTTGCGTTTATTGCGGGTTGAGAGTTAGTTTTTTGGGATTTTAGAATAAGTTAAATAAAATTTGTGGAATACAAATTTTTATTTTAACTTGTTTTTTTTTTCTTTTAACCTCCCAAAGGGAGTTAGGGGTGGGACCCACAACCACTTAACCTCCCTTGGGAGGATTAAGTGTGGTGGGGCCCACACGAACCCCAACTCCTCAACTTCTCTCAAAAACTCCCCTTTAACCCATTTCAATTAATGTTTGACAACTTGGCTTAATTAATTGAGGAGGGTTAATTTGAATTTCAAACCTTTGAAATTCTAAGAGGAAGGTTGTGTAATAAAATAAGCTTAAGCTTATTTTATTATTTTGGGTTGGTTTCCTTTGCTCTTGAGAGGATTGGAGAGCTCCTTCTTCTTTTTATTCAATCTTTGACGAAGAACGCGGAGAACCTTCGGACATCGACGAAGAACGCCACGTTCTCGGGAACCGTCTTCCGCGACGTCATACTGCGATACCGAAGACGTCTTCTTCCGCCTCTTCTCTTCCGCGACGATTTTCCGCGACGAAATCATCGTCAAAGAACTTCGAATCCTCGCTTCACGACATCAACGTCCTTCTTCTGTGACGCCAACCACCGCGACGCTCGTCTTTCGCGGGTCGTTGACGATCATCGTTCTTGAAACCGAGGTAGGGGTTTGTTGTTGATTATTTATTTATTCTCGTTCTTGGTTCTAGCATGACAGTGTTGAGGATAAATGTTTAAGTGTTATCGTCTAAGGAGAGGGGGGCCAGACCGCACAAACACGGCCGAATCCCCCCCTCCTTTGTTCTTGATTATTATTATTTTTCTTGTGGATGAACGAGATGGCGTGGTGCCGTCGCACCACGCAGGAATCACGGCAAATATTGCGCGGCGCCGTCGCGCCGCGCCGTGGAAAAATTATCATGAACGCGACGCCGTCGCGCCGCGTCGAAGGAAACCAAAGGCGCCGCGGCCGGAGCGGGGTCGTGGCGGAGGGGCGCGGTGTCGTCGCACCGCGCCAAACGACGAAGGCCGCGGCCGGTTCCGGGCCGCGGCGGAACGGGAAGACCGGCGGCTAGCCGGGCCGCCGGTGTCGGAAGCCGGAAAGGGGACCGGCCTTGCCGGTCCCGTTTAGGAAGAACCGGCCGGCCAGGTCAGGCCGGCCGGAAGGGAGAAGTACCGGGGGAATTATTTCCCCAGGCTGGCCAAAACCGGCCCCCCATAAAGGGGGGGCCGCGGTTACACCAAGGGGGGGCAGCGCCCCCCCCCCCCCCGTTTTCCTCAAAGCAGGCCCCCCCACGTGAGGGGGGGGTCGGTTTCACAAAGGGGGGGCAGCGCCCCCCCCCCCCCCCGTTTTTCTCAAAGGCAGGCCCCCACAAGGGGGGCCGTTTGATCCAAGGCGTGGCATGATGCCGCGCCGCCAAAGGGAAGAAGCGGGGGCTTTGCCCCCCGCGCGTGGCACCCGAGCGGCGCCCAGGCCGCGCCGCCGTGCCGGACCGCGTCGTCGCGCCGGGCCGCGCCGCCGGCCGGGCCCGGTCGGCCCGGACCCGGACCCCCGTTTTCGAATCGACTTCGGTCTTTTGCTCATAACTTGAGCTACGGACCTCCGATTGATGAACCGTCAGCGGCGATGCGATCCTTGGATCGAGACGGTCGTTTCGGTATATCGCACTCAAGGTTTCGGAATACTTTGAGTTCGGCCGGGTTGGTTCGTACACGAAACCAACCGGGCCCTCGGAGCGGAAACGCTCATATCTTGAGCTACGGACGTCCGATTGACGTGCCGTCAGCTTTGTTGAGTTCCTCTTAGTGAGACAGATATTTTGGCATACTCCGCCCGAGGTTTGGACGCAGGTGGAGTACGGTCGGGTTGGTTTTGACTTAAAAACCAACCGGGCCCCTGGGACGAAAAAGCCAATAACTCTCAGACCGGGCGTCCGATTGACGCGCCGTCTGCGACGTTGAGTTCCTATTGTCGATACGGAACTTTTAGAGACATCAACTTCGGACTTTGTGACAGTTGATGTGTCGGCCTCTCGGCTCGTGGAGTGGACCCTCCCGAACGAGCTTGCTGTGTGCGAGAACCCTAGTGCTGGCTACGACTGCTATTGTAACGACGACGATTGTGCAGGGATCCTCAGTGGACTGCGACGATGAAGGCAGCTGGTCTTGTATCCTATGTGGGTCCTAGCTGTGCTGGTCTTGTATCCTATGTGGGTCCCAGTATAGTTGAATCAATGAAGACAGCTGGTCTTGTATCCTATGTGGGTCCTAGCTGTGCTGGTCTTGTATCCTATGTGGGTCCCAGCTTAGACGATTCAATACTGGTCTTGTATCCTATGTGGGTCCCAGTATAGATGAATCAATGAAGACAACTGGTCTTGTATCCTATGTGGGTCCTAGCTGTGCTGGTCTTGTATCCTATGTGGGTCCTAGTATAGATGAATCATTGAAGACAACTGGTCTTGTATCCTATGTGGGTCCTAGCTTAGATGATTCAATACTGGTCTTGTATCCTATGTGGGTTCCAGTATAGATGAATCATTGAAGAAAACTGGTCTTGTATCCTATGTGGGTCCCAGCTTAGATGATTCAGTATCTATGTCTGATCATCTATTTTACCTTTTCGATAATGTATATCTGTGTGAGCTGAATCTTCTGTTCTCTCCTTTGTGGATTGTGTTGAGCTATCCTGTGTGGATTTACTGTTTACTCTCCTTTGTGGATTGTGTTTTTCTTTCCTGTGTGTATACGTATACTTTCCTGCGTGGACTGAGTTGTACTTGGGCTCGGAGGTTGGAGCGTATTGGAATTGATGACTTAGGTATATGTATGGGCATATACCTAAGCAGTGTCGGTTGTTACTTAGTGATTGTATCTTACCTTTGTGGTTTATCCTTTGTGGATTTTGGGAGACCTTCAGGGGTCTCGGGGTCCCTACTGAGTAGCTTATACTTACCCCTGCACAGGCTATGCCCGCACTACGTTGTGTTGGTTGCAGACGACGGACAGCGTTGATCGTGGTTGAGGCTTCCAGAGCAGGACGGTACCTGGAGGTGGACCACTGGGCGGGACGTACTCGGAGTGGACGGTGGGACCTGTGGAGCAGTGGAGCTATCTGTACCCACCCTTCAGGTGGGATCTCCAGTGGACAGCTCGGTGTAGCGGCTTTTACTTTACAGTTGCTGTTTTCCCTTTCGAGTTGTACTTTACTTACAGTTTGGGTTTGTATACTGGCTCATTACTTTTCCGCACTTTCAGTTGTACTCTGTTTTTACTTAGTGTTTACTATTCCGCTTGCTTACTTTGGGGTGCTTGTTTACTTTTCAAGGGCAATGCCTTCCCTTTTTACCGGGAATTATGCCTTGGTGCTAGTCGCCAGCCCCTGGCCTATGGAAGGCGGGCTTGGGGTAGTCACGGCACGGGCCCCGAGGGTGGGTCGTGACAATATATTCTTTTTTATATGAAATGTGGGCCGAGCCCAACTGGGGTTTTGCGCTTTTGGGCTGATAAATGAGCTTTTTAACCTTGACAGCATTCAGCGTGCACCTGTCAAAGCCGCGCGACCTCGCGTAGGTCATCGCGTGGCCTCACCGCTTCCCTGCACGCCTTCCTGATGTTCAGAAAGTTAAATGAAATTAATTAATAATGATGAAATAAAAATAAATGAGTGGTAAAATGTAAATAAAATAAGGAGGGTGATAAAAATTTAAGAATTGTTTTGTGGATAATAATATATTTATTATTATTTGATGACATTATTAATTATTATTGAGTATTATTATTATTTATATTAGGGATGATAATTAATTTATTTTATTCTTTTTTATCACTCTTGATTAGTTTATTATTTTTAATATTATTCTTATTATTATTATTGCTATTAGTGTTAGTGTTGGAGAATTAATATTATTATTAATATCTTTAATCTTATTATTTTTAGGAATATATGTATAGACCCGTAAATTTCAAGGAATTTTTTTTTTAATTTTCTTTGGAATTTTACAAAAACGCAGTTTCTGACGGCACCTGATTCCGAGGCCCGGTGTGCCCGGAATCATTTTCTGAAGTTTGGCTCGGGTACGTACGGTGAACGGATGAGCGGGTTTTTCTAACTTTTGAACCGGGGCCCGGAATCGAATTTTGAGGGCACCGATGAAATCACAACGCCAGTATTCGCTTAGAAACGCCTCTTCCGGAGTTGCGTTTGCTAGGGTATGGTTTTTAATTTTCGGGCTTAAGGTTAAGAAATAAAATAATTTTACGACAACTTTATTTTATTTCACTTAAGCCACTTGGAAACCACTTTAAGCCACTTAAAAGCGGCTTAAACTGAGTTGATCTGGATAGGATGCTATCCAGAAATATCCTACCCCCTTGGTAGGATATTTGTGAGGTGGGGCCCGCATGAGCCCCGCCGTTTCTTTCCGCTAAGTAAGGCACCCGCGAAAACCCGTCATTATGAAAGTCAACTGACGCGTTTTCTAAATTATTAACAGACCATTTAATTGGGCGGTTTTATTCGTGAATTAAATGTCCAGTTTCTTTCGTTGAATTAATTCAACGAATTAATTCAATCGTTTCTTAACTAGTTTTCAATTCGTTGGCGTAATAATAAAATAAGGCGAACGCATGACCTCTGGTTATTTGCGCGTTGAGAGGATTTGACAGAATCCTCGAACCTTCTTTCTCCTTCGCGAAGAACGCGAAGAACGCGAAGAACGCCATCATCCGCGGAAATCGACGACGCTCCAATCCGAGACGTTCTTCCCCGCCCCGATCTCCGATCACCAACCGTTTGAGGTGAGTGATTTCGGGTTTCTTCTAAAAGTTCTTTGTGGTTTAAAACGAAACATGGATTTAATTATTTATAATCAAAATCTGTTGTTTCTTTGTCCGTCGAGTTCGTCGACGCAACGCCGAGTTCTACGACGACGCGACGCCCTTCCGCGACGACGCGACGATCTCCACCTTTCGCGACGAGCAATTCCGCGAAGAACGCTCACGCGCGACGACTTGACGAGGTAGGGATTTTATATTTTGGAAATACCCCTCCTTATATTCCCGTGAACGTTCTTTAAAAATTAAAGAACCGGAATCAAAGAAACCATTTTATTTTATTAAAATTGTTGGTTCATGTGTTGAACATTTTATTTTCTCCCGTTGATTATCTCTAACGCGGAGGGTGCGGGCCAAACGAACACGGCCCAGCGACCCCCCTCCGTTCTTCGTTTTTGTGCGGATTCGGCGGGCGACGACGGAACGTGCTGCAACGGAAGTTTGATGATCCCGCAGTGAGGAACGAGTCCCGGGAGGAGCAGTGGCGCAGTCGGGAACAAAATCGGACCACCGGAGCGATCCCGGTGGCCCGCAGAACCCGTCGGCGGCGCGGCGGCACCCGCAAACCCGCGGCCGCGCTGGTCCGGTGCATTCGGACGCGGCAAAGCCGCGTCCTTGACTCAGCGCGGCCCCACGTGGGGGGCCGCGGCGCCTCCAGGCCGCGGGGGCAGCGCCCCGCGGCGCCTTGGCCGTTCAGTCGCTCGGTCGAACCGGGCCAGGCCGGTCCGACTGGCCGGGCCGTGCCCTGGCCGGACCAGACCGGGTCGGACCGGGTCGGCCCGGAGCCCCCGTCTTCAGACGGTTTTCGTTCAAATGATCGTAATTTGAGACACGGGCCTCCGAACGATGCGTCGTCAGCGGAAACGCGATCCTTGGATCGAGACGGTCGTTTCGGTATATCGCACTCAAGGTTTCGGGGAACTTTGTGTTCGGCTGGGTTGGTTCGTACACGAAGCCAACCGGGTCCTCGGAGCGGAAACGCTCATATCTTGAGCTACGGACGTCCGTTTGACGTGTCGTCAACTTGGGTGGATTTCTCTAAGTGAGAAGGATCTTTTGGCTTACTCCGCTCGATCTTTGGATGCCGTCGGAGTGCGGTCGGGTTGGTTCGCCCACGAAACCAACCGGGCCCTTGGAACGAAAATGCCAATAACTTCCAGACCAGGCATCCGATTGACGCGCCGTCTGTTGCGTTGAGTTCCTCTTGACGATACAGAACTTTTGGCATACTCCGCCCGAGTTTTGGAGGCAGTTGGATTTCGTCTGGGTTGGATCGTACCAAAAATCCAACCGGGCCCCTAGAACGGAAAAGCTGATACCTTTCAGACAGGACCTCCGTTTGACGTGCCGTCTGTTGCGTTGAGACCCCTATGACGGGGCGGTCCTTTGAGATACTTATTAGTGGGACTTCGTGATACTTGGAGTATCAACCCGTAGCTCGTGGGGCGGACCCTCCCAGTGACGAGCTAGCGGAGTAGCAGCAGATCCTTGGCGGTGGAGTGCTTGGTTGTAGCAGCATACCCTTGGCGGTGGAGCGCTTGGTTTTAGCAGCAGACCCTTGGAGGTGGAGCGCTTGGTTGTAGCAGCATACCCTTGGCGGTGGAGCGCTTGGTTGTAGCAGCATACCCTTGGCGGTGGAGCGCTTGGTTGTAGCAGCATACCCTTGGCGGTGGAGCGCTTGGTTGTAGCAGCATACCCTTGGCGGTGGAGCGCTTGGTTGTAGCAGCATATCCTTGGCGGTGGAGTGCTCGGTTGTAGCGGCAGACCCGCGGTACTCGATAGAGGTGGTGCGCTTGGTTGTAGCGGCAGACCCGCGATACTGGAGACGAGCGTACGGAGTACGGAGACCGTGTAGCCGGCTGAGACCTGCAGACTGCTCGACCGACTCGACTTGGAGTGAGTCGACTATCCAAGTGGACAGAGCACCCGGTATTCGGCGGCAGACCCACGACGGACGGAGCGCCTGGTAGTTGGCAGCAGACCCGCGGTACTCGACTGGAGGAGTACCTCTGTAGGCTATTTGGGTGAGCGCCAGGTATTTGGCAGCAGACCCTCAGCGGACGGAGCGCCCGGTAGTTGGCAGCAGACCTACGGTACTCAACATGAGGAGTACCTCAGCAGTATTAGGTTAGTGAGCAGTACCCCAGAGTCGTGACAGGACCACTGTACACTTTAGAGACGAGGCTCTTCAGCAGTTACAGTTTCGATAATAAAAATCCTAGTTTGAGATGAGTCAAAGATCCTTGTGTTTCCTCTTGATTGAGATGGGTTACCTGATAATTTCGGTATATGTATGGGCATATACCTATGACAGTTATCTGTTGAGTTTTCCTGTGTGGATTACGTTTTTCTATCCTTTGTGGTTTCTTTTGAGTTTTCCTGTGTGGATTACATTTCCTTTCCTTTGTGGATGGTGTTGAACTATCCTGTGTGGATTTACTGTTTACTCTCCTTCGTGGATTGTGTTGAACTATCCTGTGTGGATTTACTATTTACTCTCCTTTGTGGATTGTGTTGTGCTATCCTATGTGGGTATACGTTTACTTTCCAGTGTGGACTGGGTTGTGCTTGGGCTCGGACGTTGGAGCCGAACGGGAATGGATGACTTAGGTATATGTATGGGCATATACCTAGGCCATGTCAGATGTTACTTCGTGATTGCATCATTCATTTGTGGTTTATCCTTTGTGGATTTTGGGAGACCTTTGGGGGTCTCGGGGTCCCTACTGAGTAGCTTATACTCTCCCCTACACGGGCTTTGCCCGCACATCGTTGTGTTAGTTGAAGACGACGGACAACGCTGATCGTGGTGGAGGCGTGCAGAGCAGGACGGTACCTGGAGGTGGACCACTGGGCGGAACGCACTCGGAGCGGACGACTGATCCGAGGAGCTGTGGAGGCTATCTGTACCCACCCTTCATGTGGGACTTCTAGAGGATGGCTCGACGCTGCAGCTTTTCTTTTCAGTTGCTGTTTTTCCCTTTCAGTTGTACTTTACAGTTGGGCTTGTATTTCCGGCCCCTTTTACTTTCAGCACAGCTTGTACGGTTTTTACTTAGTGTTTACTTTTCCCCTTGCTTACTCTGTGGTGCTTGTTTACTTTTCAAAGGCAATGCCTTCTCTCTTTCCGGGATTTACGCCTTGGTGCTAGTCGTCAGCCCCAGGCCTATGGAAGGCGGGCTTGGGGTAGTCACGGCACAGGCCCCGAGGACGGGTCGTGACAGATTGGTATCAGAGGTGGTCGGTTCTACCGCAGACTCTGATCTTTCTTCTATGTGAATCAATAGTGTTTAGTGTATTGAGTGTGGTTATCGGTACAGGGAGTCCAGTGTTGGTGCGGCGGCCGACGTATCCGTACACCAGGACCCTGACTTCCGATTTCTGACTTAATGCACAAAGACACTGATTGCGTGTGTGTTTCCAGCAGTTTTTAAAAGTCAGGTCAAACCTGGTCAGCTCACCAGGTTCTTATCGTTTGACCGTATTACGTTGTTTCATTCAGGATGCCTCCCCGCGGACGACCAGCTAGGGTTCCGAGGGTTGAGCGTGGTGACAGCCCGCCCAACGACGAGGCCTCGGTGCAGGGCCCCTTGACAGATGAGGCACCGGCAGTACCTCTACCCGCTGAGCCACCGATACTTCTAGCCGCTGACGATGCACGTCACTTGAGCGCACTGCACGAGTTCCAGCGCCAGAGGCCACCCAGGTTCCGGGGAGAGACAGACCCGCAGGCGGCGGAGGATTGGCTGGAGGCTGTGGTGGGAGTTTTCAGGCTAGTGAGGATACCAGCAGACCTCATGGTAATCCTCGCAGCGAGTCTATTGTACGCAGCAGCAGGCCGATGGTGGAGCTTGATGCTCCAGGTGCACGATGAGGCATCAATTCTATGGGCAGAACCCGAGAGCCTGTTCCGGGTAGAGTTTGTACCAGCCACCCTTCGAGCGGTGCGTATACAGGAGCTACTCCAGCTGCGGCAGGGCAGCATGACAGTGGCCCAGTACTCGGCGAGATTTATGGACCTCTCGCGCTACTCTACAGATATGGTACGGGACCCGTTCTTCAGGGCTCGAACCTTCGAGCAGGGACTCAGGAGAGAGATTAGAGCTTCTGTAGTTCCACTCAGCATTCCGACGCAAACAGGGGTGCTGGAGCGAGCCCTCTTAGTGGAGAGTTTCCTTGCTGAGCAGTCTCCAGTAGCAGGACCCACTACTAGCCAGTATGCGGCAGAGTCTTCTGCACCAGGCAGTAGACTGATGACGCAGAGGTCCAAGAGGGCCAGACCTACCGGTGGCCGACTGCACGACTCAGGCTCAGTTGTGCGGGGGAGCCGGGGTGGAGTCAGAGCCAGGCGTGCCGAGAGTGGGCAGTGTTACTCCTGTGGCGGGATTGGTCACATGGCTCGTGACTGTCCGACCCGCCATGCTGATGATCAGCAGTTAAGTGAAGAACCTCCCAGGTAGAGGTAGAGGTTCGATCAGGGCGGACGGCAAGGAGCAGGCGACCATGGCAGAGGAGCTGGCCGTGTAGCTGGAGGTGGACGACACTTCGGGGAGTTTCCACCACCACCACCAGGAGGTCCACCCCGACCGCACGGAGTTGGTGGACATGGGAGAGCTCAGCTTCAGGCAGCTGAGGCCTTCGATCGTGGAGCTCTGGGAGCAGTTGGATAGGAGCGGAACTAGTGGATACGTCTTTTGTACTTCTAGTTCCTTGTTGCTGTTGTGTAGCGTCCTTGTAATATGAGCTGCAATAATAAAAGACGCTTACCTTTGTGATGTTTTCCTTCCTGTCCTCTTTTGCGTTGTTACTAAGAGGTTCCGGTTTAGACTGTTGACTTGACCCTCACTTGTGGGACATCTACTAGAGGAGACCCAGTTACCACACACTGATGCCAACAGTGTGACTCAACCCTTGAGGCGAGAGTAACGGTTGGATCTCTTGGTAGTAGCGTCGAGGCCTTACGACGTCATCCTTGGTATGGATTAGTACAATCCATGTCGGGATTGACTCTATTAGGCAAAGGAAGTGGTTCATCCTGGGGATGAGACTAGATTTCTCTTATCGGCAGGGAAGAAATCTTAGCAGCTCTTGTGGGACCGGAGATGGTTCAGGCCACGACAGAGAAGGTCTAGGTCATCCGGGAGTGGATGAGGTCAGCTCAGAGCCGGCAAAAGTCATATGCTGGCAGGAGGAGGAGACCACTGGAGTTTGATGATGACGACCACGTTTCCCTATGGGTCTCACCTCGACGTGAGTTACGGAGTTTTGGCCAAGGAGGAAAGTTGTCTACACGCTTCATCGGACCCTTCCAGGTCCTCAGCTAGATTGGCAAGGTGGTTTATCACCTGGATCTACCACCTCAGTTGCACCGAGTGCACGACGTCTTCCACGTATCTCAGCTGAGGAGATACGTGCATGACCCGACGCAAATCATTGACCATGGGGAGCTGGTCTTTGATGATGGGGCGACGTTTTCAGAGGTCCCAGTGGAGATTGAGGATCGACAGGAGCAGGTCCTACGTGGACGATCGATTCCTCTAGTGCGCTTTAGATGGCAGCACGGGAACCTCCAGGAGAGCACTTGGGAGCGGGAGGCTCAGATGCATGCTCAGTACCACATTTGTATCCCTAAGTTTGTGGTGAAGCTTTACGGGGATGTAAAGCCCTGTGGTGGGAGTAATGTAAAGACCCTTAAATTTCAAGGAATTTTTTTCTTAATTTTCTTTGGAATTTTACAAGAACGAAATTTCTGACGGCACCTGATTCCGAGGCCCGGTGTGCCCGGAATCATTTTCCGAAGTTTGGATCGGGTACGTTCAGTGAACAGACGAGCGGGTTTTTCTAACTTTTGAACCGGTGCTCGGAATCGAATTCTGAGGGCATCGATGAAATTGCAGTGCCGATATTCGCTTAGAAACGCCTCTTCCGGAGTTGCGTTTTCTCAGGTGTGGTTTTTAATTTTTGGGCTTAAGGTTAAGAAATAAAATAATTTTACAACAACTTTATTTTATTTCACTTAAGCCACTTGGAAGCCACTTTAAGCCACTTAAAAGCGGCTTAAACTGAGTTGACCTGGATAGGATGCTATCCAGAAATATCCTACCCCCTTGGTAGGATATTTGTGAGGTGGGGCCCGCACGAGCCCCGCCGTTTCTTTCCGCTAAGTAACGCACCCGCGAAAACCCGTCATTGTGAAAGTCAACTGACGCGTTTTCTAAATTCTTAACAGACCATTTAATTGGGCGGTTTTATTCGTGAATTAAATGGGCAGTTTCTTTCATTGAATTTATTCAACGAATTAATTCAATCGTTTCTTAACCAGTTTTCAATTCCTTGGCATAATAATAAAATAAGGCCAACGCACGACCTCTGGTTATTTGCGCGTTGAGAGGATTTAGCAGAATCCTCGTACCTTCTTTCTCCTTCGCGAAGAACGCGAAGAACGCGAAGAATGCTGTCATCCGCAGAAATCGACGACGCTCCAATCCGAGGCGTTCTTCCCCGCCCCGATCTCCGCTCACCAACCGTTTGAGGTGAGTGATTTCAGGTTTCTTCTAAAAGTTCTTTGTGGTTTAAAACAAAACATGTATTTAATTATTTATAATCAAAATCTGTTGTTTCTTGGTCCGTCGAGTTCGTCGA
Source organism: Viscum album (assembly GCA_963277665.1). Taxonomy (NCBI): domain Eukaryota; kingdom Viridiplantae; phylum Streptophyta; class Magnoliopsida; order Santalales; family Viscaceae; genus Viscum; species Viscum album. The sequence continues at coordinate 1,947,940,211 of OY728156.1, forward strand.
CGCAACGCCGGGTTCTACGACAACGCGATGCCCTTCCGCGACGACGCGACGATCTCCACCTTCTGCGACGAGCAATTCCGTGAAGAACGCTCACGCACGACGACTTGACGAGGTAGAGATTTTATATTTTGGAAATACCCCTCCTTATATTCCCGTGAACGTTCTTTAAAAATTAAAGAACCGGAATCAAGGAAACAATTTTATTTTATTAAAATTGTTGGTTCATGTGTTGAACATTTTATTTCTCCCGTTGATTATCTCTAACGCGGAGGGTGCGGGCCAAACGAACATGGCCCGACGACCCTCCGCCGTTCTTCGTTTTTGTGCGGATTCGGCGGGTGATGACAGAACGTGCTGCAACGGAAGTTTGATAATCCCGCAGTGAAGAACGAGTCCCGGGAGGAGCAGCGGCGCAGTCGGGAACAAAATCGGACCACCGGAGCGATCCTGGGGGCCTGCGGAACCCGCCGTCGCCGCGGGTCGCCGGCGCGGCGGCACCCCGCAAACCCGCGGCCGCGCGGGTCCGGTGCATTCAGACGCGGCAAAGCCGCATTCTTGATTCAGCGCGGCCCCACGCAGGGGGCTGCGCCCCACGGCGCCCTGTCCATTCGGCCGCTCGGCCGAACCGGGTCGGTTCGACCCTGTTCGGCCGACCCCGGGGGGGGGGGGGGGGGGGGGTGGGGGGGGGGGGGGTCGGACCGGGTCGGCCCGGACCCGGACCCACCGTCTTCGGACGGTTTTCGTTCAAATGCTCGTAACTTGAGATACGGGCCTCCGAACGATGCGCCGTCAGCGGAAACGCGATCCTTGGATAGAGACGGTCGTTTCGGTATATCGCACTCAAGGTTTCGGGGAACTTTGTGTTCGGCCGGGTTGGTTCGTACACGAAGCCAACCGGGTCCTCGGAGCGGAAACGCTCATATCATGAGCTACGGACGTCCGTTTGACATGCCGTCAACTTGGGTGGATTCCTCTAAGTTAAAAGGATCTTTTGGCTTACTCCGCTCGAAGTTTGGATGCCGTCGAAGTGCGGTCGGGTTGGTTTGCCCACAAAACCAACCGGGCCCTTGGAACGAAAAAGCCAATAACTTCCAGACCAGGCGTCCGATTGACGCACCGTCTGTTGCGTTGAGTTCCTATTGACGATACGGAACTTTTGGCATACTCCACCCGAGTTTTGGACGCAGTTGGATTTCGGCCGGGTTGGATCGTACCAAAAATCCAACCGGGCCCCTGGAAAGGAAAAGCTGATACCTTTCAGACATGACCTCCGTTTGACGTGCCGTCTGTTGCGTTGAGACCCCTATGACGAGGGGGTCCTTTGAGATACTTCTTAGTGGGACTTCGTGATACTTGGAGTATCAACCCGTAGCTCGTGGAGCGGACCCTCCCAGTGACGAGCTAGCGGAGTAGCAGCAGATCCTTGGCGGTGGAGGGCTTGGTTGTAGCAGCATACCCTTGGCGGTGGAGCGCTTGGTTGTAGCAACATACCCTTGGCGGTGGAGCGCTTGGTTGTAGCAGCATACCCTTGGCGGTGGAGCGCTTGGTTGTAGCAGCATACCCTTGGCGGTGGAGCGCTTGGTTGTAGCAGCATACCCTTGGCGGTGGAGCGCTCGGTTGTAGCGGCAGACCCGCGGTACTCGATAGAGGTGGTTCGCTTGGTTGTAGTGGCAGACACCACGATGCTGGAGACGAGCGTACGGAGTACGGAGACCGTGTAGCCGGCTGAGACCTGAAGACTGCTCGACCGACTCGACTTGGAGTGAGTCGACTAGCCTAGTGGACAGAGCGCCCGGTATTCGGCGGCAGACCCACGGCGGGCGGAGCGCCTGGTAGTTGGCAGCAGACCCGCGGTACTCGACTGGAGGAGTACCTCTGTAGGCTATTTGGGGTGAGCGCCCAGTATTTGGTAGCAGACCCTCAGCGGACGGGAGCGCCCGGTAGTTGGCAGTAGACCCGCGGTACTCAACAGGAGGAGTACCTCAGCAGTCTTAGGTTAGTGAGCAGTACCTCGGAGTCGTGACAGGACCACTGTACACTTCAGAGACGGGGGCTCTTGAGCAGTTACGGTTTTCGATAATGAAAATCCTGGTTTGAGCTGAGTCAATGATCCTTGTGTTTCCTCTTGATTGAGATGGGTTACCTGATAATTTTGGTATATGTATGGCCATATACCTATGACAGTTATCTGTTGAGTTTTCCCTTTGTGGATTACGTTTTGCTATCCTTTGTGGATTCTGTTGAGTTTTCCTGTGTGGATTACATTTCCTTTCCTTTGTGGATGGTGTTGAACTATCCTGTGTGGATTTACTGTTTACTCTCCTTCGTGGATTGTGTTGAACTATCCTGTGTGGATTTACTGTTTACTCTCCTTTGTGGATTGTGTTGTGCTATCCTGTGTGGGTATATGTTTGCTTTCTTGTGTGGACTGGGTTGTGCTTGGGTTTGGACGTTGGAGCCGAATGGGAATGGATGACTTAGGTATATATATGGGCATATACCTAGGCCATGTCAGATGTTACTTCGTGATTGCATCATTCATTTGTGGTTTATCCTTTGTGGATTTTGGGAGACCTTTGGGGGTCTCAGGGTCCCTACTGAGTAGCTTATACTCACCCCTGCACGGGCTTTGCCCGCACATCGTTGTGTTAGTTGCAGACGACGGACAGCGCTGATCGTGGTGGAGGCATGCTGAGCAGGACGGTACCTGGAGGTGGGACCACTGGGCGGAACGCACTCAGAGCGGACGGCTGATCCGAGGAGCCGTGGAGGCTATCTGTACCCACCCTTTAGGTGGGACTTCCAGAGGATGGCTCGACGCTGCAACTTTTCTTTTCAGTTGTTGTTTTTCCTTTCAGTTGGGCTTGTATTTCCGGCCCCTAGCACAACTTGTACAGTTTTTACTTAGTGTTTACTTTTCCGCTTGCTTACTCTGTGGTGCTTGTTTACTTTTCAAAGGCAATGCCTTCCCTCTTTCCGGGATTTACGCCTTGGTGCTAGTCGCCAGCCCTTGGCCTATGGAAGGCGGGCTTGGGGTAGTCACGGCACGGGCCCCGAGGACGGGTCGTGACAGATTGGTATCAGAGGTGGTCGGTTCTACCGCAGACTCTGATCTTTCTTCTATGTGAAGCAATAGTGTTTAGTGTATTGAGTGTGGTTATCGGTCCAGGGAGTCCAGGGTTGGTGCGGCGGCCGACGTATCCCTACACCAGGACCCTGAATTCCGATTTGCGACTTAATGCACGAAGACACTGATTGCATGTGTGTTTCCAGCAATTTTTAAAAGTCAGCTCAAACCAGGTCAGCTCACCAGGTTCTTATCATTTGACCGTATCACGTTGTTTCTTTCAGGATGCCTCCCCGCGGATGACCAGCTAGGGTTCCGAGGGGTTGAGCGTGGTGACAGCCTGCCCAGCGACGAGGCCTCGGTGCAGGGGCCCCTTGACAGCTGAGGCACCGGCAAGTACCTCTACCCGCTGAGCCACCGATGCTTCCAGCCACTGACGATGCACGTCGCTTGAGCGCACTGCATGAGTTCCAGCGCCAGAGGCCACCTAGGTTCTGGGGAGAGACGGAACCCGCAGGGTGGCTGAGGATTGGCTGGAAGCTGTGGTGGGGAGTTTTCAGGCTAGTGAGGATACCAACAGACCTCATGGTAATCCTCGAAGCGATCCTACTGTACGCAGCAGCAGGCCCGATGGTGGAGCTTGATGCTCCAGGTGCACGATGAGGCATCACTTCTATGGGAAGAACTCGAGAGCCTGTTCCGGGCAGAGTTTGTACCGGCCACCCTTCGAGCGGTGCGTATACATGAGCTACTCCAGCTGCGGTAGGGCAGCATGACAGGTAGCCCAGTACTCGGCGAGATTTACGGACCTCTCGCACTACTCTATAGATATGGTACGGGACCCGTTCTTCAGGGCCCGAACCTTCGATCAGGGACTCAGGAGAGAGATTAGAGCTTATGTAGTTCCACTCAGCATTCCGACGCAAACAGGGGTGCTGGAGCAAGCCCTCTTAGTGGAGAGTTTCCTTGCTGAGCAGTCTCCAGCAGCAAGACCCACTATGAGCCAGCATGCGGCAGAGTCTTCTACAGCATGCAGTAGACTGATGACGCAGAGGTCTAAGAGGGCTAGACCTACCGTGTGGCCGACTGCACGACTCAGGCTCAGTTGTGCGGGGGAGCCGGGGTGGAGTCAGAGCCAGGCGTGCCGAGAAGTGGGCAGTGTTACTCCTGTGGCGGGATTGGTCACATGGCTCATGACTGTCCGACCCGCCATGCTGATGATCAGCAGTTAAGTGAAGAACCTCCCAGGCAGAGGCAGAGGTTCGATCAGGGCTGACGGCAAGGAGCAGGCGACCATGGCAGAGGAGCTGGCCGTGTGTAGCAGGAGGTGGACGACGCTTCGGGGAGTTGCCACTACCACCACCAGGAGGTCCACCCCGACCGCACGGAGTTGGTGGACATGGGAGAGCTCAGCTTCAGGCAGCTGAGGCCTTCGATCATGGAGCTCTGGGAGCAGTTGGACAGGAGCGGAACTAGTGGATACTTCTTTTGTACTTCTAGTTCCTTATTGCTATTGTGTAGCGTCCTTGTAATATGAGCTGCAATAATAAAAGACGCTTACCTTTATGATGTTTTCCTTCCTATCCTCTTTTTCATTGTTACTAAGAGGTTCCGGTTTAGGACTATTGACTTGACCCTCACTTGTGGGACATCTACTGGGGGAGACCCAGTTACCACACACTGATGCCGACAGTGTGACTCAACCCTTGAGGCGAGAGTAATGGTTGGATCTCTTGGTAGTAGCGTCGAGGCCTTACGATGTCATCCTTGGTATGGATTAGTACCATCCATGTCGGGATTGACTGTATTAGGAAAAGGAAGTGGTTCATCCTGGGGATGAGACCAGATTTCTCTTATCGGCAAGGAAGAAATCTTAGCAGCTCTTGTGGGACCGGAGATGGTTCAGGCCACGACAGAGAAGGTCTAGGTCATCTGGGAGTGGATGAGGTCAGCTCAGAGTCGGCAGAAGTCATATACTGGCAGGAGGCAGAGACCACTGGAGTTTGAGGATGACGACCACGTTTCCCTATGGGTCTCACCTCGATGTGAGTTATGGAGTTTTTTCCATGGAGGCACGTTGTCTCCACGCTTCATCGGGACCCTTCCAGGTCCTCATCTAGATTGGCAAGGTGGCTTATCACCTGGATCTACCACCTCAGTTGCACCGGGGTGCACGACGTCTTCCACGTATCTCAGCTGAGGAGATACGTGCACGACCCGACGCAAATATTTGACCATGTGGAGCTGGTCTTTGATGATGGGGCGACGTTTTCGAAGGTCCCAGTGGAGATTGAGGATCGACAGGAGCAGGTCCTACGTGGACGATCGATTACTCTAGTGCGCTTCAGATGGCAGCACGGGGAACCTCCAGGAGAGAACTTGGGAGCTGAAGGCTCAGATGTGTGCTCAGTTCCAACTTTGTATCCCTAAGTTTGTGGTGAAGCTTTACGGGGACGTAAAGCCCTGTGGTGGGAGTAATGTAAAGACCCGTAAATTTCAAGGAAATTTTTTTCTTAATTTTCTTTGGAATTTTACAAGAACGCAGTTTTTGACGGCAGCCTGGAATCATTTTCCGAAGTTTGGCTCGGGTACGTTCAGTGAACGGACGAGCGAGTTTTTCTAACTTTTGAACCGGTGCCCGGAATCGAATTCTGAGGGCACCGATGAAATCGCAACGCCGGTATTCGCTTAGATTCGCCTCTTCCGGAGTTGCGTTTGCTCGGGTGTGGTTTTTAATTTTTGGGCTTAAGGTTAAGAAATAACATAATTTTACGACAACTTTATTTTATTTCACTTAAGCCACTTGGAAGCCACTTTAAGCCACTTAAGAGCGGCTTAAACTGAGTTGATCTGGATAGGATGCTATCCAGAAATATCCTACCCCCTTGGTAGGATATTTGTGAGGTGGGGCCCGCACGAGCCCCGCCGTTTCTTTCCGCTAAGTAATGCACCCGCGAAAACCCGTCATTGTGAAAGTCAACTGACGCGTTTTCTAAATTCTTAACAGACCATTTAATTGGGCGGTTTTATTCGTGAATTAAATGGGCAGTTTCTTTCGTTGAATTAATTCAACGAATTAATTCAATCGTTTCTTAACCAGTTTTCAATTCCTTGGCGTAATAATAAAATAAGGCCAACGCACGACCTCTGGTTATTTGCGCGTTGAGAGGATTTAGCAGAATCCTCGTACCTTCTTTCTCCTTTGCGAAGAACGCGAAGAACGCAAAGAACGCGAAGAACGCCGTCATCCGCGGAAATCGACGATGCTCCAATCCGAGACGTTCTTCCCCGCCCTGATCTCCGATCACCAACCGTTTGAGGTGAGTGATTTCGGGTTTCTTCTAAAAGTTCTTTGTGGTTTAAAACGAAACACGGATTTAATTATTTATAATCAAAATCTGTTGTTTCTTGGTCCGTCGAGTTCGTCGACACAACAACGGGTTCTACGACGACGCGACGCCCTTCCGCGACGACGCGACGATCTCCACCTTCCGCGACGAGCAATTCCGCGAAGAACGCTCACCAACGACGACTTGGCGAGGTAGTGATTTTATATTTTGGAAATACCCCTCCTTATATTCCTGTGAACGTTCTTTAAAAATTAAAGAACCCGAATCAAAGAAACAATTTTGTTTTATTAAAATTGTTGGTTCATGTGTTGAACATTTTATTTTCTCCCGTTGATTATCTCTAACGCGGAGGGTGCGGGCCAAACGAACACGGCCCGACGACCCTCCGCCGTTATTCGTTTTTGTGCGGATTCGGCGGGCGATGACGGAACGTGCCACAACGGAAGTTTGATGATCCCGCAGTGAAGAACGAGTCCCGGGAGGAGCAGCGGCGCAGTTGGGAACAAAATCGGACCACCGGAGCGATCCCGGTGGCCCGCGGAACCCGCCGGCGGTGCGGGTCGCCGGTGCGAGGGCACCCGCAAACCCGCAGCCGTGCGGGTCTGGTGCATTCGGACGCGGAAAAGCCGCGTCCTTGACTCAACGCGGCCCCACGCGGGGGGCCGCGGCGCCTCCAGGCCACCGGGGCAGCGCCCCGCGGCGCCCTGGCCGTTCAGCCGCTCGGCCGAACCGAGCCAGGCCGGTCCAACTGGCCGGGCCGTGCCCTCGCCGGACCGGGTCGGTTCGACCCAGTTCGGCCGACCCCGGGGGGGGGGGGGGGGGGGGGGGGGGGGGGGGGGGGGGGGGGTCGGACCGGGTCAGCCCGGACCCGGACCCCCTGTCTTCGGACGATTTTCGTTCAAATGCACGTAAATTGAGCTACGGGCCTCCGAACGACACGCCGTCAGTGGAAACACGATCCTTGGATCGAGGCGGTCGTTTCGATATATCGCACTCAAGGTTTCGGGGAACTTTGGGTTTTGCCGGGTTGGTTCATACACGAAGCCAACCGGGTCCTCGGAGCGGAAACGCTCATATCTTGAGCTACGGACGTCCGTTTGACGTGCCGTCAACTTGGGTGGATTCCTCTAAGTGAGACGAATCTTTTGGCTTACTCCGATCGAATTTTGGATGTCGTCGGAGTGCGGTCGGGTTGGTTCGCCCACGAAACCAACAGAGCCCTTGGAACAAAAAAGCCAATAACTTCCAGACCAGGCGTCCGATTGACGCGCCGTCTGTTGCGTTGAGTTCCTCTTGACGATACGAAACTTTTGGCATACTCCGCCTGAGTTTTGGACGCAGTTGGATTTCGGCCGGGTTGGATCGTACCAAAAATCCAACCGGGCCCCTGGAACGGAAAAGCTGATACCTTTCAGACAGGACCTCCATTTGACGTGTCGTCTATTGCGTTGAGACCCCTATGACGAGGTGGTCCTTTTAGATACTTCTTAGTGGGACTTTGTGATACTTGGAGTATCAACCCGTAGCTCGTGGAGCGGACCCTCCCAGTGACGAGCTAGCGGAGTAGAAACAGATCCTTGGCGGTGGAGCGCTTGGTTGTAGCAGCATACCCTTGGCGGTGGAGCGCTTGGTTGTAGCAGCATACCCTTAGCGGTGGAGCGCTTGGTTTTAGCAGCATACCCTTGGCGGTGGAGTGCTTGGTTGTAGCAGCATACCCTTGGCGGTGGCGCGCTTGGTTGTAGCAGCATACCTTTGGCGGTGGGGCGCTTGGTTGTAGCAGCATACCCTTGGCGGTGGGGCACTTGGTTGTAGCAGCATACCCTTGGCGGTGTAGCGCTCGGTTGTAGCAGCATACCCTTGGCCATGGAGCGCTTGGTTGTAGCAGCATATCCTTGGCAGTGGAGCGCTCGGTTGTAGCGGCAGACCCGCGGTACTCGATAGAGGTGGTGTGCTTGGTTGTAGCGACAGACCTGCGATACTGGAGACGAGTGTACGGAGTACGGAGACCGTGTAGCCGGCTGAGACCTGAAGACTGCTTGACCGACTCGACTTGGAGTGAGTCGACTAGCCCAGTGGACAGAGCGCTCGGTATTCGGCGGCAGACCCACGGCGGACGGTGCGCCTGGTAGTTGGCAGCAGACCCGCGATACTCGACTGGAGGAGTACCTCTGTAGGCTATTTGGGTGAGCGCCCGATATTTGGCAGTAGATCCTCAGCGGACGGAGTGCCCGGTAGTTGGCAGCAGACCCACGGTACTCGACAGGAGGAGTACCTCAGCAGTCTTAGGTTAGTGAGCAGTACCTCGTAGTAGTGACAGGACCACTGTACACTTCAGAGACGGGGCTCTTCAGCAGTTACGGTTTCAATAATGAAAATCATGGTTTGAGCTGAGTCAATGATCCTTGTGTTTCCTCCTGATTGAGATGGGTTACCTGATAATTTTGGTATATGTATGGGCATATACCTATGAGAGTTATCTGTTGAGTTTTCCTGTGTGGATTACGTTTTGCTATCCTTTGTGGATTCTGTTGAGTTTTCCTGTGTGGATTACATTTCCTTTCCTTTGGGGATGGTGTTGAACTATCCTGTGTGGATTTACTGTTTACTCTCCTTCGTGGATTGTGTTGAACTATCCTGTGTGGATTTACTGTTTACTCTCCTTTGTGGATTGTGTTGTGCTATCCTGTGTGGGTATACGTTTGCTTTCCTGTGTGGACTAGGTTGTGCTTGGGCTCGGACGTTGGAGCCGAACGGGAATGGATGACTTAGGTATATGTATGAGAATATACCTAAGCCGTGTCAGATGTTACTTCGTGATTGCATCATTCATTTGTGGTTTATCCTTTGTGGATTTCGGGAGACCTTTGGGGGTCTCGGGGTCCCTACTGAGTAGCTTATACTCACCCCTGCACGGGCTTTGCCCACACATCGTTGTGTTGGTTGCAGACGACAGACAGCGCTGATCGTGGTGGAGGCGTGCGGAGCAGGACGGTACCTAGAGGTGGACCACTGGACAGAACGCACTTGGAGTGGACGGCTGATCCGAGGAGCTGTGGAGGCTATCTGTACCCACCCTTCAGGTGGGACTTCCAGAGGACGGCTCGACGCTGCAGCTTTTCTTTTCAGTTGCTGTTTTTCCCTTTCAGTTGTACTTTACAGTTGGGCTTGTATTTCCGGCCCCTTTTACTTTCAGCACAGCTTGAACAGTTTTTACTTAGTGTTTACTTTTCCACTTTCTTACTCTGTGGTGCTTGTTTACTTTCCAAATGAAATGCCTTCCCTCTTTCCGGGATTTACGCCTTGGTGCTAGTCGCCAGCCCCTGGCCTATGGAAGGCGGGTTTGGGGTAGTCACGGCACGGGCCCTGAGGACGGGTCGTGACAATATAGTTATTGCTAACCTTATTAATATTATTAATTTTTCTGATGTTTTAATTAAGTTATTAATATGGACATCATTAACATTATTAAGTTATTATTTTTAATGTTTTTAATTTGAGTATATTATTATTTTGAATATGACTATTATTATAATTATTTTTCTTAGTTTGATTTTTTTACTTCTATTTTTATCTTAATTCTTTTTTTAGGGTTTCTTGTGCATGGAATCCCTCTCCCCTACCCCTTGGCGTCGCGTTGCAGGTTCCGCCCCCTCTTCTCGGTTCTTCTCGCGCCCCGCATTGGCCGCTCCACCACATGGCGACAGCCCTCCTTCCTCTGTTCGGTGAACCCCAACGCCCCTCCTGCTCTGTCTGGTCCTTCTTCCCCTTCTCCCTCGCACCCTGTCCCCCGCTCAAAACCACAAAAATCCCCGCCAAAGACCTCCCAAGCCGGATTCCCCTTCCCGTCGCACAAATTCCCCCCTTGGCCTCTCCTCGGTCCTCCACACCCTATAGCCGTCGACCCCCCCTGGTTTCCCTCGTTTCCCATTGGACCCCTCTTACCCAGCCTTTCCGGCGCCCCCCTCTCAGCCGGTGCCCTCATTTCTCCTTTCCAACCAGGTTTTGTAGCATGAAAAACCACCGATGGCCTCCTCTTGTCTCCGGCCAGCCTCCCACAGCCTCTCCTCTGGTGTGTCTTCCCTCATCTAGTTGTTTCTTCAATATTGGGGCTTGTCGGGTTAGGGTTTTAGGTTGTGGTTGGTTTAATTTTGATGCAAAGTGATTGGTATTATGTTTTTAGGACATACCCATGTTGTTTGAGCTTGATCTTGATGTGGAGTGATCTTTGGATGTTATTAATATTTTCATGACTTATTATATACTCTCTTTACTTATTTTATATGAAATGTGCTTAATTTTTATGAAATGTTAATGTTTTAATACTGAGTATAATTTTTGAACATTTTTAGAAGTAATCCAATTGATTCAGTTTACTATATTATTTATAACTATCACACTACTAATCCAAATTGTGTGGTTCTTGTTTTTTAGTATTTCTAATTCAATATCTAACATTTCATTAGAAGAGATCATGTGCCAATTCTGCCATTGGAAGGCCCATATGGACCACACAAGAAGACCCACAGAATCTGTGAGGAAACTGGACCATCCATGAAGATTGAATTACTGGGCTCAATAAATAAGTGAAAATTCATTAATTCTCCTTAAAAATTTGGATAACAATGCAAGGAGTAATGGATAAAAATTTGCCCAACTCCAAGAACAAGGGTCTCAACTAATGCTTTGAAGTCCAGCCCACCATTCTGGACGAGAATTAAAATCTGGGCACTATTCAGAAAAAATCTCATGATGTACTCATAAAATCAATATGAGATTTTGCAGTGTGAAATATGAGTTGTAGGAGGCCAACTTTGTTGAATAAATATTTCGGAGTTGAAGGTATCTTCCTATTCCGAAACGCATTCACATTCTGGCCTTCAAAAAGTTTGGATTTAAATGGACAGATTGACTTTGTTTAATCAACCGGCCATAACATTGGGTACTTAAGTCCAATGGCCTCCAAATTTTCATAATATACATATGATATGTTTATCTACAACTTGTAAGAAGATCATATATCAATATTCCACCGTATAATTTAACAAATTGTCGATGCAAGTGGAGGGTCAGTTTTGGAATGCAAACTGCCCACAACATTGGGCTATAAATACACCCCCTCCTCTCCTTACAAAGAGTTGGAATTTCAAAAGAGGGGAGAACATATTTTCATGAACAAAACCTTTTCAAGGGATTGGGAGGACCTCTCATACTCAAGTTTTCACTTGAGATACCTTCCTCCTCTCTTTGTTTTCATTTACTTTTGTGTTGTTCGTTATTGTAATATTGTAAGTCTCTTTCTTTGTAATTCTGTTTTAATGAAAGTTTCTTCTTCAATATCTCTTATTATCATCCGAATTCTATAGATTAATATTAATGTTCTTAAAATAGTTCAAATACAGTTTAATCCCCTTCCCTTATTTTTCTTCCTCATTCAATCGAAATTCTATTTTTAATTTTCATCATAGTTTGTGTGCGAGTGTTCGATGCACAACTCATTTCTTATCCCTTTCTTTTTCTTCTCTTGTTAATTCATCATCATAAATATATAAATCAAATTAATATTAATATCAATGGATGAGTAAATCATTTATTGGGGTGAGTCAAAATTTAGGGATGTTAAGTGTTTGAGAGTATTTTCTCGATGAATATTCTTTAATTTAACATTGTGTATGTTGGACTTAACATGACATGCATTAATGACTTTTTTTTACAACGTGTGGTTTCAATGGATTATTAGAACCATAAATACACTACCATAAACAAGATCCTATTAAGATTATAACCCTATGTTATCTTAAGTATTGGATTAAAGCCTCATCATTTAGTAATTCCAATCAACATTATCTTGTGAAGTGAGTGTTAAATTAAATGCAATATAAAGCAAAGCTCAAGGATATCACAAGCATAAATCCCTAAAAATGAACTCACCCAAATATTTATCAATTTTTTAAATCAAACATCATCCATTAGTTTTTTCATAAGCTCTGTAAACAAACCCCCCAATCAGAATACAATAAACTAAAGACAACCGTATATTTAAAAAGTATCATTGTAGAGGATCCGACCAGAGTGCTGCTATACACATTAGCAGAGCACCAGAACCTTGATTGGTCGATATGAAACAATAGGCCGTGTGATTCAAATGGATCCATTGCTGGGGATGGTGCTTTTAGTAGCCATTAGTTTCTGGTTATTTTTAAAAAAAACACAAAATTTAAAAAAATTGAAAAAAAACACAAATAAAAACGAGCTTTCTCGTAAAAATCATAAACGGAAAACACACAAAGAAAAACCCATCTTCTTTTTCCTTACAAAATCTTTTTGAATGCCTTGTATCCTCTGAAACAATCCCTTGGATTTGTTTGACCCTGAAATTGAGCTTACACTTCACCAACTTTGGAATAACATAAGATATAATCAAATAATTCAAGAACCAGTCCTTGTACAACCAATCAAATTTGAAATGACCAATCTTAGGGAACAAACACTTAAAGAACTTTCTACCCATGATATGAATTACCAACCTCTTGGTATTCAGTATCCAAACATAGAGTCTGACTTCAAACTCAAATCAGGATTGATTCATCTTCTTCATCACATCCATGGGCTAGCCGGTGATGATCCACATCTTCATCTTAAAGAGTTCAAAGTGGTGTGATCTACCATGAAGTCTCAAGGGGTTTCTGAGGAACAAATCAAACTCCGAGAATTCCCTTTCTCCCTAGCTGACACTACTAAGTCATGGCTCTACTACCTTCCTCCTAGTTCCATAACCACATGGAATGACTTGAAGCGACTCTTCTTAGAGAAATTCTTTCCTGCTTCTCATACTTCTTCTGTTCGAAAGGAAATAACTGGTATTTGTCAATTCCCAAATGAATCACTCCATGAATACTGGGAGAGGTTGAAAAAGTTTTTTTCAAACTACCCACATCACCAAATTCCTGACCGACTCTTGATCCCATACTTCTATGAGGGGTTATTGTCTATGGATATAACCCTCATGGATGCCACAAGTGGCGGTGCTCTTGTTGATAAAACTCCCACAACTATAAGAGATCTCATAAGTAACATGGCAGCAAACACACAACAATTACATACTCGAGCACATGATCAAGTCAAACAAGCCCAAGATAATCAATCAATAGAGCTGAACAACATGACCAAGTGGATGAGTGAACTTACATGTCTTGTGAGACAACTAGTTGTGGCTACCAAAGCCCCAACCTCATCTTCTCCACAATCAATGTTTCCTGGACCTGTCAAAAACTGTGGAATCTGTAACTCTACATCTCATCCAACTGAGACAAGTCCCCAACTTCAAGAGGATTAATCCGATTCATCTGGACCAATGGAGCTCAATGCAGCATATGCTCAATGGAACACCAACCCCCCAACTATCAGGTCTGTTTGTTAGAAACTTTAACCAACCTCACTCTGAGCCCTTCTCTTCTACATATAACCCTAACTTGAGATATGGGAATCCCATTTCTCATACCCCTCAGTTCCCTCCTAAACCCCAAACCATTTCCAATTTGGTCAAGGTGTTGGTAACTTCCAACAACCATTCCCTTTTGTCCCTCAACCTCAAAGGATCAATCCCCCTATTCCTCCTTCAGGATTACACTATCATAGTGTGCCTTCCCAATTCACAAACCAATACAGTCGCTTTCACAAGAACCAAAATCACGGTAATCCCAATCCAGGAAAAGACTCTTCTTCCAAGCAACCACGGGAAAGCGCTGTAAATGATCTTTCCTCCTTCACCCATTCTATCCTAAAAAATATTGAAACCCAAGTTGGTCAACTTGCGTCCCACCTTAGTCAGCTGAAACCATCCAATTCTTCCCAACTCCCAGCTCAACCATTACCCAACCCCAAGGGTAATGTAAATGCAATTGCACTTATATCAGGAAAGAAAATTGATATGCCTCATATTGAGTCCTTCATCCCTCCTTTGAATGTAGACCTATAAAATTAAAAGAAAAAGAAATATGAAAAGGGACCAGAATCCATTCCCTCACCTCCTTGTATTCCACATAAGAACCCAATTCCTTTTCCTCACTCCAATTCTTAGATAAAGAATTCCTTTGAACCCGATCCGGAAATGATCGACATTTTTAGATGTGTTGAAGTCAACATTCCCCTCTTAGATGGAATACAACAAATACCTAAGTATGCCAAGTTTCTTAACGAATTGTTCTCCCACAAGAGCCAACTAGGAACTTTCAAAATGATTCCACCCAAAAGTCTATTCCCATAAAGTGAAAAGATCCAGTTCCATGCCAAATATGAAGTTCAAACATTGATGATGAACTCATAGACATAAGAGCCTCAATTAATTTCATGCCCAAATCCACCTTCTCCAACCTTGGTCTAGGTCCCTTGCACCTAACCAGTGTTTTAATTCAGTTAGCCAATCGAAGCATATCCAGTCCTGAGGGAATAATTGAGGGTGTCCTTGTTCGGGTTAATGTTCTTATCTTCCCAGCCGATTTCTATGTTATTGACATGGAAGGTGAGACGAATTCTTCTCGATCTCCCCTAATTCTAGGAAGACCATTCCTTATGACATCGAAAAACAAAATTGATGTCCATGCTGGCATCTTATCCATGGAATTTGGTGACCAAATGGTCAAGTTCAATATTTTTCAATCCATACGGTACCCATAAGAGAATGAATCTGCATTCTATATGCATTCTTATGAAATTCTAACTGAGATGGTGTTGAATCCCAATCCATCATATTCTTCACGTTCTATTGATATAGGAGTTTGTTAATATTGCATCCTCATTAACCAAGTCATAAATGGATAAGTTGATGTTGACATTACAAATGCAGACTCCATTGATCTAAAGGATCTTGAAAACTCTTTGGAATCCCATCTCACCTCTGAACTCCAATGCTCCAACATGGATGATAATAAAGAAAATGAACTTGAATGCTCATTTGTTGATTCAGATCAGATTATCCAACATTCATTATTTTTTATATGTGATTCTGAAAATTCCGTTATATGTGAGGTGAACCTTGAACCAATGTGTTTATCTTGTCCCAATGGGAGTAAAGTTTGTGAGATTTGGACCATAATTAATAAAGTGGTCACAGGTGAGGTTGAAATTGACCACACATTGGAAAACAACATTGATATAAAGGATATTGAAAAATTTATTCAGTTTATGACTCCACTGATCCTCATTACTCTACGTTAGTAAGTGATGAAATAAATGAGTAACAAACAATTGGGATCTCATACTATGGTTTCATGTTATCTGAACCTTACATAAATGAACCATCAGAATTGAGACATCTTCTTGAATTTCAAAGCATAGAAAACCTACACTTTGTGGACAACATCATTCCTTAAGTTGAAGACCAAAGGTAGGATAGTCATATTCTCTTTCCACCCCCATTGAATTGAAAGAGAAAAAATAAGGAAGGGACGAAATTATCCAATGAATCATTAGGCCTCACAAAGAAATGTTTTTCAGGAATCACACTGGAGTTGTGAAAATACGGTGGCCACCGTCAGACTATGGGTAGTCCACTACAATTTTCTAGCTATAGACAAATAAATGGAGTGCTTCTTGGGAGGCAAACCATGTTTTCTTTTACTTTTATGAAACATTTTTTTTAGTTTTTCATTAGATGAATAATGATTTTTCTTTTTCAGGTAACAACACACTATCCTTAAACCACCTCAACTTCCAATGGATCCCAAACTTCTACAATAAACCCACCACTGGATGGAGATGGCAACCCACCAAATCCAAACCAGGGGGCACCTCTTTCCCTTTAACTCCTCTTCTCTCTCTCTCTATGTCTTCCTCTCTCTACCTTTTTATTCTTCTTACTCTCTCTTTCATTTTTTACCACTTCCCTCATCAATCCCTTTCATTTTATCTTTCCCTTTTGTGTGGGTGTGTATTTTCCAAAAAAACTAAAAAACTAATGAAAATAAAAAAATGAAAAAAAGAGTCATACTTACTCACCATCTAGTTTTGAAATATTGTCCAACCATTTTGGGGAGTCAAAAGACATTTTTTCATCTCAGAAAAATTCTATCTTCATCATGACTTTGGATAAGGAATCTTGTGTCAAAACCAAAAAATTTTGAATGCTCAATTTTTGATTTGGAAAAGGATTTTCCTCACCCATGAGGAAATTTTTTTTATTTAATTCAAAGGCCCCCTATGGCCATCTTTTCAAAATGTGTGTTTTCACCCTCATTTGTGAGTCTTGAGTTTGTGGACCTTTGAGCTGAATTTCCAACTTTAGTGTGAATTAATATGATAGAGGCATTTTATGAACCCCATGAAAATTAAAATTAACAAATAGCCTCCCATAAACCAAACATTAATCCTCCTTTTGAAATACCCTTAGAGCCTATGAAACCCTTTTCTATGATAGACACATTACAAGCCCAATACCTTATCCCACCCAATATTAACATGGATTTTCATTGCATAATTTTTTCAAATTTAAGTGTGGGGGGGGGGGTGGGAATGGATTTCATTTTGGGTACCCTTTTGTTGATTTTCACCATGTTATCATATGATTAAAGGCAAGTATATATTTTATTCTGGGGGAGAGGTTTTCATTCATTGAGTTTTGGGAATGTATATATGCTTATCTTGTACAATTGAAAAGTGTTTAAAAAAATCAAAAAAAAAAAAAAAATTCAAACAAATGAAAATAAGATTGGGTTGTGTCTTAGGTGGGTCAAAAATCACTCTTCCTCAAATTTTTATCTTATTATTACTATTTCAATTAGTGTCATGAGGAGATCAATCATGGGTTGGGAGATCAGTGTGAGATCTATTTTAAGTTCATCATTCAAAAAATTTAAAAAAAAAGAAAAAGAAAAAAATAAACACTTATGTCATTGGGAAAAGTTTTGTAGTTTGTAAATATTTCATCTTCTCATCCACTTAAAATTTCTATTATCTTTTGTGTATTATTTCACAATAATTCCCTTGTAAATATGTGCTTCCATTTAATTCCTTATTTCATTTCAAAAAAAATATGCATTGATTTTTCCATGTTAGCGTTTTACCACCTTTTCCTATCTTTTGGATATCATCTTCCTACCATCCTATAGCCACAAAAAACCCCTAAAAGACCTATTGATTCTTGTGAAACTTTGGAGAGGGAGTGGAAGATAAGATATATTACAAAATATATGATTTTCACTCTTGATTGGTGAATGAGTGAGGCTCCATAAATTAATTTTATCATCTTCAGAGGAGTAAGTTTTGTGTGCCACTATTTTCCATTTCTAAATTTGAGCATAAAAAAGTGTTTTTTTTGAACATTGTTTCTATAACAATTTTTGGTGGAATTCAATATGGATGAGTGATTTTGTCTAAACCTCTATTCTCTTTTGTTTTATTTTAATTTAAATAACTTGACTCAAATCATTTAAATATTTAATTAAAGTTATTTGTTTAATTTTTCTAAATAATCATGTAATTTATTTATTTTTCATTATAATTTATTCATTTCAACATAAGTTGAATAAAAAAATGTAAAATAACTAATTTGAATATTTAAAATAAATCAACTGATTAGAAATTTAATTTTTTTAATGTTTTTATATTTTAAAATACCTTGAATATTTTGACTTAATGTTTTTAATTTTAAAATAAATAAGTTGAGTATTTAAAATTTAAATGACATGGATGTTTAGTTTTAAGAGAATAAATTAATGATTTTGTATTTTAAAAGAAAAATTTTATTGTTATAGGTTTTTAATATACTTCCTTCTTTATTTTTGCAAATATTATACGCAGATATCATGTTTTTATAGTTCTTGAATCACATTGTTTTCTTGTTTAATATATTTTCTTTCTTTTTGTGAAATTTAATATATTGGAAAACATACATTTTATTGTATCTATTTAATTCAATATTTTATTTTCAAATTATTTCATTTTGTTAAGATTTTCCGTATTAAATTAAATTATTTTATTTATTAGGGATTTATTCATATACTTAAAATCCTTATACAAATTAAATTTTGGAAAAGGAATATTGCGGGTGCATGGGTTATAGTGGGTGATACAAGAAAAGGTGGGTGTAGTTGAAGTTTTTGAGGACCCTTGGGAATTTCCATCAAAGAGGAAGAGCGACCATATAATAAATTTTAAAGAGGCGGTGGATTCAGTAAACATAAAACATTATAAACATGCTTATTTCATGAAGAATGATATTGAAAAATAGGGTTAAATGATTTTGGAATAGGGTTTTATCATACATAACATTATCCCATACTATATTCTAATAATTTTAGTAAATATTAAATATGGTCGCTGGAGAATGATCATGGATTACCAAGAGTTCAATAGTTTGGCGGTGATGGACAGGTAGCTAATTCAACTAATATAAGAGATAATGGTTGAGTTTCATAATGAGGAATATTTTACAAAGGTGGGTTTGAAATCTTGTTTCCACCAGGTATGAATAAAAGAGGAAGATATTCAGAAGACTATGTTCAAGACGCATAATGGGTATTTAGAATACCTTTTTATGCCCTTCAGATTGATGAATTCACCGATGAAAATCCAACAGGTCAAAGCGTGCAAGAAAAATATGTTAATTTCACAATGTTGACTACCAAACACATGAAATTTCTATGTAATATAATCCCTTAATCATAATATCTCATCAATGTGGTTAATTTTGTTGCCAATCTATCTTCTTGCTTTGTCTTTCTTTGTGTATTTGAAAGAAAATCGTTGTTACCCCATGACCATGGAATTTAATGCGATATTTCTATTTCAATAAAGGGGATGAGATTTCAACTTCCATTAATATATATGGGAAAAATTATTCCTTGAGTTATTCATTAATAATGTTTCATTAATGGAAAACCTAATGTACCCTACTTCCTATGAATATATGGCATCACGGTTTTGGTGAGTACATCAAAGTATGTGAATGATGACATGAATTAATAATAATCTAAATGTTCTTGAACCATCACAAATTCCCATAGATGGGAAATTCTAATGAAACACATACATGTGGAATTCCTATAGGTATTTCTATTCACATAATCTCCCATCTTAAAGAATACCATTTTTGAACTTAATGAGATAAAGTTTCATATTCCTATGGGTACTCATACCTAACAGTCAACATTCCATTTGTCCCTTCATAGAATGTTATCCAACCATTGATTAATATTTAAGAATATCATCATGGAATTTCAAATTTCTCATCATAGCACAGAAGTACTGTGGCCTTTTTAATGAAATATATATTCTAGTACATTATTACATTAATGCCATTCAGACCAGTAAACAATATGTAACTAGAATATCTTTATTAGTACTCAATTTTTTGAATATACATGTAATGAAAAGTACAAAAATTTGGTTCTAGAACACCAAATAGAACATAAAAAACACGTGGATGAAAAAAGAGTGGAGTAGCACACAATTTTAACAAAATATATGAAGGTAAGAACAAAAGTAATAAAATTTGAGGTTGGTTGGAATAAGTGAAACTAACATAATAAACCCAACAAGTAAATTTTATATAGTTACATTAGGGTCACAAATCAAATGCATATGTCGATTGACATAGATATGTGGCATTAATGTTTTATTTTATTGAAGGAAATCATTTGGGAAGACATTATGGTTACATTATGAAATAATTTATTCATTTTAACAAAAAAACATATAATGAAACATTGATTTATTTTTCATTATCCATTATAGAGTATTATTTATATGTTTTTTAGAATAAATTAATATTAGTGATAACCAAAAAGATTTATTGATCCATTCAGACACTTCTGGCGTAAGAATATCTCTAGGATGTTGAGGGGAATGTAAATCCCCAACCTCCAGTTGTGTATGCACAAATGATAAAACAAGAAAAATAAAATTCATTCATTACCTATCATGAGGATGAATCATTTCATGTGAATTATAATTAATAATATTTTATTTTAAATTATTTATAGTATTAAATTTTATTAAAAATTATAAATTTATGAAACATAAAATGAGTGACGAGAATAAATAGTGCAGATTTAAACCCATGTACTCTTACCATAAAGAAAGGATTAAGTATTCTTCACTTGAAAAAATTGTATCCAACAAAAATCTATAGTAAATTTTTTAGGTGATATAAAATAACAACATAATTATGTTGCTTTATCTATATACATATTGATGAATTTAAAACTAACTCTACTTCTATCCAACATCATATTCTATGGAAGGGGGATCATGTAAATAAAGAAGGAAAATGATAGATGACATCACAAAAAATGTAAGAGAATCATGTGTAAGTATGACATAATAGTTATTTTTTATTATTTATAATAATATAATACAAAATATATACTTATGTTTTTATAGTTTTTTTATAGTTTAGACACAAGAATCGTTATTAGTTTTACTAGAATAACGACTACTTACAATGGATTATGACCATCCAAAACAATATGACAATGTTAAAGGTGATGGTTTTGAAGTGTCACATTGAAAACAAAATTGAGAAAACAAAGTCACATGGGGATGTAAATAAGAAAATGAAATATATTCAGAAAAAAAGATTCTCTAAAAGAAATTATTATCAATTGGGGTTTTATTAAGAAGTATATGCAAAGTGGCGAAGGTGAACTAACAATAGATAAAAAACCAATACATGAAGACTCAGACCCCACTAGATTTGGGGATAGCCATTCCCCTCAAGAACCTTCCTTACCCATGAAAATCTATTAATTTATAATAATTTTTTATAAATGTGAATCAAATAACTACCGATAACTTTATACGTTACAAAATTATGCATGTTGAAAGTGAAGGTGATTTATAATTAGTATCACCCACCCATAAAATTATTGTTAGGAGTACACTATACAATATGAAAGGAGATACAATTCATAATAAACAACTCCCAAAAGATCACATGAGAGTGTGTTTTTATGTATCTCATGAGTCGAGCATAAAGTTTAATGTACCCTTTATATTTTGGATGTTACCGTGGATGAACATTATATTGGTGAAGTTTTTTGAAAGTGTCTAATAACATTTATTAGAAAAAGTGGAAGCGATTAAAACCATAGTCTAAGGATCTTCATGAAAGAAATAGAAAACCTAAATAAAAACTAAAATGAAGAATACAGTAAATTTTTATACATTACATAGAAGATCCATTGAAACCATTCTATATTTTTCTGATATGTTTGATAAAGATCACAATATTCTCAAAAAAATTCATCATACCTCTGTAGTGTATCTACGAGCTAATCTGAATCATCTTTCATACATAAGGTATTCAACTTTTCTTCATATCATGCTAGTACCTCTATTTGAAAAGGAGAGCGATACATGATTGTATTAGTTCATGGATTATTGACCATGATTGAGAAAACACCCATGAAAAATTTCCATCAATTGTCAATAATATATATATCTATTTTAAAACACTCTTTGACCGCTACTACATTTACTAATGTGATTATATCATAAGAGTAAATTCCATGGCCAATGAATTCATTTCATGAATTCAAACACCCCTATATCATTATATATCATGTAAAACCAAAATAAATTATGATTTAAATGAGTTGAACTGATATAATATTATCACATTGAATATTTAGTCGTTTATTTGATTAAAAGGTAGTATCATGCATGAAATACTATTCCATGCTTGTATCTTGATATTTCATGCACATGATATATCCCAGCATCACATAAATGCTATAACATTAGGGATATCTCCATCAATATCCCACATAACTGAAGCTTAATAAACCTTGTACCATTTCACATTATATTTTATCATATACAATAACTCCTGGAACCATATCCAAAACTCATTTTTATATCTTCCCAAACACTTTTAGAAATCTATCATTAACAATACCTTGTATCACATCATATGTAATACCTTATAAAAACCCATCCCAAACACTTTTGGATTAAGTCTAAAACACGTTTAGAGTAGTTCACTAAGTAAAACATGATCCCCATTATATAAACCAAATTGTGTAAACCTATAGGAATTTATAGAAATGACAATAAATATAAGTCATTTTATCCATATATGTTATAAAATAGTGACCTGTATAAAAATATCAATTTTACTTGAGAAATAAAAGGATCCAGAATGATCTCCATCAAACATGTGTATATGTACACTTGTTCCCACCACTATTAATCTTATGAAAATTGGAATTCACCAATTTTCCATTTTTGCAAGGCATACAGTGACCATGGTGCATGAAGCACGTCAACCCCAAATACCAAATTCATCTATTCTCAATTCTCAAAGTATATACTAATCTAATTGAAGAATACACCACATGTTGTTTATCATTATGGATAAGAACATCACAAGTTCCTTATCCATATATATATACAATATATAATTTTTTCCACACACTCCCCTAGCCTATCTCAATCGAGGGATCAAATTTCATTCTCATCATATGAGAGTAAAAATCCCATCTCAGTTAAGCTCCAACTGACGACAAGAACAACAATATACCCAACCACCATTGTATTAGCTAAGTCAATATATAGACTTTTGTATGTATGGTATCAAATTATAAAGTGTCTCATGCCAGGTATCTCACAATCCTAATATATTGGGGACCTAAATATGATCCATGCTCCCCTAATATAAAAAAGGCATCTGTATGACACTCCATGTGGTATATGTAGTGGGTCATGTAGTGCCCAAAAAGATTCTTATTCCCTGGCTTGTGCCACATGAGAATATGTTTTATCTCTACAAAAGAATCATACTCATGCTAACCATTAAATTATTTCATAACCTATAAAACTCTATGATAAATATCAGTTAGGGATAAACATAAAGTTATACTTTGAGAGGTCAATTATCATTTCACTTCCTGAAATGTATATCTATATATACATTTATGTAGCTAATGTAAAATAATGATAAAATGGAGGCTTCCTCAAATAGTATAAATTTTAATATTCTTAATCTCATTATTAATATTTGACAAACCTATCATAATCAGCAATTTAGAATATCATATATTTAAAGAAGTCAGGTATGCCTTATGTTTGCTACACTTTTGGGTTTTGTTATCTTTTTTACATCTAATGTAATTCATGTAACATATCCATGTGACCATTAGATAATACTCTACCACTAAAATATTTAGTTATAAATGTCTATAAAGTAAGAAATTTGGAATAATGGTGAGGTTTAGGAATCATATTTCTAATAGTTCAACTTCTTAGTCATATTAAAAATTCTTAACTTCACAATATCAAATGTTACGATGTAAAATTCTATTGTCTACTTTGAATTAATTCTATGTTCATCATCATCATCTTTATAAACCTATTACATCAATCTTTTTCCATTGTGTGAGTATGTGTGAAATATAAATGTTTAAATGTGTGTGAAAATATGTCTGTGTATGTCTTTGTTTCAATATTATGTAAATACATCATATATAAATGTATTTTTATAAATATATCATTATCATTAAATATATTATATAAAACTATTTATAATAATTAAATATAAACACAATATAATTTTTTATCTAAATATACTATTATATGTAAATTTTTCTAAAAGTTATATGTAAATATAAAATATATAGATATATTTTTAAAATATATTTAAAAATAGTTATATAAATGTATATAATTATAAGAATAAATATTTTAATAAAGGTGGATTATATGGGGCACCTTAACCATCCTCATCTCGTTAAACTCATCGAGTACTGCCTGGAGGTTGAGCAGCGGTTGTGTGTGTGTGTGTCAGTATTATGTAAATACATCATAAATAAATGTATTTTTATAAATATATCATTATATTTAAATATAGTATATAAAAATATTTATAATAAATAATTATAAATACATTATAAAAAAGTTATATCAAAATATACAATTATATGTAAATATGTATAAAAATTATAAGTAAATATGCACTATATAGACATATTTTTAAAATATATTTAAAAATAATTATATAAATGTATATAATTATATGGATAAATATTTAAATAAAGTTGGATTATCTGGGAAACCTTAACCATCCCCATCTAATTAAACTCATCAGGTACTGCTTAGATGGTGAGCAATGACTGCTGGATTATGAGTTCATTCCCTAGGGTAGCATGGATGACTATCTTATTGAATGTAAGCCCTCATCCACAAATGTACATCCACATTCATGGAAGGTCTGGCTTAGGGTGGCGCTTTGGATAGCCAAAGGACTTGCATGTCTCCACAATGACTACATGAAATTAATTTATAGATACTTGAAGACATCAAACATGATTCAAGATTTGGTAAGAGTATTTTTCAACCTTTAAACTCCAATCTTTTAATTATTTTTTATAATCCTCAGACCATCTCTATTGATCTTTGTTTGCATAATCAAAACAGAAAACTTTCTGATTTTTTGATGGCCAAAGATAGAGAGATGGGCAAAGAAGGCCATGTATCCATGAGTATATCTAGCACCTATGGCTACACAACTCCTAAATATTATGACTCTAATAAAAAATATTCTCATTCATCAGTGTCATCATATTAATCTTCCAGTTTCCCATTGGTTTTCTTCATACAGGGATGATGATGAAGAATGACTTGTACCGGATATAGGGTTTTTACTAAAGAGAAAATTCCTTCATGTTGTAAACCCTTTCACTACGATGTGTGTTGCTAGATCGCAAGCATAGGCAGATCATGGGGGAGGTCATGGGGGAACTAGAAGATCTTATGTCATCCAGTAGTGTCTCTCGACCTCACAGAATGGGTTTCAGTGATCTATAATCCAAACAAGATGCTTCCATGGCTTCCTTAGGTAAGGACTCCAAGTTCGGTAGAATCAAACCTCGTCCTATTTTCAAGAATTTTGTTGTGCATAAGATTAATAGTGACACTGATTCCATAAAGAAGCTGCTTCCATAACTCCTCTAGGTATGAACTCAGTTTCAAGTATAATAAAAAAAATTCCATTTTTCAAGAACAAGGATGTGTGGAAGAATATTAGTGGTCCTAATTTCCAGAAAGATCCTTCCATGGCTTTTTCCGGTACGAACTCATGCCACTACTCTTTTCATGGGATCTAAAAGCCCGAACTCGCCATGAAAAAGTCATGCAACCTTGTTAAGAAAAAAAATCATGATCTATGAGTGGTGTGTTTGGATTTATCCTAATAAAAAAGTAAATAAATTAATTTTTATATTTTTCATTCCCTTGTGAATGTTTGTAGATAGTGAGAACCTAGTTTCATCCCCATGCACTGGTTGTAGGTTCTTAGATGCTTGAAAAATTCTTGAAAGGGGAAAATAAACATGATCACCTATATTAATGTGCTCATACATTCGATTGAATCACCTTGATAATCAATATAGAATGAAGAAATATTTATTGTCCAAATTTGGAGTTCTATAAGATTATGTAGAAGGGTTGTTTTTTACATGCATGATGGTTCAACATACATGAAACTTCATATATCTAGAATCATTACATATAAAATTATACATACCTGATTGGTGATGTATTTGATTATAGAGAATGACTAAAATCACCTTAGCAATCGAAATTCCCATGTATGTGAATGCTCATGCTACTCCGAAATAACATTGGAGAAGAAAAAAGTGTCTTGAAAATTTAGAAAATGGGGGAATTCATTTACCTATTTGGCCTCTCATTTTCAAAGTCAATTTCCCTCCCAGTCCTTTGATTTAGCTGAATCAGGGAAGATAATGATCCTTAGTGATTCTCAACCATGTGGTGTCCATCTATTTATGAGATCATGCATGCTTCATAGTATGAAATTATGATGGGTTGTCATTGTATGAGTTCAACTATTCTCATAGAGACTTATCCCAGAGCTGGTAATGATGACCAGAAGACACACCACATGGAATTCACCACCTATAAGGATTTGATTGTGTTTTTTTTTTCTATTTCTATTCTTATAAGAAGAACATATATTATCCTTTATCATGGGGTACTTCCCATACTAATGATACATTGGCTTATTCTCAGAGCCAATTTCATCACTATATACTGGTTTCATTCTATATGGTTTTCTTTATTTATTTTTATTTAATTACTATAGTGATGGAACATTAAGAGAATTATGGTTGAGCTGTGGAGAATCCTACCACCCCTATGATGAATTCATTTATTAAATAAAAAAAAATTCTTCTTAGATTAATTATTTGGATGGGTTTGGATGTGTAGCATTTAGTAGATTCTTATTTTTTTTTTAAATTTAAAAATTTCTTACTCTTTTTATTGGTTTCACACTTAAGCCTCTTAGGAAATTTTTCACTACTAATGATAGTTAATATTGGAATGACCCAAGAATTATTAGTGGAATAAAATCACTAGACTAGGTGATGAGAGTGAATATAATGATTATTGTATTTTTCTATTCCAAACCAAAATTTCTAGTAAAGGCCAATCAAGGACATTTCCATTTATTAGAGAATGATGGGGATGTTTAATTGATTAATGATTCATAGGGAAGAGAGGATAGTAATATGAGGTTGGACAACTACGATTTAAAAATAAAATTTTAAACATATCAACCACATCCACTGTTTTTCAAATTTAACACCCATGAAATATGATTTTAATACATCCACAACATTGTCTTCCCCAGAGACTACCCCAATCCAATTTTACTACATTGTTCTGGGGTTTAAAAATAATTTTGTCAACCTACCCGTGACAGGAATGCATCAAAACTAAATCCTCTATTAGAGAAGATTAGTGATTTTATTTTAATTTTTTTAAAAAAATTGTTTCAAATGACTTGATCCGATTATTCTAACCACCCAGATTTTTATCGTGAGGTTGAGAGAATCATGCTCTCTAAACATAGAACTCTAAAAATCACCGAACAAGTGGAAAGAGAGTTTTTCATCAATACATTTTCTAAGTATCCATCCTTTTCTTCTTCCTCTACAAGAGTTAAATTAGGAAGTGAAAAAATGTAATATAATCTTACTCATGTGAGTGGGAATTTGAGGGAAATGTATGCACCACATTCCAATATCCATAACCAGCAGTTATAATTGAGAGACCAAAAATAATGTGAACTCAATACTAGAATGATTGGTATTCTACATAAATGTTTTAGAGTATTAGGTGAGGACTGAAACATGCCTTTGAGAGAGTTTAAATGAGTATGTAATGCATTCCAAAACAAACGATTCACCAATGGAATGATTCTTGAAAAAATACATGTATCCATAATCATCGCTTCCACCTATGGCTACAAAACTACTAAATATTTGGCTGTCGATAAAACATATTCTCCTTCATCGGTGTCCTTATATTTATCTTTCAGTTTCCTAGTGGGATTCTTCATACATGGTTGAAGATGAAGAATGATGTATAGCAAGTGGAGGGTCAGTTCCTTCAAGGTGGAAAACCTCACACTACATTGTGTGTCCATACACCCCAAATACAATTTACGCATGGAATAGGTCATGGGGGAACTAAAGGAGATCCTAATATCTAGTAGTGCCCCCCCGACCTCATAGAAGGGTTGTCAGTGATCTACAATATGAACAAGATGAATCCATGGATCCTTGAGGCAAGTACTCTGAGTTCGGTAGAATTAAAACTCATCCTATTGTCATGAATTTGGTTGTGCATAATTTGAGAAGTGATCCCCATTTCAAGAAATCTACTTCCTTTGCTACTCATGGTATGGAATCCAAGCCAAATATAGTAAAAAATCTTCATATTGTCAATAATATGGTTATATAGAAGATGACCGGTGATCCTCATTTCAAACAAGCTTCTTACATGTAACCTTGAGGTAAGGACTCCGAGTCCTATAGAATCATAAATCTTCTTGTTGTTGAGAATGTGGTTGTGTAGAAGATGATTAGTGATCCTCATCCTAAACAAGCTACTTCTTTGACTCCTCGGGCTAAGGAATCGTAGTCTAGTAGAATCAAAACTTTTCTGGTTGTTGAGATTGTGGTTATGCATAAAAATAGAATTTTATGTGGTATCAATAATATGGTTGGGTTGTTTTGTGGTTATGGATGCGTACAATTGGTAACAGTAAATTGGATGGTGGTTAGTATTTGGGTGCTTCAAAACTCAGGGATCATTTTTATGGGTAAGGGAGGGGAGGGAAAGAATAATTCATTGAAAATAGCATGATTGGTCAACATCTACCCATGAACGGGTATCTGAGAAGTAACTCTAAAATTCAGATAGTGGTTGAGAAGAAAGATGCAAACCTAGTAAACAATGTAATTGAAGGGAAGGATGAGATAAACCACAATTTTAATGAAGGCATGATACTTTTTTCTAATTTGTATTCTTTTTTGTGTTAATAAGGTCAATACATTATCAAATAATTGGTATAAAATGCGTTTACTAAATGTTTTGTATTATAGGTGAGAAATATGGAGCAGTATACTGGAGGCCAGTTTGGGCATGAAATAGCCATAAAACATTTGAAAGCATAGAAAAAGGGCTTTGTCAGTGGGAGAAAGAACTATATTGAAGGGAATCCTTTAATAAAACAGAGAGAAAAAAAAGCATCATCGTGAGAGGGAAATGGTATCTTCTATACTTCTTTCCTTCCAATGTATTTTGATAACGAACCTAATGTGATTGTATGCTCACAGACCTACTGGTGAATCCATTTTTTAGTTTTTTTATTAACTCATTGTTTTTTTCATCCCTTTTTATGAAAAATATGAGGGAAACTTTGGAGAAAATAAATGAAGGTGAAAATTTTACAAAACTGGCAATAATCCATGAGTTTGGTGGTCCATTTCTCTTTTGTATCAAATTTAGTTAATCAATATCTAATTATTTTTTCTGAATCTCGTTATGACATTTTATTCAGGTATGATGGAAGGGGATGAATAATTATCTAATGAAAAAAATTATTGAGCTGTGAAAAAAATTAGATGATAAAAAAGAATTGGATCTTGAAATTGAATGGATGAACTCGCACAACCCCTCCCATGCATTCAATTTCAAGATCCGTTGCATGTTTAACATATAGTTTTTTTCGATCACAATAGTTCATTTTTCATCCCCTACCATCATACATGGATAAAAAGACATGATGAGATTCATATAAAATAATTAGATAATGATAACCTATGGTTGATATAGAAAGGAGATGGGTCACCAACCTCATGGATTTTTGCCAGTTTCATAACATTTTCACATTATTTTCTCTACTCCAAAGTTTTCCTCATATTTAACATAAAAAGGGAGGAAAAAAACAATTAATTAATAAAAAAACTAAAAAAATGGCGTCACCAGTAGGCTTGTGAACATAGAAGCACATTTGGTTCATTGGTAGAATACATTGGAAAGAAAAAAGTAGTGGATATACCATTTCCCTCTCATGATGAAGCTGTTTACTATGTTTTATTTAGGGAATCCCTTTTGCATATTTCTTACTCACGCTGACAAAGCCCTTTTTTCTAAGATTCTAAATGTTTGATAGCCATTTCATGCCCAAAATGGTCCCCAGTGTACTGCTACATCTTTCCTATCTCAAATACAAAACATTCAGTAAACGCATTTTATACCAATTATTTGATAAATTGTTGACCCGGTTAACAAAACAAAAGCTTACACATTAGAAAAAAGTCTCATGGATTCATTAAAATTGTGATTCATCTCATCATTCCCTTAAATTACATTGTTTACTGAGTTTGAATCTTTCTTCTCATCCTTTGTTTAGATTTCAGAGTTACTTCTCAGATACCCACTCCTAGGTAGATATTGACCAATCAAACTCTTATCAATGAAGTATCGTTTTCTCCCATCCCTTGCCAGGGAAAATGCACCTTGAGTTTTGAATCACCCAAATACTACCCACCATCTAATTTAGTGCTACCAATTATACCAATTCGCAGCCACACAAACATCTCATCCATGTTATTGATAGCAGATAAAATTCTCATCTTATGCGGATCCACATTTTTTCACAACAGGAAGGGTTTTGATTCTACTAGACTAGGAGTGATTAGAAGGAGAATCCATGGAAGTAGCTTGTTTGGGATGAGGATCACCAATCATATTCTCCACAACCACATTCGTCACAATGGGGTGATTTTTTATTCTATTTGACTTGAAATACTTACCTCTAGGAGCCAATGAAGCAGCTTGTTTGAATCAAGGATCGCCACTCATCTTTCCCAGTCGAAGATCAGCCCCAACATGGGATCTAGAGACACACATCGCAGTGCCCAGTACATGTCGTTCTTTACTGTCAGATGCCCTGCATGAAGAAACCTAGTTGCAAACAGGAATATAAATACAATGAAATGGGTCGAGAAATGCAAGACCCTTGGCCACCCCATGTCCACTATGAGTAAGAAGAAGTGATGGTATGACGAGGTTTGATGGCTTTGTATACAATGAAACACTAGATGAAAACGGAGGAAATATAATGTGAAATGGTACAAGGTACCTAATTCAACTAATATAAGAGCTAATGGTTGAGTTTCATAGTGCAGAATACTTTACAAAGGTGGGTTTGAAATATTGTTTCCACCAGGTATGAATGAAAGAGGAAGATATTCAGAAGATTATGTTCAAGAGACATAATTAGAATTTAGAATACCTTTTTATTCCCTTCAGATTGATGAATTCACTGATGACTTTCTGTGCTACTATGAATGTGGTATTCTGGAATTTTCTAAGGAGTGATTTTTTGTTCTTCGATGATATAATAGTGTGTTGAAAGGGATGGGAGGAAGACCGAGAGAAGGAACATGAGGTCCTACAAATAGAAATATACAATTTACTATTTTAAAATGAGAAGAAGTGTTCTTTAAAAAGGATGTATGTGGAGTATTTTTGGCATATAATTTCTGTCGATGTGGTTATGATATATCCCAAAAAACGTGGTAGTTAATTTATGGAATGGGCTATGGAATTTGAAGCATGTCAGGGTTTTTAGGGATAATTGGATACAATCAAAATTTTATCAATGATTATGGAACAATTTCAAGACACCTCACAGCCTTGAATAAGAAGAAAGATGCTAAATAGACACATGAAACTCAAGAATAATTTTATACACTTAAGAAAAACATTACTATTACACAACATTTATGATTTTTGAATTTTTCCAAAGGATTTTCAGAAATGTTTGATGCCTCTAGTTTAGAAGTTGGAGCTGTGTTAACATAGCAATGGAGGCCTCTTGATTGTTTAAGTAAGTAATTATCTGAAACCAACTTGGAAAAATTGATATAAAAAATGGAGCTTATGGATTTTGTGCGAGAAATATAGCATCAAAAATAATTTTTTATGGGAAGATAGTTTGATGTATACACAGATAATTGTAGTCATAAGTGAATTTTCTTATTCAAAGAGTAACATCAATTGAACATCAGTATAGGTAGGATATGTTACTGGGATATGATTTTATTGTGATTTACAAGCATGAGAAATTGAATAGTGTCATAGATGCTCTATCGAGGGTGACATGGGGAGGAGATTATATATAAATAGAAATTTTAAAACTTGATTGGGAGGAGGTTGATGTGTTGAAAGAATAGTTAATTAAGGTTGTTAGTTTGAAGGCAATTATAGATATGTTACAATAATGTTCTGCAACAAAGTTAAGATATTCTTTCTGAATTAGATTGTTGTTATATAAGAACTATTTGGTCTTTCCAAAAGGATAAAATTTAATTCAAAATATATTTCAATATTATCATTCTTCTTCAACTGGAGGGAAATAAGTGAACTTGAAAACATATAAACGCATAGTGGGTGGCGTTTAGCGGATTAGAACTATATGTTAATTGATTCATACATAACACCAGTTCAAAAATTTCCAAATAGAAAAAATGATTTCGGTGATCATCATCTATCTGCAACATTACCTTAACTCCATTAATTATACACACCATTTCTTCAGTAACATTTCAAAAGAATAAAAAATGTTGTTGTGGTAAATAGTTGGGTTGATATGGTTTCACCAAGGTTGTGGCTCATAGCTAGAATAACAATATATAAGCTAACATATAAATGATTCAAAGAATAAATATAATTTCACTTCTATAAAATTCGTTAGAAAACCTCTATATATTATTAGGATATGCAGATAAGATTGAATATAGAGAAAATAAAATTTAAATTGATCGAAAAAATGAAATTGAAGGGATGAGTGTCATTTTCACATTCTATCGTGACATGAATATGTGAAAAGTTGACCCACTAGCCCAGTTGTTTGTAACTATAAAAGTTGTTAAGGGATTCATTGATATGGAATTCCTTATAAAACAACCATGAATCCACTAATATAGGTAACTTATTTGAATTTTTTAAGGAATTTCGATAAAAAATAATAATGGATAAGATGGATTAAAAAAGAATATGGTGTAAGAAAAACTAAATAACACAGATATATAACGTACATTAGTCCCCTATGGACCTATGTTCATTGCAAGAAATCCCTTAAAATATTTATAGTACTGAAGAAACCAAATCACTATATTATAATACATGAATGAAGTAAAGTACCAAATAAACTATTTTAAGAATAACTCTTGATAAACCGTATGGAAGTGATGAAATCTTACATATTAAACATGAAATCTAACTTCCTGTATGGACTGACGCTATGAACATGCATAGAAGGATACAACTTGAAACACATGAAAAGAAATGAATGCAGTAAAGTGGAATAAACTTTTTATAATTATAGGTTCTAATACCAAAACCTGGAAGAATGTCAAATGGTGTTCATGATATTGATTTATTCATTCATTTGAGGACTTCTAATGATGAAGGAAATGAATCTTCAACACTATCCAACAAATTCCTACACCAGGATGGTGACATTATAGATAATCTACTTTAACAGACTATGTGGATCATTGGCTGAATCTCTTTCAGGGTACTCTCATTTTATTTCAACTGGAAATCAAAAATTAGATAGAACTTACCTATCTTGAACTAGTGAAGAAACAAAACAAATGATAGAGGGAGATCCTAAGGTGAAATAAAGATGGTGGGAGAAATGATTGCAAGCTAGGCAGTGAATGCAGGATGCTGTCCATGTGGATGACTGATATACAAGAGATAGTTTGATGGGATGTCCACATTGCAGTAGTTGATTCACCACCAAAATGTAACACAGAACAACATACCATTGAGTGTTCCAAGGATACCCTTATATGACATATTTTACCCTTAATCGATTCATACAGTACCCTTACGGTAGCTAGGTCACCCTTTTGATAGGTAATGAAATACCCTTTCACATTCCAGGTTAGCCTTACACTAGACAAGGTAGTACCCTTATGCAAGCCCGAGAGTGACCATATGAAAGATATGTAGTACCATTAAGGATGTATAGAGTACCCTTATGCATGATAGGGTGTACCCATCCATTGATAGGAATTACACTTATGCATCAACATATTACCCTTATGAAACGGGATAACCAATGGTTTACCCTCATGCAATAGGAAATTAGACTTTACACAAGTTAACTTTATGACGGATCCAACAATGGGGTATGGAAAACTCATGAAATCAAAATTAAAAAATAGGAGACATCAGAAACATTTTTTTCATGGTATAAAATACAACTAAGAAATGTAAACAAAATTTTCACAAGGGATCAAATAAATGTAAATTAGGAAATCCAAATAATAATTCAGACCAAGAATTTTAAAAATACTATTTGATAACAAACAAATACATACATGTATGTCAAATTTTCAAAACCACCACCTTTGTAATAATATTAATTTAAAATATATATTTTTATCACCACCAAATTCTTTGATATGTGACTACATTCATAAGCACTAAATAATGTATAAACATTGATAATTGAATAACATTAGTCAAATAGTTGTTTGGATTCTTCGAAGTATGTATCATAGTGAAACATACAATCCTAGTTTCAATGAAAACCCTAATAAAATAAAATGTAATGTATATTTTTTATGATATTCCATGGAAAGAGTGATATTTAGAAATATGGAATACAAAATGACTATCACAAAAGACTTTAATATTACCAAGCGATAAAGAAAATTCATTAAAAAATCCTTCCAACCAAATTGATTCTTTGATTTATATGGTTAATACTATCTATTTATATTTGTTTTGGAAAGGAAAACAATGGACTTCACATTAAATTTCCATGAACCAGGACATCCAAAGGAAAATAATACATATACAATTATATATTTATCAGTATCAATATTTTTAGCATAACCAGAATCAATAAAGATAATGATATCTTGACTATAAGAATCATTTTTACCAAAACAAATGCACAAATTAGATGACATGGACACAAAAATGAGTATCAATTTTAATGCATGCTAATGATTATTTAAAGTACATCCCACAAAAATTCTTAAGGTACAAGTACAAAAGGATATATCTAGATAATGGAATATCATGGAATACATAAGGCCACTCACTATGTTTACAAAGAGTATTCTCCTCATAAAATAATTATCAGAATCTCCTCTAGGGGATTTGGACAAGGTAAACCTTAAGTTATGACCTAATGTCAGACTAACAAGTTCCAACTGTTCTAGAAAATACCTTTTTAACACCATATAAACATAATAACATTGGAAAATATACAATACCCTATCATTTCTATCCATAGTGATTTTGATACCCAGGATTTTATTTGTTTCCTCTAAATATTTCATTTCAAAATCATTATGTAATTATTTTTAATATAATTAATTAACCCCATTTCTTTGAAAATTATAATCATGACATCAACATATACGATTAAATATACATAAAAAATATTGAATGATTTTAAAAAAACAATGGCATCATATGTACTTCTAGAAAAGTAATTTTTAAGTTGAAAATCATTTAATACTTTTTACCATTTTCAATATGTTTTCTTAAGTACATACAATGATTTTCATAAAAGTTATACTTGATTGATTTTAAAATACACTGAAAACCCAATAGGTGGTCTCATATAAATATGTCAATCTTACATACCATGCAAGAAGGCAGTTTTAACTTCAAATTATTCAACATAAAAATAAATTTGTTCAGAAAATGATAACAATAATATAAGGGAAGTGGTCTTAATAACAGGTTAAAAAATTTCATTATAATCAATTCCCTTGTATTATAGAAATCCATGCGCCAAAAGTATATATTTATTCTTAATTTTATTTTCACTTTCATTTTATTATTTCTTCTTAAAAATTGAATTGAAATCTATAATTTTTTCCTTTTTAGGTCTGATAACAATTATCCAAGTTTCATTTGTAAGAATACAATCCATTTAATCTCTCATGAAAGAAAGGAAATACCTAGATTCATCAAACTTAATATCTTGTTTAAAACTTTATGGTTCATCAATACCTTGTAAAAACCTATATTAATGTAAAAGGTAGAATAATCGGCCTTGGTAGACCAGGTTGGAAGCCTAATGATTCTTCTGGTAAAATTACATGTAAACTAGTAGTATCTCATGTCACCATCTCCCTCAACCTCAAATTTATGTTCAAATTAACTAACAGGTTATTCTTTATCGTGAGATAGTTGGGGTGGTTTAGTAGAGACAAACTCTAGTTCATGTTACATTTTAGGCTATAATCTAACCTCAACACCTACATGTTTAGATCAATGAGACTAGGAAATATTAGAAGCCTTATATTGAGAAGAAAATGCCTTATGGAAAACAACATCACGATGGATTATAAATTTTAAAAAACCATGGTTATCTTCCCAAAGCCTTATCCCTTTAACACTATGTGGGTATCCCACAAAGTCACACTTTATATTCCAAAGTTCCAGTTTATCAGTCCAACAATGAGAATTGGGAGAACAAAAAAAATTCAAGATGTAATATACTAGGGGTGAACCATAACATCATGGGTTTTGAAAATAACGACACCAGAGGTGAATCTAGTGATCAGATAGACAGCTGTAGTATAAACTTCTTCATAGGACTTAAAAATACTTGAATATAAGAGCATGCTTCTCACACTTTATAAATATTCTTATTCATTCTCTCTTTTAGGACATTATATTATGGGGTATCCATAACAATATTGTGTCTATGAATACCTTCAAAACTAAAATAGTATATTTAGTATTTATATAAATATTCTAGACCATTATCAGTTCTAATGATTTTATGTTTGATTCAAATTTCACATTCAATACTAAGCATCCAACTTTTGATAGTTTCAATGGTTTCATATTAGTGGTTGAGTATATAAATACACAGTTTAAGAGATTATCCATATTTAATGGGAATACAATAGTTTCCCCCTCTATGGGATGTATTTATAGAGGAAAACCAAAAATTAAAATGTGCATATTCTAAATGGGAATTAGAATTATATGTAGACTTATTAAAACAAACATGTTTGGACTTACCAAGATCATGCTATTCAAAAAATGGAAGACTATTTCAAGTTACATCTTTTAAAATTACTTTCATTCTTAGTTCATTCATCCCTTCTAAACTAATATTTCATAATCACATATGTCATAAAATTGTGTTATATATAATGGGAGAAAGAGTAGTATTTAGTTATTTCATTTGATTCCTAGAATTTAAGACATATAGACCCTTGGTGAGGGTTCCTCTCATAACAGTGAGTGACCCCTTAGAGATATTATGACTTCCTAAATCAGACCTAAAAGAATACCCATTTTGTTACAATACACCTAGGGAAATAAGATTCATCTTCAAATCAGGAACCCACCTATCCTCTTATATGGATTTGACTGAACTTTCATGCAATTATAGAGGGATTATTTTTCTACCCATGATTCGAAGACTCTTGTTATTTCTTAGTTAAAACTTCCCACTCTCATTCTCTCTCGGATCAGTGATGTACTCATGTTTGTGACATAAATGAAAAGAAAATCCTAAATCCATGGCTCATTAAGCACCCATAGCATCAGACAAGAAATTTAAAACATCAAAAGTCTCAAAATATTTCCCAACTAACAGCCAATGGTCATTGTTTTTGGTTTTGTTCTAAGAATTGTTCCTTTGGAGATAATTCCTTCAAATTTTACCAGGTTTTTTACAATGGAATAATTTTCTTTGTTTACCACTAGACCCTGATTAGCTTTTAAAATTTATCCTACCTCTCTCATCCCCTCTCTGCTAAAGATTACCATAGATATTAAGCCCATAATATTCCTTATGTACAGAAGTAGGTTACTTATTTTGAATCACTGTAGAAAACAAGGTAGAATTAACTTATTATAGGTTTAAGGAACCCTGACCATACATCATTGAATATTTAAATGAACTATTTTAATCATCTAATTATGTTAGTAGTTTGATAGTAAAATCCCCTTTATCTAATATAACTTCTATATTAGATAAATCTAGAATGATTTTATTAAAATCATTGATATGAATCCTGGATGCATTTCAAGGATTCATATTAAAGTTATTGTTGGGAAAAAATCCCTCAAGTTAACATTTCAGTTTTTTTGTGTTGATTATGTTTGTTGACAAAGAAGGTTTTCATGGATATTTGTCGAGTTCCCAAGAAGTTGTTGACAATCCTTGTTGACAAAGAATGATGAAAAAGGAAAGGGCGATCTAGAGGCGGTACAAAAGAGAAGTATATGGTGGCGCTGTTTCCCAGTGTTTGCCAAATTTTTTGGGTCCAAAATTTGGAATTTGGTGAGCATTGTGAAAAGTGGATTTCCATGAAGATCATATTTTTATATGGAAAAGGCATGAGTTTCCCGAAGATGGGATGTATGGTTTGGATTTTGCGAAGACTAGAAAAATGGAGGCGGTGATGCTTCGCGATTACGTCAAAGCTTCGCGAACGTTAGAGTTGCAGTGCATCGCGGCGGTGAAGGGCTTTGTGAGGGAGCTTCACGGAAAGGCGCGAAGGAATGTTGATGGTAATGCTCTGCGATTATGATGAGCTCCGTGAATGGAAAATTGCCGTGGTGCTTTGTGATTTGGACAGAATTCCGGCTAAAACTTCGGAGCTTCGTGATTTGAGATGACGTGGTGTTGACTTTGCGTGGAAAGTTCGAGGGTCGGTGGAATCGCCTATAAATAGAGGCCGACCCCCTCGAGAGAAGTAGAGAGAATTTTCAGAGAAAATATTTTGCTTTCGTATTGCGAAGGTGGTTCGCGGAGACAGTGTGCTTCGCGAAAGAGGAGCTTTGCGACGACTATTGCAGGTCCGCAAAAGTTGTGAGATCCACGTTGGCTCAGTGAGCTTCGCGAGGGAAGTTGCTCTGCAACGGATTGAGCATCGCAGGAGTGCATCGCGAGAGTGCTTCGCGATAGAGCTTCACGAAAAGGCAGGAGCTTCGTGAAGGCTTGTTTGACCTTCGCGAAATTGGGAGCGTAGCAAAGTAGGGTGCTTTATAAAGGTGTTTCCAAAAGGAATTGCCCAGTGGTTAGGGGCAAAGGGTTATTAATCAGTGGATGAAATTTGGACATTAACAGAGCATCAATCATCAATTAAGGATGCATTATTTCATGAAAATGAAGAGACCTATAGGTCTATAAACTGTGAGTGGAATCCCTTCCAGATCAGTGGGCTTAGGAAGAAGAAGAAGGGGATTCTCTCCACCGACAGTGAGCCAGAGAGAGAGAAACAGGGAGTGACCCTTGGGAAAGCAGTGAGCTGACCTTAAACATTGTAAAGGTAGTGAGCTTGGGCATAGAAGTGATCTAGCCCGAACTTTGTATCCACATCTAGTGAAGAATAATGGACTTAGGTACGACCGGAAACTTGTCGGCGTATGCTCCTTGGACGTAGCCCAGTGAGGGTGAACAAAGAAAAAATCTCTGTGTCTACCTGCTTACTTCCCTGCATTGCATTTAAAGCATCATCATTAGATAAAGAAGGAAATAAGTGATCAATGTAACCACACAAGTGCAAAAAAAGTGACCCTCGTAATAAAGAGGTCAAGATCTAGTGGGGCAGGAAGAACTTTGAAAAAGAATATCCATACCCTGATTCACCCCCCCTCTCAGGGTATATAGGCCCCTATTGGTCCTAACAATTAGTATCAGAGGGATAGGTTTTCTTTATCAGATTTGTTTGCTTCGACTCGGTGTAGTCGATCTGTGTGGCTAAAGATACAGTTTTCTCTTATCAAAATCTGCCATGGGAAAAGGAAAAGCATCAAAGAAGAATCAGAAGTCTGGTAATTTCCCTCAGTGTGGAAGTGTTTTTGGAAAAACTGTGATTCAACTAAAAGAATCAAACAGCTTACTGAAGGAAGGTCTTGATGAATCTGATAGGGAAAAGATTGATTCACTCAATCATGATGTTGGAATGAGTGAAGTACATGAGCATCAGAGTGACAGTGAAATAAAAGAATAAATTGAAGGAAGAATAGATATGCGAGTTGAGTTAGAGGTTTCTCTTGAGGAGATAGATGTTTGGAGAGCTAAAACAAATAAATCTGACAAAGTTGTTCATGATGCCAAACTCTATATGCAGCAGCAGGAAGAAGAGAAGTATGAGTTGATGGAAGAAATTGAGAAACTCAAGTTATCAACTCGAGAGAACTCAGAATCAGTTAGTGAGTATAAACTTAAGATTGAAAAATAGAAAAGGGAGATCGATGGCTTGAATAGAAAAGTGAAAGATCAAGTCAAGTGTATCGAAGAACCTGATATTTCAAGTGACGTTAGAAACACTAATGAAATTAAATCTAAAGATATTCGGATCCAAGCACTGGAAACTGAGATCAACAAGCTAAGAAGTTTGAATCAAAGGCTTATTGACGTATCAACTGATCTAAGAGAGAAAAATTATTCTCAAGATGAAGAACTGCTAAAGAGATCAGAAAATGTTGAAAAATAAAAAGCTGATGTCAAGGGAAATAATCTGAACACAAATGAAATTCAGAATCTCAAAGCCAGAAATGATGATCTAGATACATAGTTGTATGAACAAGTTCAAAAGAATCAAAGGATCCAATAAGAGAATGAATCTATCTCTGAATCTGTTTCCCAAGAAAAATTGAAAGTAAAGGAGAAAAGTGGTATGGTAGAAAATCTCATACAAGAATTGGCAGATGAGATAAGTCATGGAAAGAACCTCAGAAGGGAATTCAATGCCCAACATAAATCAAGTGATATGATGATTCAGAAGTTGGAAGCAGAGCTAGAATCAGTAAAGAAGGAAGTGGAGAAATCCAATGCTAAAGGAATGCCAAAAATGAAGGATGCCTTACACTTTCTATTTGATCATCCTTCGACAAGTGATGATAAAATGAAGAACATATATGCTATTTCTGAAGAGAAACAACAAAATATTTTCTCAGCTCAAAGAGCAGCACGTTTCAGAAAATATGGTATTGGATTTGATGAATCACCTCTCATGCATGACAAGAAGAGAGCCGTGAACAGGTCCAGGAGTGGAGAAAACCCTGTAGGTGATGGAGATAGGCCAAAGAGGTCAGTTACAAAAAGAAGTGACGACATGTGCTATTTCTGCAGGATTCATGGTCACACGTCAACCTTCTGTTCAGAGGCTCTCGAATACATTTCAAGCTGTGAAAACAGAAACCTTACTAAATCTGAGAATAAGAAGAAGCATCATGAGAAACCAGAGAGAAGAGTTTCTCAGAGTAAATCATCTGTTAGATGCTATTACTGTGGAAGAACAGGACACACCATGAGTATGTGTCAGGAATCTCAAGAGCCCCGTGCCAGAAGAAGAACTCAAGGTGTATCAGAATCTCGACATAGAAATAACGAAATGAGGTATTCCATTGATGGAGAATGTTTTATATGTTCAGATTATGGGTATTTGGCAAGAAATTACAGCAAGAATAACGCAAGGAAGGAAAAGGAACTCAAAAAGAGATTCTTGACTCCAATGATGCATAATGAGAAATTCTACACTGGGAGACAACATGGTAAGGAGAAGAATAGGCTTGGAGCCTCAGGGGAGTCACATGGAGATGAAAGAAAGGTGTATCAGTCACCTCCTCTGTCATACTCACAACAACTCTCAAGAATATAATGTGAACAAACATGTAAGATTAAGGGGAGATCTACTTCAGTTGTGATAAAGAATAATAAACGTTTAATGGAGGACCCACCACCAGTGAAAAAGAGTGTGGTGACTCAGATATCTGATAAATGAATGATGAATAAAGAATGTAATGAAAAATTCAAATGTCATGTTCCACAGCGAAAAAAGAAAGGTTCAAGACCCCTAAGATGGGAGAAAAAGAAAGGGAAGATGCCAAACAGAGAGGTTCCTACTCAGAGAAATAATCAATGAAAATTGAATTTCGGTAG
The DNA here is from genome assembly GCA_963277665.1 of Viscum album. Taxonomy (NCBI): domain Eukaryota; kingdom Viridiplantae; phylum Streptophyta; class Magnoliopsida; order Santalales; family Viscaceae; genus Viscum; species Viscum album. Next base: position 1,947,981,891 of record OY728156.1, read on the forward strand.
AACCTCAAAGAAGGAAATGTGTACTAGTGGGTTTATACCCCAAGCGGTGAGAAAGGCCGAGCCTAACAAATCTACATATCAGAAAAAGGCTCAGAATGTAGGAAATGAATGCCTAGTCATATGGCCAGAACAGTTGAAGTTGGATAGGCAGCTGGAGGAAGCAAGAAAGGAGTGTGATGCCCTCCAAGAAAAAATCAAAGGGGTGACCCGTCAGTATCAACCACTATCCTCGTCTTGAGGACTCGAGAAATAACCCCTCTCCTTATGAATATAAATTCTATTAACTGATGATTCATGTGTTTCAGGTTTTAGGGAGATACGATCCAAGGGGAAGTGACATCTAAGGATGTGAAATGGAGATGTGATATGCTCTATAGTTTCAATTGATTCAAATCAAGTACCAGAGTAGAAGAAGAAAGGGAGCAACAGAGCATAATAGAATGTGATTGTGTTATTAACTTTGTCTCTTGTTTCCTACACTGAGTTTAAAATCAGTAGGCTTAGAGATTTTGTTAATGGCTCAACTCTGAGTGGAATATGAGAACAAATGATATAGGAGGAAAAGGCTAGTTATGGGTCTAAACTGTTGGGCCTAAAAACTAGAAGAGTTGCATAACACAGGGGGAGCATTCTATATCCTAATCAGATGCACGATCTCATTATGATATGAAGGATGAATTTTTATGCTCATGAAGAATGATTGGTGGAAAAGAAGTAATAGACAGGTTTTCATGATTATCTATTTTTTTCTAACAATGTGGTATCAGCTGACTACTTTCAGGATACCAAGAAGCTATGAGAGAAAATCAAAGGTGTGTCAACAAAAATCTGAGAGAAGATGTTCAAAGAAATGACATCATTGAACAATGATCTAGAGAAAAGTAGCTGAACTAAATGAAGCCATTGAATAATGAGTCAATGAAAAATTTCCAGACAAATGTGTTGAGGAAGAAAGCAACACAAGGGAAGCAGAAGTGGCTTATGATGATTTAGAAAAAGAAACTGATGATGAACAATAAAGTGTCTAGTCTGTGCCTACAAGGAAGCCAAAGATCTGAGCTGAAATTGATAGACAGAATATCATTGGTGATCAGGCAGCTCCTGTTCAAACAAGAATAATGAAGTCACTGCAGCATACAACTTTTCTATCTCAGATTAAGCTGGAATGCTTTGCTGATGCAGCTAAAGATGAAAACTGCGTTCAGGACATGAATTAAGAGCTAGATCAGAATTGAGAAGAATTAGACATGGGAGATTGTTTTGAGGCTAGTAGATAAGAATGTCATCGGGACTAAATGGGTATATCACAATAAGATGAATGAAGATGGCATGTTGATTCGAAACAAAGCATGAATAGTGTGCAAGGGGTACTCCCAGATCAAGGGAATTGATGTAGATGAGACATTTGAACCAGTTTCAAGGCTGGAGACAATCAAGTTATTTTTGGCCATAGTAGTGCAAAGCACGTTCAAAGTGTTCCATATGGATGTCAAATCTGCATTCATGAATGGGGTTCTGGAATAAGAGGTGTACATTGAGCAGCCAGATGGTTTTCTCATTCATGAGGATGAGAACAAAGTTTGTAGGCTGAAGAAGGCATTGTATGGGCTGAAACAAGCACCAAGAGTATGGTACTCAAGGCTTGATCAGTACTTGAAAAAGCTTGGTTTTCAGTGTGGAGGAGTTGATTACAATATTTATTTTAGCAATGAAAGTAATAAAAGGATGATGGTGTTGGTTTATGTCGATGACATAATATTTGGCAGATCATATGAAGCTCAGTGCAGACCATTTTCCAAATTCATGAAAAATGAGTTTGAAATGTCAATGATTGGAGAGCTAACGTTTTTCCTTGGTCTACAGGTGACACAAGGAAGGAATAGAACATTCATTTCTCAATCTACATATTCTAAGGAGGTCCTGAGAAGGTTTGGAATGGAAAATTCCAAGGAGATGAAGACTCCGGTGGCTACCCAGATGAAATTATCAAAAGATGAGGATGGTAAGGCAGTTAATATCACAGAATACAGGCAAATCATCGGTAGTCTGTTGTACTTAACCGCAACAAGGCCTGATATTGTTTTGTCCACATTCCAAGTAGTGAGATATCAGAGCAATCCCAAGGAAATCCACATGCTTGCAGTGAAAAGAATACTTCGGTATATCCAAGGAATAGTGGATTTCGGCTTGACATATACTGATAAATCTTAGACAGAGTTATTGGGATATACTGATGCAGACTGTGCCGGTTCAGTAGATGATAGAAAATCAACGTCAGGTGGTGAATTCTATCTTGGTGGATTGTGTATTTCATGGATAAGCAAGATGCAAGATTTCATTTCATTGAGTACCGCAGAAGCTGAGTATATTGCGGCCACTCAAGCATGCACACAGTTATTGTGGATGAAGCAGCAGCTTGATGATATGGGAGTTGAAGTGAAGTCTCCGATCGGAATCCAGTATAACAACTCAAGTGCTATAAATCTTAGAAAAAATAACGTCCATCATTCAAGGACAATGCACATTGAGATAAAGTATCATTTTATCATGGAGAAAGTAGAGCAGGGAATCGTGAAGTTGGAGTATGTGCCTACAGAACTACAGGTTGCAGACATTCTGACAAAGGCCTTACCCAAGGAAGCATTTGAAAGGCATCGACTAGATCTGGGAGTTCAGTCGATTCCCCGCACTTGAAACAGTGTGGATGTTGGTCCCCCCTCTCCCCGAGTAATGATGTATTTTTCCCTAATATGCTGATATGTGTTCTCTACTATGTTACAGACTACAAAGGAGTGACCTTTGGGTTCGTTGACAAAGGGGGAGAAAATAGTGATTGTTCAAGGGGGAGACAGTGTGGAGATTTGATAAATCATGAATGATACGGGGAGAAGCTGACCAGTGGAGCAGCTAGATAGGGGGAGAAATGAGAAAGGGGGATATTATTAAATCTGACGATGCTAGAAGTGATCGATCAAAGTATAGATATCACGACTATTGAGGGTCGTGATAAAAGAAGAAGAGTGATGTTGGAATGGTGTGAAAAGATGTCCAGATATCACCAATTGGGATCAGTGTGGTTCAACAATTGGTATCAATTTAAGAATTGGTATCAGGTTGGAATCGACAATTGGTGTTTGACATGAAGTGATTCATTGACGATCTTTTCATACTACTCTTGTTTCTCACGCTGAGCATTGCTCATGTGGGATTAGAGTATGTGTTAAGTGAATCCTTGAACGCTATCAGAATCGCAAGAGGCGAATGATGGTAGCAGCTGGAAGAATACTCAGTGAGGTATCAAAGTGTAGAAAATCTTTCTGAGCAGAGTTGTGAAGAGTTTTCAACAAACCCAAAGGGGGATATTGTTGGGAAAAAATCCCTCAAGGTAACATTGCAGTATTTTTGGTTGATTGTGTTTGTTGACAAAGCAAGTCTTCATGGATATTTGTTGAGTTCCCAAGAAGTTTTTGACAATCTTTATTGACAAAGAATGATGACAAAGGAAAGGACGATCTGGAGGCGGTACAAAAGAGCAGTACAAGGTGGTGCCTTTTCCCAGTGTTTGCCAAATTTTTTGGGTCCAAAATTTGGAATTTGGTGAGCATTGCGAAAATTGGATTTCCATGAAGATCATATTTTTATATGGAAAAGGCATGAGTTTCACGAAGATGGGATGTATGGTTTGGATTTCGCGAAGACCATAAAAATGGAGGTGGTGATGCTTCACGATTACGTCAAAGCTTCACGAACGTCAGAGTTGAAGCGCATCGTGGCGATGAAAGGATTTGCGAGGGAGCTTCACGGAGAGGCGCGAAGGAATGTTGACGGTAATGCTCCGCAATTACGACGAGCTCCGCGAATGGAAAATTTCCATGGTGCTTCGCGATTTGGACAGAATTCCGGCAGAAACTTCGGAGCTTCGCGATTTGAGATGACATGGCGTTGACTTCGCGCAGAAAGTTCTAGGGTAAGTGGAATCGCCTATTAATAGAGGCTGACCCCCTCGAGGGAAGTAGAGAGAATTTTTAGAGAAAATATTTTTCTCTCGTATTGCGAAGGTGGTTCGCAGAGCTAGTGTGCTTCGCGAAAGAGGAGCTTTGCGACGGCTATTGTAGCTCCGTGAAAGTTGTGAGCTCCGAGTTGGCTCAGTGAGCTTCCCAAGGGAAGTTTCTCTGCAACAGATTGAGCTTCGCGGGAGTGCTTCACGAGAGTGCTTCATGATAGAGCTTCACGAAAAGGCAGGAGCTTCGTGAAGGCTTGTTTGAGCTTCGCGAAATTGGGAGCCTAGCAAAGTAGGGTGCTTTGCAAAGGTGTTTCCAAAAGGAATTGCCCAGTGGTTAGGGGCAAAGGGTTATTCATCAGTGGATGAAATTTGGACATTAAGAGAGTATCCATCAGCAGTTAAGGATGCATTATTTCATGAAAATGAAGAGACCTACAGGTCTATAAACTGTGAGTGGAATCCCTTCCAGAGCAGTGAGCTTAGGAAGAGGAAGAAGGTGATCCTCTCCACCGGCAGTGAACCAGAGAGAGAGAAACAGAGAGTGACCCTTGGGAAAGCAGTGAGCTGACCCTATACATTGTAAAGGCAGTGATCCTGGGCATAGAAGTGATCTAGCCTGAACTTTTTATTCACATATAGTGAAGAATAGTGGAATTAGGTACGACCGACAACTTGTCAGCGTATGCTCCTTGGACGTAGCCCAGTGAGGGTGAACCAAGTAAAAATCTCTGTGTATGCTTACTTACTTCCTTGAATTGCATTTAAAGCATCATCATCAGATAAAGAAGGAAATAAGTGATCACAGTAACCACACAATTTCAAACAAAGTGACCCTCATAATAAAGAGGTCAAGATCCAGTGGGGCAGGAAGAACTTTGAAAAAGAATATCCATACCCTGATTCACCCCCCCTCTCAGGGTATATAGGCCCCTATTATTCCTAACAGTTATAAAGTTGAATCTTATTGTGTATCTGGACAACTAATGTTTTTTTTCATATATATTGTTTCATGTTTAGTACAAATTTAGGCTGCAAAGGATTCATAAGTTGTATCATGATGTACCTTATCACATAAAGGCAAAATAAATAAACTACATTAATTCCTAATCACATCAATAGGTATATACACATTATAAGGCCACCATGAATATCTTCATGTATAATCAATTTGTTCTTACCAGGCCACCATGACACCCGATCATGACTACTTTAGTTCTATACTAGAACCCACCACTCCATATCATCTCTTGCCATCGTACCGATACCCAATCCATAAATAAAGACTTAAGGTTTTTTGGAACCCAATCCTCAACCTATTTCCCATAAGAACTACATCCATTCATACATCTACATCAAGACCAAATGATTAATAAATCAATGTAGGGTCCATTGGTCTCATCTCGAATCATCCCATGACCTATCCCATCAAGGGTGGTCACATTCATCACCCAAGAATCATAGAGAGGGTACATCATCCACACCGACCAATCCATACATGCTCAAGTGAGGTCAAAAGAATACCGACCCATCCCCACAGTCTCTAGGGAGGTTAAAAGAATACCAACCCATCCCTGTAGACTCTACGGAGGTTACAGGCAAACCAATCCATACCCATAGACTATAAGGATGTGATAAGAACATCGAACCATCCCCATAGTCTCTAGGGAGGTCATATCGAGTACACTAGGCCTCATCTTGTCACACAACTCTTTAGTTAATCCCAAGACACTAGTCTCTAAATATATATTATATGTACTCATCCCTAAACATTAATTAGTCATGAGATAAGTCAAAAATTGACCTGAATTCACTTCTAGGATCTTTTTAGGTTTAGAGTTTTAGAGAAATAGTCCATAACTCATACATAGAAACATGAATATTAGAAGTAGACAAATCTACCCATTATCTATTTTTTCATAAATAAAAACCTCCTTTAAAAGAAACACAGTATCGTTTCATGTTTAAATAGCATGGATTTTCCATTATCCCATCCTTGACTCTATTCTTCTTTATGTCATGTGAAAACCATTTCAAAACATGTGATGATAATAAATTCTTAGAAAGGGATATAAAATAAGGAAATAAAACATTTTTCCATTAATACATACAAATCACTAAAATCATACTTTTTACACATAAAACAAAAGCTCTTTAACATACCTCATGAAATCATAATATTTATGAATAACAAATAGATATCATAAATCATATAGGTAACTTGTGGCATCCATAACATACTTACATTTTTGATTTCACACCTACATAGGGAGTAACCTTCATGGTTACGTTTGGAATTCCAATCACAGTATATTCTCTAAATCGCATTGGAGAAACCATAACATTTACCTCTATCACATTACACAATTCATTGGAGAGCTATCACAGGCTCACCAACCCTCAGATTCACACAGAACCACCCATACACATAAACAATGACCAAGAACCACGAAATAATCACAACACATGGACAAGAATAAAGGAAAAATAACATTTAGAAATTGTAGTCATAAGACATAATTTCAAGATACTGATATAATGAATCCATTTTACAAACCATTTAAAACATTTAATAAATAGAATTTTGAATCAAAGTGTCCCATACCACTTTGAAACTTTTGATATAAATTATCATTTTTAAACATTCATTTCCATATAAATAAATTCTTGAAAACCATTTTGAAAAAATTGACACGAAATAAAAGGTTTTAAATGAGTAAATATTTAAACCATTTAAAACAATTTTTTAGTTAAAGAGTCCCATACCACTTGAGAAACACTTGGATAAAAATAATTAAGGAATAAAATTATAAATAATACTAAATATAATTAGAATATACTTATTCATGATATTAAGAGTCAAAAAAATTTTATCTACTCATTATAAGATAATAAATGTTCATGAAAAATATAGGTTTCGGGCACAACTGAAGTGCATGGGTGGGTTTACCCAACAATAATTTTATCGTTAACAACGATCAATACGTGATCCATCAAGATAATAAAACTCCGTATCTTCGGAATAGAACAGAGAATGAAAAAGAAATAGGGTGTACTTGAACCATAGTGAGGATCATCATGTGTTTGTTATAAATAATTTAAATAATTAAAAAAATTACCTTGATGGAATTCATTATTTGTCGAGGCTTCCAGTCATGATCCAACGTGATTGGTCATTGCGTCGTAGAATCCAAGTGTAGTATTCCTCTAGCGGTGATCCACACGTGCTCCATATATCTCGGGACTTCACCGAAGGGATATATGGGTGCTATCACGGAAGATCCTTCGCTTGCGATGTCTGCCTTCGATTGCCTAGATCCTCTGGAGGAGGATCTCTCTCTCATAGCTTGAGAGAGTTCTTGGAAGAAAATAATTATCTCTTGTCTTGAGTGATTTCTCAAGATCCATTTTACACAACCATAAAGAATTGCTAGGATAAATGAGAATAATGTAATTGGGATTTATAATACTTAGAATAATAAAATGAATTAATTACCTAAAATAATTTATTAATTTCATTTAATTCTTAGTAATACCCCATGTCTAATAATAACAGTTGACTATTATTATTACTTGAAATGTGCCCCGAAAATTACACCTAATATTATTTGATTAAAAAAATAATATTATTTCTCATAAATTCCCAGAAATAAATACACGGCGTGTATATTTAATACACACGGCATGTACTTTTGTTTTTCCATTTTTCTTTATTTCCTGCACCATTTTTTTAGACCTTGAATAATGGACATTTATTTGTGAAATAAATGTCACTGCATTACTTGCTAATAAATATATTATTTCTCCCACAATATATTTTTCTCGAATAACTAGTGTTGAAATAAATGCGATAAGGCATCCTTGAATAATTATAAACCACAATCGAGAATAATCATTATTCAACTTGTTAAATTAATCGCCAATGGTTATGCTGCCAGCCTCGCACCATTAGAACCTCAAAGATCCACCTCTCTGGAAATCTTCATAAATATACTTAGTTCAAGCATTTGAATAAATAAGTGAGCCCCACAAGCTGTATCTAATACCCAATGTGCAGAAATGGAAAGATTACACTCGATAACGAACGCACCGTTAGAGTCCCCACTTTTTTGGGTGCAATTCCTCTTCGAGTGGCCTGGCTTGCCACATGAAAAACACACCACCTACCATTCCTCGACCTACCTCTAGATCTTCCCCTTCATGGAGGGATGGTTCTTGGGGGATTCATACCATTTATATGATCTTGGCCCCTTTGACTTGTCCTTCCTTTTTCTTATTCACCATAAGGACAACGGGTTTATCACTCACCATGTCCCTATTGACCTGGAGAATTAAGGTCAGTAGTTCCAATAGACTATTCTCCTTGTTTCTCATGTTGTAGTGGACAATAAAGCTATGGATGATCTTTGGTAGTGATGATAAGATGAGATCTGTATGCAACTCATCCGGTAACTTAATCCCTAAGATGTCCAGGCCTTCAATATAGCCAATGATCGTAACTACATGAGGCCTAGCTGGAACAAACTCTCCAAGATTAGTTGGGAACAAAGAATTGGAGATCTCATATCTCTCATGTATTTCCTTCTCTAGATAGATATCCTTAAGGTGAAACATCATACAATACATGTCCATGTTTTCATATTGCTTCAAGAACTCAATAGACATGACCTATAGCATGAAACATTGCACATCTGTTGCATCATCCATATGTTCCATATAGAGAGATAGTTACTCATAACTGTCCTATTTTCTATGAGCAACTGGAACAGGCTCTCCCAGCACATACAATTTCCTCTCGTTGTGAAAGATGATCCGTAAACGCCTCTACCACTCTTGGAAATTTATGCCAGTGAGAAGGCTTTCCTTCTCGAGTATGGGTTGAAATGATTTGTTTGAAGTAGTTTTCCTTGTAGTTTCTACAAATTAAGATTAGAAAAGGTTTAGTACTTTATCATAACAAAACTAAGACAAATAAATAATTTAATACTTATTATTCTCCCACTATTTTATCGAAATCCAATATCCCTCACCATTGACTTCGGAATATTCTATTGCCTGAATATTCTAGTGGAAAGGATCATTATTTCCCTTTGCATTACCCCAAATAGGGTTGTTCATGAAACTTGAAGGGTTTTAGGTAGGCATTCAAAATTAAAATTACATTAACTAGCAGATCCTTGATCCATTTAGTGGACTCCCCAATCTTGAAATCCTTTTATTTTGGATTTCTTCAACCTTTGCCTCTTGGTCACACCATGTCCTGCTGTGGTAGTCAACCCTTGATGTGAACCAATTCAAGTCAACCCAAAACCTTGAATTTGAATTTCACGATAATTGAAAAAACCCCAACTAGGGTTGGTCAAGCACTTTGGACTATGGTTCGATTCTAACCAAGATTATGGAAGGTTATACCGACTTAATATTTCTTTGAGGGATTTTATCCATATACATAAATTTCCATTTTATTATCATTAATTACAATATTTTTAATATTAAGTGGGATATTCTTAAGTGATTAATCACATCTAAGATAATATTTACGCGTAAGATGGTCTTATTTTAGTTCCATCTTGCATGCTTGTTTAATTCATTAATTGTGTGATCGTGACAACACACCCACAATAAATAAAGCATGCAACTGATAGAAATAAAATAAGTTGTATGATCATGAGGTTGTTCTATTGGTTAGGTTATCTAGTGGTTGATAAACTAACCCAAGACCTTAGGGATAAATACCATGAACATTTAGGGTTTGTGTTTACAACTTTTCACCTATCCACCTATGTGTCTCCTTGGATTGGTTTCACCTTGGATCCTAACTTGAGACGCCTCCAGTAGCATGGAAGATCCATCCATTACATTTGCTTTTATCTGACACACAGGATAGGGGTAACATAGGGTTTTAGATAAAAGAAACCTTGGATGTGAAGACCCTACATATTAATGAAGATAAGGCTCGCATGTGAACAAATTTAATTGAAATAAATAAATTAAAAGAAACCATTCACATACAAAGGTCTTGGTCTAGCTCATGATCATCCATACATGCACCGATATTTACTAATAAATAAAACTATCAATAAATTCTTTAATCGTTCTTGTTTAAGATAAATCACTCTCTAATAAATTAATTATCTTTAATTAATCAATCCTATTATATTAAACCATTTTCTAAATTTCCATGAGTTTCTCATACATCATTATTTTAAAAAAAATTAATTCATTTAAAATTATCCTTGTACGTAACTTGTACCTTGGAGAAAACCTAGTGAATTATCATTCATAACTACCCAATGAGTAGAAATGAACATTACACAGATGTTAAATTAAACACATATATATAAAACACCTATCACGTGTTGTGCCTCAGCTTTACACCTACACTCTGGTAAACTTCTCAAGGGTTTGTATAATATATTAATAAATTTTAATAAATCTGCATAATTTGGATGAGTACACAATGTATAGTTCTAACTACACGACATGTACTTTTTTTCACCATCCATCCTAGGTACACGCTCAGGGACATGGCATGTAGATGTGTTTCCGAAATATTTAGAGTACATAGCGTGTTCAGTGAGACACATGCCGTGTAGTATCCGCGTTAGACGGTTTCTAGCCGAGAAAGCTGTGTACGGGGTACATGGTCCAACCCTATCCCAAAGGGACTACATGCCATGTTCAGTGGACCACACGATGTGTAATCCGAAAACCATCTACCACCTATTCTTGGTCAACAAACAATGTCATTTTAGACTTAGAAATACTCCAACACATGACCTGATTTGGCAGACCAGTCTGATGCATTAAACCTAGACTACATGACATGTACTGCCGAATTCACGCCGTGTATTCTGGTGTTGTACGACCAGGAACGTTTGGTACATGTGGATGAGATTTTCTATTTTATTTTATTCAAAATTAAAAAAAAAATTCTTTTTTGTTATGTGAACGAGAAATGAGAGATGAGGAACAGATCTCGAGATTCATATTTAAAGAATGATTAACATGAATTGAAACAACCAAATTATTAAATTCATAAATCACCAAAGAAAAAATAAATAATTATAATTAATTATATAACCTCCCACTTATACCACTTGTAGGTTCCGGGCACAATGGAAGTCCGTGGGTGGGTTTAGCCAAAATTAATTTTAGAATTAACAACAATCAATCCGAGATATCAACGATAATAAAACAACATATCTTCAGAATAGAACAAAAAAAGAAAAAGAAAGTGGGAGTCCTAGAACCATAGAGAGGAGAATCATGTGTTGGTTATAATTAATTTAATTAATTGACAAGAATTACTTTGATGTAATTCTTTCTCCGTCGATGTTTCTGATCACTGTCTGATATGATCCATCATTGCGTCATAGAATCCAAGTGTATGATTCCTCTAGTGGTGATCCAAAAGTGCTCCACATATCTCGAGACTTCACCAAAGGGATATCCAGGTTCTAGGGTAGAATATCCTTTGCCTGCGATGTCCTCCTTAGATCACCTTGAATCGGTGGAGGAGGATCTATCTCTTTTGGCTTGATAGCATTCTTGGAAGAAAAGAATTCTCTCTTGGCTTGAAAGCATTCTCTAGATCCATTGTGCACAACCACAAATAATGGATAACCTAAATGAGAATAATGTAATTGGGATTTATAATAAAAAGAATAATAAAATGAATTAATTTCTTGAAATCATTTATTCATTTCATTTAATTCTTAGTAATACCCCATGTCTAATAATAACATTTTACTATTATAATTACTTGACATGCACCCAAAAAATTACATCAAATATTAGTTAATTAAATAAGTAATATTATTTCTCATTAATTACTAGAAAAATACATGGCATGTATATTTAATATATACAGAGTGTACTTTTGTTTTTCCACTTTTTATTACATCCTCCACCACATTTATTAGACCTTGAATAATGGCTATTTATTTCTCAAATACATTTCACTTCATTACTCTCTAATAAATATATTATTTCTCCCACAATATATTCTCTCAAATAATTAGTGTCAAAATAAATACGATCAGGCATCCTTGAATAATTATTAAACCACAATCGAGAATAACCTTTATTCATCTTGTTAAATTAATATTTAACTGAGATACTTGGAAACACTTAGTGTGTGACCCTCTAGGACTCTTTCTCTTTGGAATTTGGCGGAGCCTACCTATTGTCCATGGTTAGCTTCTATAAACACACCAAGGCTCTCATAGAGAAATAAGTTAACACCACAATGACGTGTCACCTCCTATGAACACTTATCGTGTAATGTAATCCCTTTGTCTCGATATATCAAATCAAGCAGGTTGCATTCTAGTCCCATAAACCCATGTGCTCGATTATTCATTCTTTGATTTCCCGAAATTAAAACCTCTCATTACTTAACATGGCTATGGATTTATTTAGGCTATATCAACTCCATCAAAGGGCCTGAGATATCTACTTCTCTTATGGAATACAAGGGACAAATCCTCTCTCTCTTTATCTATTAATGCAGTATTACTCGTGACGCACCCAACATATCCGACCTTCTGCGAACAATGCGTCATCACATTTTTCATCAATACATCTAAGTATGGGATTTTTAATACACATTAATAATAATCTTAAAGTCTAAGGACCAATACTCACGTCTGCAGATAAGAACATCCAATGACACTATGAAATGTGGATTTCATATTGGTGGGTCTCGTTCTCATAATATCCTCCTGAATATTACCAAGGGCGCACACCATGAGAAGGTGCCTCAATGTTTTATGAGTCCTTACCACTAATGGCATATATTATGTGTGTCCCTAAAATAACATCATCCGGCCATAGAACATATATTCAAGAACTGTGTTATGGCACTTCTGAGTCCTCATCATAGCAGGGATCCGCTATGACCCTTTAAGTCAACAACTATCCCTAGGACATTATCACATGCACTTTCATGCAAAAGAACAAAAAAGACATGATAAGTTATTTATTAATGAATAAAGTACAAAGTATTTGGTTCTAGGCCATCAAATCCAACAACAACAAGATATGCCTGAATGAAAGGAGAATGAGATGAAATCCCTTACCTTGAGTCCGACTCATCACATACGATATTTATGTTCCTGAATAATAAACTTATATTTATTTATACTTTCCTAATAACCCATTTAAAATTTATTATTCCCTTTATATCACTTATTTCCATGATATAAACATTACATAATTATTTTAGTTCATATCGGTTGTTTTGTCAATATTCGGTACTTGAGTCGAAAATGAACTTGTTTTGATGTAAATTGTCCATGTGGTATAATTCCATCATATAGAGAATATCTTTCATTATTTAAATATCATATATATCCTGTATATATATATTTTTAATAGTCTATAATATTTGGATATAATAAATGAAATGGACCATTCATGGAGACTGTAGACGTATGTACGCATGAACACTACATTCATTTCTTTGTAATATTAATTGAATGAACACTAAATGATACATAGGTATATTATAATTATAGTATAATATCTATGTTATATATGTTTCATATTTTTATTAACTCTATCCTTTATATGTTTCATTTATGGAATGAATGAGTCATGTCACTTTGAGGGGGCGGTAGTCCACACATTCTAAAATGAAATTATTGTATTTACACATATTGTATAGCATAAAGGAATGTTGTAAATAAAAATTACAGAATAATAGAGTAAATATAAATATAATGTTTATAATAATTAATCATTATATTCATGTATATAATCATGTTTTTATAAAAATCATGTAGAATAAATCACTTCACATCGTGGAGACTGTAGGCCGTACGTAGGCACGAGTGACGATATCATCCACTTAATGATTAAAAAGTGGAAAATTGGATAGTATATTAATTATAAAGAATAAATATAATGTTGTATTAATTATTTAAATCCATTATAATCATTATTATACCCATCCAAATCCATTCTTACTGAATAAAAAATTACACCATGATGTGGAGACGGTATGTCACACGTACAAACGCATGGTGATATTATTATTCTTAGGATGAATAAAAGAAAGTATAAGATTGTCCCATAATTATAATCAGATATATTCATGTATAAGATTCTGGATTTATTTCTTTAGTATTGAAATTACATAAAAATAGGAAGTAAAATAAGAAAGGAATTTTGAAAGAGGTGATAAAACAAATACATCTTTTTCGTGTATCTCCTTTTGATTTTCAAAACAAATCTCCTTAGGTTTGATTTATTCCCAATTTGTTTAAAATAGAAGGAAGGGAGGGATGTTGGGATATTATTGTAGAAAAATTTTGATGATACAAAGGGATTTATAGGTGTGAGTACAATGGTACATTTAGTGGCCTTTTATAAGAGGGAGGAGGGACGCATTTGGAGAGTCTTAAAATATTATTTTATTATAAAATGATCTTCAAATTATAATAGTTCAAAAGTGATAAATTTAGAGGATATGATGAGGATGGATCTAAATACTCTCAACCAATAGATTTTATACAAGAGTATGTCATAAAATTATGCTTATCTTTTGGCTTTAACACTTATTTAAGAACATTAAGTCTTACCATATCTTCTTGTATCTTCATAATATATGGTTACTAAAGTTACTATGAAATAAAAATAGAACCCCAAGTGGGTCATTAATGAAAATTTTAACACTATATATGTTATTTGGATGAATATCATATTTTTTGGACTATTATACCATTTAATTAAATAATATTTGTTTTAAAAACCTATTTTTGTCAATTTTGACACTATTTAGTAATTGATTTTTGATAAAGTCACGAAAACTTGATTCTATAAAAAAATCTGTAAATAAAATATAATATGTCAAAATAATCCATAAAATTCTGTTATTTCAGAAAAAATTTTAAATTATATTTATTTTAATATTTATAATATCATTTCTTTGAATCTTTCATTAATAAGGTAATCACTACATCATCATTGTGTCATAAATAAATTTATATATTTAATTTCTAAAAATTATAAATAAAATAAAATTATGTTAGAAATCTATTTATCTTTATAATAAATATTTATAGTAAAAGAATTCAATTATAGAACCCTATTTTAAAATTTTTTTATTAAAAGATACATGTTTATGTTATATTTCCCTTTTCTTAAAATTAAATATTATAAAATGTCATTTTCACACCCAAGTGGCCCCCAAATGCCAATGGTTAATCCTAAGGATGATAATGGTTGTAAATATCTCATCCAATAGGATTAGGGCACATTTTAGGGTAGTTTTATATTGTTATAATATTACTTTTACCCTTATTTACCTGATTTAACTCTTAACCATGGTTAATAAAAATAATTACTACAGTTAATATTTATAATGTTCAAAAATAAAAAGTTCTTTTATACACAATTTGGACCTTATGATTCAAAATATGGAATCCATTTTTTCCAAATTCAAAACCTAGAAATTGTAGTAATTGATTTAAAATTATTTCTTATTGTGAAAACCAAAAGGCGGGTTTTTAGGAATTAAAAACTCTCAAATGTTTAACTTGTGTTTATATCAAATTTAAATGTGAAATTAATTCCAGTGAAAAAAATTGAATTAAATGATAAAAACATAATCCAATTACACTTTCAAACTAATGAAATTGAAAAAATAACTATATCATTAAATTAGATGAAAATATTGTCTTGATTAAAGTGCAGTATTTTTTCACTATTTATTTAAATATGGATTTATCAGAATGAAATGAAAATTTAAACCAATATAAATTTTGATGTCCCTTTTTTAAGGAAGAAGATTATTATTTCAAATAGAACATATAAAATTGTGAAAAACTATTTTTACAAAAGTTTAACCATTAAAAGGTGATGAAATGTCCAACAAAAAATATTATAGTATTTTATACTTAAAATTAGATTCATTATCATTTTAAGAATCCTAAATTCATTAGAAGAATGTATAAAAATTTAAAAAATTTAAAATCATAATATAGTTATTTATTTTTTTTCTCTCTAATAGAACATCTAGGAATTAACTTAAATTTAAATTAATGATATTATTATTGTATTATTTTTTGGCATAACTCGGAGTTGTATGCAATGTAATATTTCCAAGAGACACATTATTGAGTGTCAGGTACGCTATCCTACATAGTGTCCCATTTAAACTAAAATTAATATTAAATTCAAAAATATTAATAGATATTAAAATGTATTATTCTATAAATACCGGGGATGTTATATCATTCACACTTTTGGAAATTACATCATTGTTATTTTAAAATTAGGCTCTGAAACATCATAGAAAATCCCACATTGGAAAAAGGTTCAATAAAACTATCACTTTAAAAGATAGAAAGAGAAGTACAAAGGTCACCCGAGATAACACATACTAGGATTCCATGTAGGTAAATGTGGATATTGAAGAAAAATTAACCATCTTGTTCTGATGGAGAGTAATAGAAAACATGATCAGGAGAATGTTAACATCCAGAAAACCATAAAATTGTGATGGATTAAACAGTATTTGATTTCCCAATAGGAAAATTAAATGGAAAATAGTGTTGTTTTAATATCCTTTTCATAAAGTTGAGGAATTTATTTATGAGATCGACTAAGAACAAAAGGAAACATTCATACTTGTCTTGTAGAGTTTCATCCTTAAATTAATATCTACCACAAACTCATCGTTTCTCCAAATGATGAGTATTCAAGATGAATTGGTCACACTTTAAGTCCTAGAATAAACTTATTGAGAATCACATAATCCAAAAAATATGAAAAATATATTTCCCCTATCTTCAGACATTAACCAAAACCAAAATGGTTATTAAATGATCATATAATACCCCAAAATAATAATCCTTTAAAAAAATAAATACTACTCTTAATCTTCAAATATCAACCATAATACCCAAACTCCAACATAGACTGTTTATCAAATAATTGTCCATAAAATTATTCATTATAATTTAAACAAGGATTGAAATAAAAACTCAAAAGTACTTAATCACATAATCTTCCACGATAAATTTTTACATTTATCTCCAAATATCATCAACCACTCTTAATGTATCATACCAAAAAGTAATTAACCTAATCACATTTTCTCCATGATACGTTATTCATTTACAAAAATAACCCAAATCACTATTTTTCCACAATAAAAACATAGATTCATTCAGAATAAAATTCAACCATTACTCCTCAAATAAAATACCATAGTATAATATTTTCCTTAAGCATATAGTGTTTCCAAAAGTGCGAAAATCTTCCTAAATAACATTTATCACTTAATCCCAAAATAATTATTCTAATACTAATTATATCAATTTGATAAAATATAAGTTCCCAAAATCAACTTATTCTGATTCCATTAACTAATTAAACTTAAATTTTTAAGTCATACTAACTGGGGACTTCATGTAGGCTGGTGGTAGGAAATAAAGCCTAGTCACACATCAGTTCTGGGTTTGATTCCCACAGGCTTGTCTGACACGATGGGTTTTCATTTTTCTAAAACATTTAAATTCCTAAAACATTACAAAAATGAGATAAAATAATCCTAGAAAAATTTAACCACATGTTTATCTCATGCCTTTCATTTTGCATCTCAAAATGAAATAAACCATAACTACCTCAAAATCAAGGATCATATAAACCCTAAAGATTTATTATACATATAACCAAAAAAAGGACAATTCTTCCTCAAATAGAATTTTTACATACAAAAAATCATGGACACACCTACTAGAGAAATTTCTTCTAACGTAATTCCATAAACAAAATACCATTAATACTTTTAAACATTTCATCAGCCTTAGATCAAACATAACTGTCTAATCACTTATATGTAGACTTCTTAATAATTTAGTGTTCTTGATAATGCATTAACTATGAATTTCCACCTTATTTCTTAATAAATCATTCTTTCAGTTCAATTATTATAATAATTTATAAATATTAATCCCAAGATGCTTAAGTCTTTATAGATAAGAAAATAAATCATACATTGAATCTAGATATCATGATCCTCATGGTGTTCCCTTTCTCTTTCAACATGTTATCCTACTTACAAAAAGTAAAAGTTCACTCCACTTATGTAATTTTTCTTTTTGATAGAGTTGGAAAATTTTCGAACTTGAAATAATATGAAAAAGATACCACAACCCATAAAATTGTTTTAGAAATGAGTAGGTGTTGAGTAACTCAAACAATTTCTTATAGGCGATTTGAATACTCAAGAAGCTGTCAAAATCATTTGAATAGGGTTTTACCATAATGGTGATTTTCAAATCGTCAGGGAGGGATAGAAATGTTGTGACAGATATATTTAATTCCATATTTACAAATGATCCTTAATCAAATAAAAAAAATCAATACTTAAACATGAAATGAATTATTAAAAATAGAATCCTCTATAGGGTAAAGATAAGATAAAAAATTTTATATTAATTTGATCCAGAAACCTTTTTATATCTTCATTGTTCATGTTTTTATCCAATAAACCTAATTTACCATAACCCACAAGATATTTCCAAATGCTAGTAACCCTATTGGTTATATGGGATCCTTAACCTACACCCAAATAACATCATAACCTCTAAAGTTATCTAAATCAACCTTTGATACCTACTATAAGGCACTGACCTATAACTTTACTTAATCTTGATATAGTCACCAATTGACTTTAATTCACTTCGAAAATATTTTTAGGTTTATATTTTTACAGAATTAGGCCATAAATCATACATAGAAGATTAAATATAACAAGTAGAAAATTCTAATAACTATCCATTTTTTTATAAAACAAAAACTCTTTAAAATGAAATATGGTATCGTTTCATGTTTAAACAACATTACCTTTACTTGATTCTATCATTGAACCTATTCTTCTTTATGTCCTGTGAAAAACATTTCAAAACACGGGATGAGAATAGAAGAAAAAGTATGGGATATAAAATATGGAAAGAAAATATAAGTCCCTGAATACATAAAAATCAATAAAATCAAACTTTTTACTCATAAAAAATAATCTCATTAACATAGCATAGGAAATCATATGATTTATGAATAACTTATAGAAATCATAAATCATAAAGGTAACTTGTGGAATCCATAACATACTTATATTGTAGCTTTCACATCTAAATAGGTAGTGACCTTCATGTATACATTTGGAATAGCCATCACAGTATTTTCCCTAAATCTCTTAGGAGAAACCTTAACGTTTACCTCAGTCACGATACCCAATGAATTGGAGAGCTATCATGGGCTCTCCTGTCCTCAGTTTGTCATGGAACCACCCGTATACATAAGCAACAACCAAGAACAATAAAATAATCATAACACATGAAGAAACATATAGGAAATATAACATATCCAAATTGTAATCACAGGACATAATTTCAAGATATTGATATAATCAATCCATTTTCAAAACCATTTACAACATTAAATAAAAAGAATTTTATTTCAAAGTGTCCCATACCACTTGAAAATTTTGAAATAAATTTTTATTTTAGAATATTCATGTCCATATAAATAAATTCTTAAAACCAATTTTCAAAACATGGACATGAAATAGAAGGTTTTAAATGAATAATGTTTTTAAAACATTTAAAATGATGTTTTAGTCAAAGAGTCCCTTACCATTTGAGAAACAACTGAATAAAAATCATTATGGAATAAAATTAAATAGGACTTTAAATATCATTTTAATATACTAATTTAAGATATATAGAGTCCAAATGGTTTTATATACACATTATAGTATAATAAATGTTCATGATAACAAGATATTCCCCAATAAATGGATATTGAGACGAAATCCCTTAACTTGATTCCAACTCATCACGTACAATCATTATGTTCCCATATAATAAAAATAGGTTAATTTTTAATTTCCTGAAAACTTATTTCAAGTTTATTATTCCTTTTATATGACCTATTACCATGTTATCAAAATTACACAATTATTTAAGTTCATATCAGTCGTTTTTTCAATATTCGGTACTTTAGTCCAAAATAAACTTGTTTTGATGTAAATTGTCCATGTGGTCAAATTCCATCATCTCCTGAATATTATTCCTAATTTAAATATCATATATATCCTGTGTATATTTATTTAAAATAGTCTATAACATTTGGAGATAATAAATGAAATGCACCGTTCATGGAGACGGTGGGTCGTACGTACGCATGAACGCTACTTTCTTTTCATTGTCATATTAAATGAATAAAAACTAAATGATAAATATGTATATTATAATTACAGTATAATATATATGTTATATATGTTATATAAATTCATTAACTACATATTTTATATGATTCATGTATGGAATGAACAAGTCATATCACTTTGAGGGGGTGGTAGTCCACACTTCCTCAAATGAAATTATCATATTTACACAGTATAGAAAGTATAAAGGTATGTTGTAAATGAAATTACAGAAGAATAAATTAAAAAATATAATATATATAATATTTATTCAATCCATTCATGTATATAATCACAGTTTAATGACGTTCACGTAGAATGAATTGCATTGCATCGTGCAGATGATTTGCCATAAGTACGTACGGGCAACGATATCATTCACTTAATGGTTAAACGATGGATAATTGGATGGTATATTAATTATAATGAATAATTTTTATGTTATATTTATTATTTAAATCCATTACAATCATTATTATACCCATCCAAATTATTTCTTGTTTAATAACAAATTACACCACGACGTGGAGATGGTAAACCGTATGTACGCATGCATGGTGATATTGTCATTCATAGGATGGAGAAAAGGAAGTACAAGGTTGTACAATAATTATAATACCATCACATAATGTATAAGATACTAGGTTTATTACTTTATTATGGAAATTTCATAATAAGGGGAAGTAGAAGAAGAAAATAATTTTGAAAGTGGTGATAAAACAAATACCGCTTTTTTGAGTATCTCCTTTTGATTTTCACAAAAGGCATCCATATGATTGATTTTTTCTCAAAGTGTTTACACTAGGAGGAGGGGAGGGATGTTTTTATCTTATTTTAGAAAAATATGGATGAGACAAATGGCTTGAGAGGTGTGATTAAGTGGGTAGAGGTGGTGGCCTTTTATAAGAGGGAGGAGAGGTACTTTAGGAATGTCTTGAAATAATATTTTATTATAAAATTATTATCAAATTATAATATTTAAAAGGAGATAAATTTCAAGGATAAGATAAGTATGGGGTGAAATACACTAAACCGATAGGTTTTAGTGATGTTTTTGTTAGAATATTAACATTTTTTATTAACACTTAGTTAAAAACATTAACTCTTACAATGTGTTCTGGTATCTTCATAATATATGGTTACTATAGTTTTGGTAAAGTGAAAATCAAACCACAAGTGGATCATTAATGAAATATTTAACATCATATAATTTAGTTGTCCATACCTTTGATTTTTAGGACCACTATATCACTTAATATAATAGATTTTTTTTAAAAACTCATTTATGTCAATTTTGACAATATTTAGTAATTTATTTTTGTAAAAGTCATAACAACTTGATTACATAGAACCAAAAGAATTAACTCAAATATAATATGAAATAATCATACAAAAAAATCATGCATGACATCAAAATGTTCAAATTATATTTATTTAAATATTTATAGTATCATTTATTTGAATATTTCATTAATACGGTAATCACTGCATCATCATTGTGTCATAATTAATTTTAATTATTTAATGAATAAAAATTATAAATAAAATAACATTATGTATGAAATATTTTTATCTATATAATTACAAATTATAGTAAAATATATCAGTTATATAACCATATATTAATTTTTTTTATTAAAAAATATGTTTTTGTCTTATATTTCCATTTTCTTTAAATTAAATATTATAAAATGTCATATTCAAACACAAGTTGATCCAAAATGCCAAACTTTTAGCATAAGGATGATAATGGTCGGAAATATCACATCTAATAGGTTTAGAACATGTTCAAGGGTAGTTTTATATTATTATAATATTACTTTTTTACCCTTTTTTACCTGATTTAACCCTTAACCATGCTAAACAGAAATAATTACTAAAGTTACTATTCATAATGTCAAAAAATAAAGGTTCTGATTTAAACAATTTCTAACTTATGATTCCAAATATGAAATATATTTTTCAAAATTCAAAACAAAGAAATTTTAGAAATTAATTTAAAATTAATTCCCATTGTCAAAACCAGAAAGTGGGTTTTCTAGGAAGTAAAAACTATCAAAATATTGACATGTGTTTATATAAAATTTCAATGTGAAATTACTTCCAATGACCAAAATTGGATTAAATGTAAAAAATTAATTCAATTATACTTTAAAACCAATTAAGAGGACAATATATCTACATAAATAAATTAGATGAAACTGTAGTTCGTAATTAAAGTGCAACATTTGTTAACAATTCATTAAAGAATTGATTTTTCAGAAAAATACCTCAATTTCAACCAAAATAAATTATGATGTCCATATTTTAGATAAGAAGTTTATTTTTTTATATATAACATATAAAAGTAACAAAAACTATTTTTCAAAATATTTTTCCATTAAAATTTGGTAAAATGACCTTTTAAAAATATTAGAGTATTTTATGCATAAAATTGGATTAATTCGCATTTTAGGCCTCTAAAATCACTAGAAAAAATAGGGTTTCTGTAGCGCCACCCTTTAACAATGCTAAAAAAAAGTGCTAATAAAGGGCACTATTAACAGCGCTAAAAAAACACTGTTAAATGTGACCCTTTATCAGTGCTTTTTTAGCACTGATAAAGGCACCTCCTTTATCAACGGATTTTTTAGCACTGTTAAATGGGACCCCTTTATCATCGTATTTTTTAGTAGCCTTGAAAAGGTTGGGGGATTTATTAACACTTTTTCCTAGCACTTATAAAACTGTATATTTCAAAAATATCATAAAAAATAATATATTGATATATAAGTATATTTATATTGATATAAATATAATATATATTTTCTAAAATATGTTTTAGATTAGATAAATGAGAATGTACACTTAATATATAAGATATTTAGTGAAATTGGATTATAAAATAATTTAAAAAATATTTTAAATTAATAAATTTCTTATTATTACCGAATAATAGTAATTTAATATCAATTTGAAGATAAAAAAAATAAAAATATTAATAAAAGATCAAAAATTAGTTGAAAAGGTAACTCAAACTTTAAACAAACATAAGTTTTGATACGACTGTCTGTTTGAGCTCCACATCATATCAAATCAATGATTGCAACGAGATCTACGCGTTGTGATAAATGTTTATTTTTTCATTCATTTTTTACATTTTAAATTTTAAAATTTATTTGCATCTTGATTTCAATTTTTCAACATCAATTTATCTTTAAAAAATATGTTATAAGGTAATTTAGAAGTTTATTAAACTCATATTTCTTATATCATTTTTGAAATTTCTTGTGATTAAAATAGAAGATTATAAATTCACTTATGTGGTGTGGAATTTTTTAAAAGATATTGGAAACAATTTTTTTTAATTTTAATTAATTAATTTATTTAAACATATAATTTCTGGCGTTATTTAAAAATTTTAAATACATACATATTTTTTTGGGGGGAATTGTATTTAAAATTTCATTTGCTTACATTTTTTGATGCTTCAACCATGAAACATATTAACTATAATTGTGTGCGTGAATTTTAAATTAATTTAATGATTTAATGTGTTGACACGATTTAATTGTCAATTGCATGTTTTAAATGATGGATTTTGTTTTGTGTGTTGGGCGTTGTGGATTCATGTAGCCTGTGATGATCCTTTCTTGTGCACATATGTCTGTCTGTGTGTATATTATATATTTGTATTTATTTATTTATAAACACACATAATTTTTTTTATAAATTCAATTATAACTGATCTTATAAATATATATTAATATACGAATAAATATATTAATATATAAATATAACTACATATATATATATATATTTATATACAGATATATATATATTAATAAAACTACTTAGATATATATATATTAATATAACTAAATATATGTTAATATATATATAGATATTAATATACGAGTAAATATAACTATATATATATAAATAAAAAGATATATTAATAAATGAAGAGAAAAACAATACGATGGAGTGATAAAATATTAGGCATGCAGGCAACATGTCCCTTGTTCGAATCTTGGGGAAGGTAGGTCACGCATGCATGTGGGGAATAAACCCTAGCGCTGTAAAAGGGGCTGGGGCACTGTTAAAGCCTTGTGCAGTGGATGGGTGTGCGTGCTGCAGTGGGGGGGGGGGGGGGGGTGGGTCACTGCTGAAGGGAGGATTCAAGCGTTGTTTAATCCCCACCAAAAAATATTTTTATTTTATTTTCTTTTTTTCTTCTATTTTTTAACTTTTATCAGTGCTTTTAAAAAGACTCTGATAAAAGGGGTCCTTTAACAACACTAAAAAAGCACTGATAAAGGACCCCTTTTATGATCTATTTTTTAGCACTGATAAAAGGTCCCCTTTATTAGAGCCTTTTTAGCACTGATAAAAGGGTCCTTTATCAACGCTTTTCTGAGCACTGATAAAAGGGACCCCTTTTTTTTGCCTCGATTAACAGTGATTTTTTAGCACTGTTAATACACTTTTCAAGCACTGATAAAGGCCATATTTTTATTAGTAAATTAATTTGATAAATATAAAAACATTTATCAAATATGTAAAATCATAATATAGTTAATTCTATTCATTCCTTCCAATACAAAGGCTAGGCATTAAATACCATTTAAAATAATAATATTATTGTTGTATTATTTTGCGGTATAGCTCAGTGTTGTGTGCAACGTAATATTTCGGAGAAACCTGTTGTTGCGTGTTGGGTATGCTATAGTACATAGTGTCCCCTTTAAACTAAAATTAATATATCATTCAAAAAAATTAATAGATATGAAAATGTATTATTCTATAAATACTTGGGATTTTACACATATATCCCCTTGTTGAACATATCACACCTCATCTTTTAGGGAATCTATTGGGTCCTCTAGACCCTGCATAGTTTATTCTCATGAATACCAACCCATTCCCCTTTTCCCTTAGTGACAACACAACCCATATGATCATCTCAACCTAGACCTCATGGTCTAGACCACCCCATCATGCTCTCTCATCACACATAGTCTTTCAACCCAAGGACTATCCCAAGTCGTACCAAGTCCTGACCAAGCCCACACCCTACAATTGAGTGTCACCTCACATATTCTAAGGAAGTTCTCTCTATCCGCCACTCATAGGAATCCGCTGTCTATCACACCATATCTAGTCCTAAAGGACTCTTCCCATTCATAGTACTAATCAAGCCACAGACCACCCTCGGGAGGGTGTCCCCCACTAGGTGTGAGACAAATGGATTTTTGACCAATAATCACTAGGCTATATCCTCTCTCATCCGTCTAATTATTCCTAAAAAACAATCCCAGGAAACCTGTATCTTATCTCATACCCCAATCCCCACCCATGGACTCATGAGAGATTAAATGATTTCCCCATCCCTTAGTGACACAATCACCGATCGATTATAACTCACGTAAGTGCTAAAGAGTACTTATATATATCATTAGAGGATAAAAAATATCTTATCTCTTATTCCCATGGTATCCCGAGTCCCTAACCATCTACCAATTCCTCGGACACATTTCATTATTTTTAATATATTTCATTCATTTATTTTTTGAAATTTAATATACTAGAAAATATATATTTTATTGTATCTGTTTTTTCCAAATATTATTTTCAAATTATATAATTTTATCAAGATTTAATATATTAAATTAAATTAAATTATTTTTTTAGAATTGATTCATATAACTAATATATATATACACAATAAATAAAAAAGGCATTATCTCTCATCATTGGGAAGTATCTATTAAAATCATTTCACAATTACTAAAGAGTCAATTCATTTAATATTTTTTTTGCATTAATAATCAATTCATACTTACAAATAAAAAATAATTTTATAGAATTTAACAAATTTATTTAATATTTTGAAAATTATAATCTTTTATAATGTTTTTTTTCATTTTTAAACACCTTTTATTTACTCAATCTTATTATATATCAAAATACTTATATAATTTCTTTAAAAAGTTATTTATGAATTTAATTATTTTAATTTAATTACTACATCTAAAATGAATTAATTTTACTATTAATAATGGATTTTCAATAATTAATTTAATTGGAATTGAATTTATAATTATTTTATAAATACAATATGAAATTAAATCATAATAAAATAAACATAAATATATCTATGAAAGGATTAGCTAAATATTTATAAATAACAGTAATTTTTGTGTACATCCACTATATTTACTAAGGCTGGGTACCTCCATAATTACGTGTCTCCTCCACAGCCTCCCACGTCACCACTTCCATACCTCCATTTACCATTACACCATCCACGTTCCTCCAAAATCCCGGCTGTTCCCTACCCGATATCGCGGGCTTCGCCTCCCACCCAAACCTGTTACCTCTTTTGACTCGCCTCCTCCCGCGTCTCTTCCATTAGGTTACCCTCTATTGGAAAATCGCTCCCGCAGCTCCCTGCGTACAGAAACCTTCTCCGACGACAACCATCAGCTCCCACGGCCGGTAGGATCTTCCTCCCTGCTCCTTCCTCCCGGTTCTCACGATTTCGATTATTTGCAGCCCGCTACGCACGAACCAGCTCCAACCGCGGACATCCGCTCTGGGGCTTCCCTGTTCCGGACAGTGCTACAATTCCAACTAAGTCCGGTAGGATATTTGAACCTGCTACCTCCTCCCGCTGCTCCCGATTTCAACCTTCTTGAACCCGCAGCGAGCGTACCATCTTCCTCCATTAATTTCTCTCCCGTAGCAAATTATTTCGCCACGCAGCGCGCCAGTGATGACGGCCATATCACCACCCGACTTGCGCCGTGCGGTTTCCGTGTTCCAGCGACTACTACAGCTTACACTGGAACAACCGACAACCCTATTTTCACTGAGGTAACAGTCTTCTTAAAGTAGACTAAAACATGCAACCTACATCATTCAACTGACTATGAATCCTGCATTACCCAGTAACCTGACAACGATTTCCTCCTGGCAACGATCCGTCTTCTGCTGCTGCTTATTTTCACAATGTGAGTATACCTTACACATTATACGGGCCTCGTACTTCTATCCATTTGGATTTCTTTGCCAATAAGTGCAACCGGCACCTTCCACAAAGTCATACAGGCATGTTTTGTTTATAAATTCTGACAGTTACATATAGTTGCACACATATATCTTTAGCAAATTCTGAGTCTTCAATCACAATTTGAAATACAATTTATTTAATGCTCTCCTTCCATACAATGGTGTTAGTACACTCCTTTACATTAATATATATAGATATAGAACCAAACAATTCGCTCCTCGACAACCTCTACGAATGATGTGTTGCAGAAAAGAGTGCTAACAATGGAACAACGGAACTGTGAGTTTACTCTCGACTTAGTTTTATACATGTTTCTTTCATAGCTTTATTCCATCATATGGACAACCTAATTTTGTCACGCTTGCTGTGTCAACAACTTCAAGTCCATCAATGACATCTAAAAATCTCTCTCCTGCACTAACAAGTGAACCGCATTCTATAAATGGCGGTGCAGATGGAGTCATACGGACGCCCCTAACACCATTATCTGTCAATGGTCTGTTATATTTACATTATATTATCTATATCCATACTTTCTTTATTACTCTTCATAATAACTGAGGACATGCATTCTACAAATGGGAGTGCAGGTGGAGTCCCACTAACGCCACTAACAGCAGCGTCTATACCGGGTCTGTTCTGTTTACATTGCACTGCAGAAATCGCTCACTTACTAAATACTTTGCATATTAATTGAATATATCGCTCTCTAACTACTTTGTCAGCAGTTCAACAACAGTCCGATACAGGGAGAACATCTATCGCAAATGAAAAGAAGCGGAAGCAAACATCATATGCCTTCAAACAGTCTCATATCCCTTTCTGTAAGTATAATGACCATTATCTGCAATTTTCATACTGCACACCGCATGAAAACCAAGACATGGTCTAACTATTTCATTCACAATTTCGATAGCGCTCATAACGAACGAAAACCTCCACTGCCCGTCGACCTCTAGAGATGCAAGGTTCCAAAGACGATTGCACATGAGGGAATGACACAATTGTGAGTTCACTAATACCTTCACCCGATACTTCTTTCAATTATGTAATAATACAATAATTATTATAACGAACTGATGACACAGTGCCGATGTCATCATCTACCGGAGGTGCTTCATTGACATCTACACATGGCGGTGAAAATGGAGTCACACGCACGCCATTACAACCACTGTCTATCAATGGTTACTTCTGTTCAAATTTTTGTATGTAAGTACATAAATTTCAAATCCACTATATCTACTAACATAAGGTATTTGTCTTCAATTACTTCGTCTACAGTGCAACATCAATCATCAGGTACGACATCATCCGTCGTGGGAGCGAACAATCGAAGGCAAAGAACAAATTCCCTCATACACACTCCTATTCCATATTGTAAGTCTGGTGACACATATCTGCTAAAACCATTCTGTACACCACAATACTGGGATATTATTCATCTAACTATTTCCTTCACACTTTCGGTAGCGATCGTGACTGATGATACCAATCTGTCAAATTCATCGCCGGGATCGTTGACAATGTAAGCACGTAATTCAGCATTTAAATATTACTATAATTATTACGGAATCTTCAAAAATTAACAATTTACTTTCCCATTTGTTGCAGGTTGAGTCGACCAAATAACACGGAATATAGTAATATATCATCTACAGGTTCAACGTCGTATTTAACACAAATATACAGCATCACACGCACCCACACTTCAATTAGCTTACATTTTTTTTCTTATACTGTTTTATAAAAAAAATAACAGACCATCGTACAGTGCTGTTTCGTCCACAAGCAGCAGTTTCTAACAGTTCAGAAACAAATTACGACATCAATGGTGGAATACAGCGTACAGGAAGCACTACAGGTATTTAACGAATAACCCTAGATACTAACAACAGTAATATCTTATTTATACTAAGTGATTTCGGTATTAAACGGGTTACTGTTGCAGGATGCTCTGTACAACAGGTGATTTCAGATAACACAGGTCAGCGTACTAATTTTTTCAACATTAATAGTAACAAAATACTGGAGGCAAATACCGCGCACGTTATCTACTTTGTAAGTACTGACAAATACTATATATTTTTATTCAACCAGGATATTTAGACATTGGTCACCCATCTTACGTCTGTCAGTACTGTCATGCTTTAATGTGGTTCGATGAAAGAAACAAAAAATGTAGCAACCGACAAAGCCAACATTTCTCTGCATGTTGTGCTATGGGAAAGATTTCTTTGAGCTTTATACCAGCGTCTCCGCCGTATCTTGAAATATTTCTCTTCAATACAACATCCACAGTAGCAAGAGCATTCCAGGAAAACTTACATATTTACAACTCCATGTTTTCTTTCACTTCTATGGGTGGTAAGATTGATAGGTCTATCAACAAGGGTGGATCTCCATGTATATTCAGATTGAATGGACAAAACTACCATCGTATTGGAAGTTTATGTCCACTAGATGGTCACCGACCGAGATTTGCACAACTATACGTGTATGACACAGCACATGAATGTCAGAATAGGGTTCGCGAGTTTAGGTATCGCTACATTTATCTGTTGTTGACTTATTTCTCATTGTGGATTATTTTTGTATTAACATACCTATTGCCTGCAGCTCAGAAAATCAGAATGTCCAATCTCGTATTGACAACGACATAGTTGAAAACCTGCAAAAAATGCTTCATGACAACAATGGTTTAGCTAGACACTTCAGAAGTGCAAGGGATGTTCTTCAACATCAGGGTGTGCAGAATTTGAAACTACGTCTGCTGAAGAGAAGAGAAACTAATCCCAGTATATATAACATACCAAATAATTATGAGATTGCAATGCTTATCGTAAGTGATGTTGAAGATCTCAACCAAGAGCGTGATATAATTATTCATACCAAAACTGGTGATTTTCAACGAATTGATGAGCAGCACCCACTATATCTTCCATTGCAATATCCCTTGATATTCACAGATGGCAGTGATGGATATGTGGACAACATTCTACATCGCCCAACTTCTTTCACAACAAGTACAAAATTTAAGAAGGTTACCATGAGAGAGTACTTCTCTTTCCACCTTCAATTCCGTGAGAATCAATCTTCAACACTACTACATTCAAGAAGACTTTTGCAGCAGTTCGTTGTTGATGCTTATACGATGATAGATTCTCAGAGACTATCATTCATTCGCTTTAATCAAAAGAAATTGAGGGTAGATCTGTACAACGGCTTGCAAGATTCATTTCTACGAGGCGACATATAAGGTTCTTCATGCGGCAAACGGATCATTTTGCCTTCATCCTTCACAGGTGGTCCAAGGTATATGATCCAAAATTACCAAGATGCAATATCTATTTGTAATTGGGCAGGGTATCTAGATTTGTTTCTAACCTTTACATGTAACCCAATGTGGCCTGAGATCACTCGGTATCTAAGATAAAAGAACCTTCGACCAGTAGACTCACCTCAAATTCTATCTCGAGTTTTCAATATGAAGCTTGAATATCTAATGAGAGATTTACGAGAAGGATGTTTCTTTGGAAATTCAAGGGCAGGTAACCATCTACTTGCATATATCAAATAATATTTTCCATGCAATTTGCAATTTTATCATCACTTACTGACTATGGCACTTTTGTTTCCATTTAGTAGTTCGAACTGTAGAATTTCAGAAACGCGGCTTGCCTCACGTTCACATCTTATTATTCCTCTGCCGTGAAAATAAAGTGGACACTCCGTTGGCTATAAACAAATACGTCAGTGCTGAAATCCCGGATAAGGATGCCTGCCCAAACCTACATGAAGTTGTCAAAAGCTTTATGCTCCACGGCCCCTGCGGTGCTGCCAATAGATCATCACCTTGCATTAAACATGATAAATGTGCTAAATTTTTTCCAAAAAAATTTGCTGAAAATACGACAGTAGATGAGGATGGCTGTGTCGTTTATTGAAGAAGGGATGACAAAAGAACTATTCTGAAAAATAACATTCCTCTTGATAATCGCTATGTAGTCCCATACAATCCGGTGTTGCTATTAAAGTACCATGCACATCTCAACATTGAAGTTTGTAATCAGTCGTCTTCAATCAAATACCTGTTTAAGTATATTAGCAAAGGAAATGACCGGGTAACGGTAGCACTCTATGACGGAAACAACGAACAGTCCACACATAATATGGTAGATGAGATAAAAATGTATTATGACTGTCGTTACATATCTCCTTGTGAGGCATGTTGGAGGATTTTTTCATATGATATCCATTACAGATATCCACCAGTTGAGAGGTTGCATTTCCATTTGCCACAACAGAATTGTGTCACCTTCTTGGACTCCGATATCATTGAAGATGTATTGAATCATAGAAACAGCTCTCAGTCAATGTTAACCTCTTGGTTCGAAGCAAATATTAACTACCTGGAAGGAAGAGGATTAACTTTTGCAGAGTATCCAACTAGATTTGTTTTCCACTCTCAAGATAGAAAATGGCATCCCCGGAAACAAGGATTCTGTATTGGAAGACTGTACTATGTGCCTCAAACCAAAGGTGAACTCTACTACTTGAGAATACTTCTAACAAAAATCAAAGGTGCAACTTCTTTTGAGTATATCAGGACTGTAAACAGCATCACGCATGGTACATTTCGAGAGGCTTGCTCTGCTATGGGACTACTAACAGATGACAGAGAGTTTGTTGAAGCAATAAAAGAAGTGTCTTCTTGGGGAATGGGACAACATGTACGCAGACTATTCGCCAACATGTTAATCTGCAATAACATATCTCGCCCAGATATGGTCTGGGATGCAACCAAAGACATACTATCAGAAGACATTTTATATATACAGAGAAGGACCCAAGAAATTCCAGGTGCACATTTAGTCATGTTCCTGCTTCATAGTTTTCTTTTTATGTCTTCCCAATGTCTAATTATTTATGCCCTCTGATAACCATTCTTATATTTCAATTGAATTTATTTATTCTGCTCTGTAAACACTCAAAAAAAAAATTTAGTGCACTAATTCACATAAGTATATTGTCCACAGTTTGTGACAACAAAGATTGCAGCCTTTCTTTTCAAATACAATTACAGTAATTCTAGCATACTTAAAATCTGTATGATGCTGTACAGATATTTGGCACTTTAATGTATAATTTAGTAACATTAAATAGCCTTCTGTACTGAAATTCTTGAATCTGTATAAATAATCTGCATCATCAAACATTAAAAAAACATGTAATACTTCGTAGTAAATTGAATATGCATTCATTGTAAATTAATCACTTCTATAAATTTGTTTATATTCAATATAATCCTATACTTCAAAGTTTATAGCCCTGCTGTTCAGATATATTTTCAATATATTTTAAACTGTAAAAATCCGTACACATAATGCACATATACTTATATCGTTTCTTCACATTACATTGCCTTATGTACTACAATATTGGATTCCGTACAGTAATTCTGCATTTTTTTAAATTCAATAAACATATATGTTTTATTTAGTATAATCCAGTACATCAGAATTTACAGCCTTGGTGTTCAAATATAATTTGAATATATATTAAACTGTACAATTCTGTACACATAATCCACATATTCATATATCATTTGTTCAGATGACAGTGCCATTTGTACTAGAATATAAGAATCTGTACAAATATTCTGCAATTTAATAAATTCAAAGAACCTATGTGTTTTATTCACATTACATTGCCATCCGTACTGATGTTTTCTATCAACGTTTTTCAGCTTCAACTATTTTTCTTATATTCAATTAAATGTAAGATGTTGTAATGACTTCGTTAGCGGTTACTCGTACTACTGTTTAACATTATTCCTCAACATTGTAGATTTGACACTCACAGATCACCAGATACAAACGTATTCTTTGAGAGAGATAGACCGCATTTTACAGAGCAATAGAAGAGCACTTCATTTATTTCCTCCTATGCCACTTCCAGATTCAGATTCTGATGCCACTGCAAATCGTTTAATTGCAGAAGAATTGAATTACAATAGAGAAACACTTCTAGAAGAGGGAAACCGTTTACAAAGATTGCTTACAGACGAACAGAAAGATGTTATGTCTACCATCCTCTCTTCACTGAATACCAACTCAGGGGGGTTCTTCTTCTTGCATGGTTATGGAGGCACAGGTAAAATGTTCGTCTGGAGAGTATTAACATCATTGCTGCGAGCACAGGGATCAATTGTACTTGCAGTTGCATCGAGTGGAATAGCTTCACTACTGTTGCCTGGTGGACGAACAACGCATTCCAAGTTCCGTATTCCAATCTCCATTACTGAACAATCAGTTTGTAATATTCAGTAGGGGAGTGATGTAGCAGAACTTCTGCAATTGACTAAGCTCATCATTTGGGATGAGGCATCTATGATTCATAAATTCTGTTTTGAGGCTCTAGACCGTACTCTTAGGGACATTATGACTGTCAGGAATGATAATGCTCAGAATTTGCCATTTGGTGGATTAACAGTTGTCCTCAGAGGAGATTTTAGGCAAATACTGCCAGTTATACTGGGAGGAAACAGATGTGACATTGTCTACGCAAGTGTGACGTCATCGTTTCTTTGGCAACACTGTCGGGTGTTGTCTCTTACAAAAAACATAAGATTGCATAGTACTACTAGCACTCCTGATACGGCTGTGTTACATGATTTTGCAAAATGGACCTTCGATATTGGTGAAGGTCGAATTGGAGAACCAAATGATGGTGAAGCACTCATTCCAATTCCGTCAATGTTTCTTCTTACAGACACTGTTAATGCCATGGCTGCAATCGTCAACCATACATACCCGGGTTTCCCTGGCAAACATGGAGACAGATCATATCTACAAGACCATGCAATTTTAGCTCCAACCCGTGATGTCGTACAAGAAGTAAATGAATATATGTTGAGCCTCACTGGCGGTGAAAACAAATATTACTTCAGCTCAGACTCTGTTTGCAATGCAAGTTTTGATACAGACAAACCGGAAAATATTTACACATCTGACATGTTGAATTGTATAAACGTCTCTGGGTTACCAACGCACAAAATTACACTTCAGCTTGGTGTTCCTATTATGTTACTCCGAAATGTGGACCAATCTGTTGGTCTGTGTAATAGAACTCGAATGATAGTAACACACTTGGGTGAACATGTTGTTGGCGCTGAAGTATTAAATGGGTGCCATTCGGGAAATTCAGCATTCACTCCAAGATTAACTATGACTCACTCTGATAGTAAATGGCCATTCAAACTACAAAGAAGACAATATCCTTTGAAAGTTTCTTATGAGATGACTATTAATAAAAGTCAGGGTCAATCACTGTCTTCAGTTGGGCTTTATCTTCGGAAACCAGTGTTTTCTCATGGTCAATTATATGTTGCAGTGTCTAGAGTCACATCGGCTACTGGGTTGAAAATTGTAGTTGAAGGTACCAGTCCTGAGTCCAACAGTTACACAGAAAATATTGTCTACAAGGAAATCTTTCAGAATTTGTCTTAGGTATCATTTCAAATTATTTCTATGTGCTTTATTCTATGCTGGAAAATTATTTTGTTTACTGTCATGGCGTTTTTACATGCTTAATATGTATTATTTGAACACTTACTGATTATGTACAGTCAGAAATATGTCACGCTCAATAACCATGCTAAATGAGATCAGCCCAGACGACGATGAAACACTACGAATACAAGTTCATGTCCTCAACATGTGGTTCAATTCGTCTTCCAAATACTCCAATGAAGTTGTTGCTGTTGATCTTGTACTCTGCGACATCCAGGTTAGTTTTCCTTACAACAAGACATTACTATTTATTTTCACTGTCTATCACCTACGATGAGAACATATATATATATATATATATATATATAAATAATGTTACCGTTCCTTGCAATTTTTAATGATTCCTCATTAACCAACAGTGAAACATACTATATGCTGGGAACCAAGATTCAATGTACCATTACGAATTGTCAACTTATCTCTAAGTACAAACAACTGTTGGTTGAGGGACTATGCTATATTGTACAGAACTTCCAAATAGCTTCCAATCTAGGAAGTTACCTCGCAACAAGACACCCGTGTCGAATCATGTTCACATCGATGACGTTTGTTCGTCCGTGTGAAGTACAACTACCTCTTTTTAGTTTTCATTTTACTTCATTTGATGACATAATTCAGGACAAAGTCCCTGAGGAAAATCTAATAGGTACATGTGGTTAATACGACCTATTTACACTACCTTTGACCAAGTTTTGTTAAATTAACATGCAGAATGTATTTCCCTTCTGCCAAATGTTTTTCACAAAAACATTGTTTCTCTGTACTGTGATTTAGAAATAATTGGAGTCCTACGTTACTCACATCCAATGAAATCAATGGGCACTTCGAACCACAGAACGCAGATTTTTTTAGAAGATGACCGGTACTTTTTTTTGGACTGATTTCATTTCACAACTGTATCAGAAAAAAACTACTAATTTACTAACTTTGTTTTATTTGCAGACGCTTGCAAATTACCTACAGCTTATGGTGCAATTTTGCATTTGAAATGTCACAGTACATGGAAAATAACTCAGACCCCACTACCATATTGATATTACAGCTTGTCCGGGTTAAGAAATTGACAAGTATGGTTTCTGTCTATAGTTCATAATCTCAATCTATCTACTTGGTGTTTTCAAAATTGTGGTTTTAATGTACAAAAATATAATCCTGACTTCATACGGCTTTTAGCCTCTGTTCTTGTCACAACAACTGCTAATGCAACCAGGATTCTCTACAACCCAAACCTTCCACCAGTTGAGGACTTCAAAAACAGGTAACTGTGTATCTTAATTTTCTTTCGAAGTACAATATTTTTTTTATCTCATCGTCAAAACTGTACTACCGAAATTCTTTTAGTGTTTACTTACATTATTCTTGATCGGCTTTTTCCAGGCTTGCTGTGATAATAGCATCACCAGCACATACCACATCACCAACAACTCCCAACCAAACAATGGAAATACCGTATTGGAATAACAAGACAACCATTTTAGATGTGAAAACCTGTCTATAGGTTAGCAATATTCAATTCTTTTCCGTTTTTTGATTATGCAATATTATTATGTGCTAACTATTGTCCTATACAAAATACTATATTAACATGTAATTAATCTACTGCAGAGTACTAGGTGCTTAATTGCAGTTACAGTTCAGAAAATTCAAAGCACCCACAACTGGTTCTATGAATCATGCCAGTTGTGCATGAAGAAAGTGCAGATTATAGATGGAAGCATTTGCTGCATGTCCTGCAAGTCCTCACCTACAAGCATTATTCCAAGGTTTTCATGTATTCAATGCCGGAAAAATATCTTTTTATCATTATGCTACTTCATTAAGTAGCACATTCAAAATGATACTGAAACTGTAGTCATAATAACAATTGCAACAGGTTTAGAGTTCAACTAATGGTTACAGACAAGATAGACTCTTTTTTTGTGGTGTTGTTTGAAAAACATGTCATGCAATACATACAAAAAACAGCAGCGCAACTGAGAGATAATTTGTTACAGGTAAATCCATATCCTTATGTCTTATCTTTTAAAATTATTTGAAATATTTAAAATTACACTGACAATGGGTTTTTTTATTAGGACGATGACGAGTTTGGTTTCCCTCATGAATTGAACTTCTTCAAAAGTAGAAATTTTCTGTTGGGAATTGACCCGACAGATTATAATATTAAGGATCGTCATCGCCCATCTGAGCAAAACTGTTACAAAGTCATTTATATGAATGATAATGAGAAGTACATCAACCTATTCAATGACGTTTTAGAACATAAACACGTCAGTCTGTATTTAATTCATGTTATCTATAAACCCAACAAGTCACAATACCTTACAATTTTCGCCAATAATATGCAGGATTATAAAAGAAGTTCTTCTTCTACAGTAAGTAGTGTAGATCATTATATGCAGGTAACTGTTTTTCAATTACATTACTATGTGTTTCTAACAATGGATTTCAGATTATTGATATATTCCTTTTACATTTCCTCGTAGGCTCATCAAACAGTGGGGTCTTCTCCTAGCACTTTAAACACTGATACAGGATTACATACATCACCCTTCAACCCGTGTTCTACTAGGGTATACATATGTTATCTTCTATTACTCCTAGATTATTTCCATTACTATAACAACACAATGCATTACTGTTGTGCAATCTGATTTTTAAATATTTATAAATCATATATGTACGTAGTTATTACATCTATGTGCTGATAAAAAATAGTCTACATATTCAGGTTGAGAAACTCTTCATTTCACTGCTTTTAATTTCTCTACTTTATAGTTTCAAGTTATTCTAACATGAAACCTCTCTGTAGAAAAATCTGTCGCGTTCTTTTGATATTGATAATGGTGTGGAAGATACTGTCCAGACATTTCCAGACATCGTGCCTACAACATGTCTATCTACTGATTTGCAGAGCATGTTGAAGGGATATATAAACAAGAGAACCAAAAAAACAGACTGAAAACTCATCCTGGAAATAGAAGGTAAACATACATCTACACTGATGAAATACTTCCCATTAATGTGATCATAATGCTTGAGGTTTCTGCTACTAGAAGTTAATGCTGTAGGTTTCTAATGCTGCACTGTTTCTTATGTTTTTTACAGATTTCTTAGGTTGGTGATTTAATGCTAGACAATACTTCAATCTGGGCATTTTGTTGTATTCTGTATTTCCCAATATGTTGGACGGTTTTCTTCACTTCTTGATTACTAATTTATCGGATTTTCATGGACTCAATAGATTTTGGTACAACATAAGTTTACTGTCATTTTATGGTGTGCATGATCATTATATTTTATTTGAGTTGTTAGTTACATTTAGTTATACTAAATGTGACTTTACATTAATTATACCAGTGGATTGTTTTTTTAGTAGTGGATCTTACATTTTCTGAGCAGTAGATTGGAGCATGTATTTTTCTTCAGTAGTGGAACATGTTTTCCCTGTAAGCAGTGTAACATTCAGTT
The DNA here is from genome assembly GCA_963277665.1 of Viscum album. Taxonomy (NCBI): domain Eukaryota; kingdom Viridiplantae; phylum Streptophyta; class Magnoliopsida; order Santalales; family Viscaceae; genus Viscum; species Viscum album. Next base: position 1,948,020,209 of record OY728156.1, read on the forward strand.
TATTGGGTACTGAATCATGATTTTTCCAGTAGATCATTTTTTATAGTAGTGGATCGTGTATTTTAGAGCAGGGGATCATGTAATGTATAAATTGGACATGTTAATCTCATCAGACGGCCTACAATCCAAACATCGGGGCATAACGACTTCCTGTTTCCCTTTAGGGGCGACCATTGCTGATTTGAAGGTGATGTTTCTGTTGCATCTTCTTCATGTACTTCCCACCTCTAGGGTATTATTCATCAAAATTTCAATTTTTTTGTATAAAATGTTTGATCATATGCTTTTAAGTTTTTTTCTATGATTACTTATAGGTGGGAACCTATGGGTCATCCTTTTGACGCGCCTAACATTGGAAAACTGCAGCAACTAGGTGAGGGTTTGGAAATATGCCCACTAACCGCCTCTGCCCTCCCCAGCCCCTCCCCTCCCCTCCCCTCCAGCACAGCCAGCCCCTGCCCCTCCCCTCCCCCCCTGCCGAGCAACTGCCTCTCCCCTCCCCTCCCCCCCCCTGGGCAACCGATTCCCCCTACAATCACCCTCCCCTCCGCGCCCCTCCAGCTTCTCCAGCCCCAGCCCCTCCCCTCCCCTCCTGCCCAACCTTTCCCCCCAGCAACCCCCTACCCCCTGCCATCACCCTCTCCTCCCCTCCCCCTGCCTCCAACCTGCACAACCCCTCTCTCCCTCTCCCCTCTCCTCCAGCCTGCCCCAACTGAGAACATAACTTATTTCATTCTTCATGTTCAAGAATTATTCAAATTTCTAACAATCAGATTGTTTAATGACAGGGTCATTGACACAAAATTGAGGAGAAGACACCATCATGGAAGACTGCAGCAAGGGTATTTTTTCAAGAATTAGGTATTTTTTTCAATTATTAGTTTATTTTACTTGTATTAAATGTGAGATGTCATTCATTTTTTACACTGCATGTACTCTCATTAAAGTAGTGGATGTTTTTGACCTTAAACCTAGGGCTGAACTTGTTTTTTTATCCATTGAGGCATGTCGTTTTTTTGTTTGAGGGAAGTGGGGCCTGGTGGGGGAAGCGGTTGGGCAGGGGTGAAGTGGTGGGCGAAGGGGCTGGGCAGGGGGGGGGGGGGGTTGTTGGAAGATGGGGCTGGAGGGGGGGGGGGGAGCTGGGGGCTGGAGGGGGGGGGAGCTGGGGGGACTGCTGGAAGGGGGGGGATGCGGATGGGGCTGGAGGGGGGGGGGGAGCTGGGGGCTGGAGGGGGGGGGGGGACTGGGGGGACTGCTGGAAGGGTGGGGGGGGGGGGGATGCGGATGGGGCTAGAAGGGGGGGGGGGGGGTCTGGGGATGGGTCTGGAAAGGGGGGGGGGAGCTGGGGATGGATCTGGAGGGGGGGGGTGGCTGGAGGGGAGAGGAAGTGGCTGGAGGGGGGGAGTCCTGGGGGCTGGGGGCTGGAGGGGGGGGGGAGCTGGGGGGACTGCTGGAAGGGGGGGGGATGCAGATAGGGCTGGAGGGGGGGGGGGGGCTGGGTGGACTGCTGGAAGGGGGGGGGGATGCGGATGGGGCTGGAAGGGGGGGGGGGGTCTGGGGATGGATCTGGAGGGGGGGGGGGGTGGCTGGAGGGGAGAGGAAGTGGCTGGAGGGGGGGAGTCCTGGGGGGGATGGATCTGGAGGGGGACGACTGCTGGCTGTTAAGGAGTCCGCTGTAACAGTGAAATTGGATTTCTTACAACTACTAATATTTCATCTATTCATAATATTTTTGTATTTTCATCACTGTCTTTTATATTCATTACATCATTGGAGTATAAATGAATATTTTTTCAGTTTTATTTACAATGTTTATCTTATTAAAACACATTGCATTTGTTGCTGTCATATGAAAATAGGTAAACATCAAAATTCTGAAGTATTTTTCTTTTTTAATCAGTATATACTTTACACTGAACCAAATTCTCTGCTTTTTTTTTTTCTCAGATATTATTAATTGTTGTAGGGATTGACATCACTATCAACCAACATCCAGAAGTGTTGGTCCAGTGCAGCAAAACCACACAACATTCGTGCTAGGCTATTATTGTGACAACTCATATTTCTGAATTACACACCATACCATGGGAAGATATAACCAGGAAAACTGAAAAAATAGACTGATATATGCTGCTTCAAACACAAGGTAACCATATATATTCACATGGTAACCTTATATATTCACTGTTTCTGTTATTTTATTTATTGTTTTCATATTTACATTTGTAGTGCAAAACATATTACATTATATAGATTACAGAAAATTCATTTAAAATGTATTCTACCGCGCATTTTCTATTTTGATTTTATTATTATATCCTCTGTCATGTAAAATACCACTGTACCCGAAATTTTTCCGGTTTTCAAGCTATAAAATATTATTTTTCTAACTGTTAGAGGGGGGGGGGAGCTGGGGATGGGGCTGCAGGGGGGGGGGGGCTGGGGGGACTACTGGAAGGGGGGGGGGGGGGTAGTGCTTCTATTATGCATTGGTTATAACCCACCAGCAGTTGGGTTTGCTGATTTATGAAACCAAAATAATGATGTAATTGCATGGTATTTGATAAACAAGCATTAATCAGTTATTTTCAACATTGTTTCTTAATTTTTCTTTCCTCTATTGTCTATACTAGTAATAGATTACCATGGATTTATTCTACTGCATAAATTCAGTGAATTTATGCTACTGCATAAAATCTTATGCTACTGCATTACCATGGATTTATTCTACTGCATAAATTCAGTGAATTTATGCTACTGCATAAAATCTTATGCTACTGCATTTACCATAATTCTTATGCTACTGCATAAAATCTTATGCTACTTCAATTGAATTCTTATGCTACTGCATTACCATAATTTCAGTAAATTTATGCTAATGCATTTACTCATCCATGCATTACCATTTCAGGTATGAAAAATTAGATTACCACCTGTTTATTTTATGACTTATCATGAATGAAGCAATCCATATTATATCATTCTTGATGGACATATTCTTCCATTATCTGGGTAAGGTATAATCTGATGAAGATTAGGAAACAAGTTTTTTCACTTCCCTACTATCCTTATCATTGTTTCATCCTTCAGTGAATTTATGCTACTGCATAAATTCTTATGCTACTGCATTTACCATAATTCATATGCTACTTCATAAATTCATATGCTACTTCAATTGAATTCTTATGCTACTACATTTCCATAATTTTAGTGAATTTATGCTACTGCATTTACCATGAATGTTTGGGATACATTATATATATAATTTGGGAATAAATTTATAAATTGTATTTAAATTTACTGACTGTAGTGATTTTGTTATAGATTTGATAAAGAGTTATTATTTTGAGATGCTGGAATATAAATATCAGGTAAATAATGTTCAAAAACTATTTATTTAGTAACCTAGGTTCTTTAGGAGACCATAAATAAAGTAGGAAGTTTTGATTTCATTATTTTTCATAATGTCAAATTGTGTCATATCAATATGTTTTATCAAAAATTTATGATAAGTTTATTGTGATTTTTCCAATATTATCTTATTTTTATTGGTCCATGTTTCTAATTCCAATTGGTTAGGGGCACAAATCTGGATACTGCTCTGCCTACCCAGGATGGGTGAATGTCTCCATTTATGGGAACTGAAATCTAGATACCGCTCTGTCTACACAGGATTTCTCTCCTTTCATGCATGCTATAAAAACAGAAACCCATGTAAGTGTTTATTTTCACTATCTTTTATTTTGATTACATCATCACATTAGACAATACTGCCTTTTTCAGTATCATTTTCACTGTATCATTTAAACACAATTCAGTTTTCTATCTCAATTTTCAATTTTTAAACCTGAAATTACTTATTCAATAATAACTTTGCTATGTATTTTTTGTAACTAATTGATTTAATTCATCTCTTAATGTACAGAAACCTGTTGACATCGCTGATATATACCCCACAACGAAACTGATCAACGCATACAAGGAACGGGAGAGGGAGTGAATGAGGCTGAGTGAGGTCTCCAATGGCGGAGGAATCAGCGCTGAAGGAGAAACCGATGATGGTGGTGGTGATGGATGATTTATATCACAGCGTGTATGCTCTGGGGTGGATGCTTGATCACTTCTTCGTTCCTTTCACTTCCAATCCCCCTTTCAAGCTCGCCGTTATCTATGCCAAACCTTTTATGAAACTGTTCTTCTTATCAATGAATTATTTCCACTTAATTTATATTACTAATTACTAGTCATTGTACAGTTAACAACTTTCCCAGTTTCATTTATTTTTTCAAAATATTTTATTGCCTCTATAAAAGCAGTGAACCATATCGTCTGGAGAACACATGAACTAAGAACTTTGTTATATCACCATGCAAGTGCACGGGCGAGTACTAGTTTTTCTATAAAATCGAGAACGCTATTAATATAATTAATATTTATTTAAATAGATATATTATGTTAACAGTCAAATTAATTATATACAATTACAAATATTATGTAATCTAAACAATGTTCTTAAATTTTTACCATTATTATTTACCCAATTAAATGATTAAAATAATTTAATGACCACTGTTAATAATCATAATGAATGACTAAAAATTTTCATTCATATCAGAATTTTTGTTATTAAATAATTAACATAATAATGGTTGAAAACTGTATAATTTGTTTTTTATAAACACAACATTTAAGGATAGTTTATTTTGAACTATTTAATTTGATATATTTAATGGTATAAATGATTATTCATTAAAAAAGAGGCTGTAAATAATATTTCAATGTGTTTTTTATAAATCTATGATTGAAGTCAGTTCTATGGAGTATAGATATCTTTCTAAATTCCTCTTCCTCTTGGTGGGGAGATTGAAATCTAGGAGACCCTATAATATGAATACCTATAAGAATATGTTGTAGTCGATCTGGAGGTTGGAAGAGGGAGATTATATCAACGAAATCAAACCTATGATGATTGTTTTTTGAATTTTTTGGGAAATATATTAAGGTACACATTTTTTACTGACGTCCCTTGTCTTATGATAATCATATTACCGTAATGAAGTACATTGTTAATGGGTTTAACCTGATAAGATGGAATTCAATCATTCCTCTATAGGGATCCGAGAGAAATGTATCCCATTTATGGCTAGGGGTGATTAAGTTATGTCTGGGATTGGTAATAACATTGGGGATTTTATAGAATGGGATGTTTCAGATCAGATTTAATGGGGTCCTATGGTGAAAATATAGGATATGGTGGACATCACACAACCTATTATATGAGGTTCATTCTTGAAACTTCCAGAATCCAAGATATTGGTGTCTTTTGAATTTGAAAAATCCCCTCCTTTTGTTTCTTTTTTGGACTCATTAGACATGTGATAATGGATTTTGGAACAAAAAAAACATTTTCTAGAGTGGTGTCTTACACATTATCATATCCCTTGGCATCGAGAACAATATTTGGGTAGTCTACCCACATTAAAGGATATAAACATATTGATAGAAAAAAGTATACCACATGATTGTTCCTCAGAGCGGTGTCTACTTCCCTTTCTCCCATGATAGGGTTTCTTCTCGACAGGTCTCTCCTTCCCTCCTCCAGCGTGTCATGATGCGGCTCAACGTTAGCATCTGGAATCTCAGCTCGACATTGGAGTGGCTCTTCATCGACTACGGACTTCCTTTGGCTGTCATCTCTGGGGAGGTGCGGCACTGCATCAACTCTGGAATGGCCTCAAATTTTGTAGGATCTCTTCTTGGCATGGCCTTGGCTTTGGATCTGGCATGGCCTTGGCTTGTATCAGCCTTGGATCCCTTATGGCCCCTGTTACAATGTAGCATGACTGGTTTTCTAGTGTGGATCAGAGTTGTTCTCAAATCAGTGGTGGTGCTGCTTGGTGTCGGCTCTGACAAGGCCTCAGATTCATCTCCCTGTGTGGATTGGTGTCGAATATGGTGTGGAATGGATGGGGGGGGGGTATCATGTGTTCATTGTTTTTATTTTTTAGTGATGCATCTTAAGGAGGTGGTTTCTTTTCCCCTGTGCTGGTCGGCTGTAGATCGTCTCAACAGTGCTTATCCACAGAGAGTTTGTGGCAAGTGAATCCTCCTACTGTGGTGACGTGTATCAAGGAATCTATGACATTTCTTGTTCATGTTCTATGAGCGGAAGACCTGATTTTTTTCGCAAGGATGCGACATCTGTGGGTTCGTTGGTTTGATCTCTTCTTGGAGGTGCATCAAACATCATTTGGTCAATTCTGCGTTTTGAGGGTTGCTTCTTAGATCTGGGGTGGTTGTGAGTGCTTTGGGTTTTGATGTGGTCTTCTATGGCAAGGTCAACGGTGTCAATGGGTCTGTTTTGTCTTGGTTTTTCTACAGTGAGGCTTTTTTTTTGGTGTTTTGGGCATTTGTGAGACCATTATTATGGTGACGATTTTAATATTTGATTATTTTCATGGAATCTATTTCCTTGTATGATTCTTCTTATTATCATGAATCAGTTGTGCAACTTTGATATGGTGGTTTTTTCTAATTTGTGGTATGGGTTTCAAGGGTCTTGATGCTAGATCTGCTTCAAGGGCTGCTTTAGTGTAGGTTTAGATCTGAGAGTTTTCACCAGATCATGTCTATTTGGAATTGGGTGTTTGAGAGGGTATGTCTCTTTCTATCAGTACCAGGACGATGCATCTTTTCATGGGACAACTAGCCAGAAGCGATGAAAATGTTGAAGCTGGACTGATTGTTTTTTATGCAGAGGCAAGGTTTCTCATGTTGATGTGATTTGGCTTCATGGGCTTTGATCCTTTGGTGAAAATTTTAATGTTTTAAGTCTCAAAGTCATGTTGGTTTCCCCCTTATCCCTTAAAAAGGGGTAAGGGAGTTATGACAATTATAAAGATATAATTTTCATTCATAGAAATAGGCATACCAAATTTCTTGATCAAATATTAATAGTGTCGAATGAACCTGGGTGTTAGTATTACCCTTTTAAAATGAACATGTAACTTTAAGTCCCCTTTTTTAAGGGTACATTCTCCCTATGATGGTGGATTGAGGATCATAGAATGGGGAAACACATGATGTCGGGGCTTGGAAAATTTTTTGGCTGACTATTTATGACCCATAAAAAATGTCTTAATGATTTTATACACCATAATATTAGACCTCTCCCAAACCACCGAATATTTTACCATGTCCCAGAAAAACTAGAGACAATGAAGGTTTCCATATTATAGGGTGTGGTTCCACCCAAGGTGGCAGGTCTAGATTCCACTTTTCTGGGTGAGGAGGAACTTCCAGAATTTCCTACCTCGAGGCTTGTTATTCCAGTCCAATATGAATATCCTCTTAGAGTGATCTTGGTTGAACATAGATGTCTAAAAACTTGGCAGTGATGTAATAGGAATTTAAAAAATATTGAGAAAATAAAATTTAAATTTTTTATAAATAAAATACTTTTTGGAGGTTCTAAGGATGATGATCTATTAGGTTTTTAGAAACACTCAAAGCTATTAGAGGGTGATGTGTTGAAGTACCTAAAAGAGGAAAAGACTAGTTCAAACTATCCCTACCTAGAACCATAAAACTCTTTTGATGGAATAATAATGTGCTTGGAAAATCCTGATCAACTCATATGCTCCGTTAATGGAGCACCATGTATGTCCCCGATATAGTCTTTCTATCGATTAACATATTGGAAAGCAATGAAATGATATGGATAACAGTAAAAGATATATTTTTGAAATGTTTATTGGTTGGACTGTCATCACATGAAGGCGTCCATTGAATCATGTGGAGAGAGTAATTTGATGATTTAATGGAAATCTTCCCCCAAATCCACATTAGCCTTTTGATTCGTCATCCTTAGGAACATGAATGATGCTTCATAGGTTTTTATAGCTAGCTAGGTGTTGGTGAAAAGTGGAGATCCTGATAGTTGATTAAATATATCAAAAACAAAATTCAAGCCCTATTCTCATTTCATGGTATTTCAATGAGATCATCACCAACATGATATGGTAGGTAGTGCTAGGTAGAGTTTTTATTCCATGCAACAATTCCGAGTGTGGTTATTTCACTCAGGTCTTTTCGATATGTGATTCATGGGGAGTTTATTTTCTCTTTTTGATGGATATTTCCTAACCTCTAGATTATATGATCATCTTAATAGGTTTTTGGTGTTAAGATACTAAGTTTTTATGTTTCATAGGTCAGATATATCTAACTTACCTCTAGTTTCATCTAATTATTGTACTATTTTTCTATAGTGGTAGGTGGTGTAATAGTGAGAAAGCCCACTATGGGGATTCATATTTGAATGCCTATGGAATTACAACAATAACTATAGTGAAGTGGTCAAATCTACTTGGTTATCCTCTTAAGACCATGTATATGATAATAGTAAGTTGGTTTCCACATAGCTGTAGTGATGGAGTCGATATCACTATAAGAACTTCGTCCATATAATTATAATGCTTAAGAGAGAAATCAAAAGATATTATATGGAACCCACTTATGATGTTTCCCAACATGAGGTTGTAAATATTGAAAATGATTTGGATGAGGCCTTTAAAGACAAATAAATCTATTGATTCATCTTATCAAGGGAGTATTTTATCAATCAGGGAAACCATAATACCAACTACATTCATCAACAGGCCTTATCCAAAATAAGGAATAACATCATTTCAAAATTGGAGAAATGAGATGAAATATTTAATTATTATGGGGTTGAGATTCATGATCTGATAGAGTAACTTTATATAGATCTTTTTAGTTCTTAATTTGGTACCCCTTGGGGGACCTACTAAGATGTTTTGGGCCATTATTTGTTGGGGTAATGACTTTGGAGCTTGAGTTAGACATTTCTGGAGAGTAAATTGTCTCAAGAATTAATATAAAAAACTCCAATAATGTTCTTAGTCTGGATGGATACCATTCCTTATTTTTAAGTGGTTTTTGAATATTGTGAATCCAAACATTATCATAATAATTTATGGTTTATGGGTTGGTTCCATTGGAATGGAAATAGTTAATGAAACTCTCATTGTTTTGATCTTGAAAATATCTATCCTAGTGAAAATTTATGATTTTAGGCATATCATCTTGTGTACGTGGTCTTCAAGATTTTATCAAAATTCTAATACCACCATTTGGGGAAGATCATTCCTAATATTATTTTTTAGAATTAGATTTCTTTTGTACATAAGATACTTATTATAGATAGTTTTATTATTTCTCATGAAATCATATATTTTATAAAAACTCATTTTACTTCAATGAGGGGGACCATTGAAATAAAATTGGATATGAAAAAAATATATAAAACATTGGAATATGATATCCTAGAAGTGGTGATGTAGAAACTAGGATTTAGAAAAAAATGGATGAGAGGGATCATGAGTTGTTACAAGTCAGTTTCCTTTCATTGGTTATCTCAAAAATATCTCCAATCCAACTATAGAATTGTAGCAAGTTAAACCCCTTTCCCCTTACCAATTGCTCCTAGTTGCTGATGTTTCCTCTCATCTCTTGTCCAAGGTAGCATTAGATGGACTTAATAATAAGGATAGGGTTTGTCAGTGCAGTATCCCCATTACTCAATTATCTTTCAATAATGATTATCTTTTCTTTTCAAGAGAAAATTCTTAGGAATTCTAGGAGGTTATAAAAATAATTAATGCTTTTACGAAATCCTCAATCTAATGTGTCAGCATTACCAAATCATAGAAATCTTTTAATTAGGTTGTGAAATATGTGATGAGATCTACCATTACTAGTTTTTGTGGCATAAATATTGTGGAAACAAATAAAGAGTATTTGGGTCTCATTAAGATATTTGGGAACTCTAAAAGAGAAGTCTTCTCCATCATTCTGGATAAATTTCATTGTAAAATTATGGGATGGTCTGTAAAGACACTCTCTAGGTTCATGAATGAGGTTCTCGGTAAATTAGTGTCTCATGAAATTCTATATCACATTATGTCTCTCTGAAAACTCCTAGATTTCTTTATTCGCAAAATCTATTCATAATTTACTATTTGAGGGGGGGGGGGGGTTAGTGCTTAATGAAAAAATATCATACACTAGATCTCATCGGTGAAGCTTTTGTCACAAAAGTATTGTAGTTATATAGTCTTCACGTATATGAAAGTGTTTGACAATTCCCACCTATCCACGAAAGGTTTTAATTTATTATAAGAACAAGATAGCTTGATCAAAAATGTTTTCAAAGCAATGTATTTCCCCCCATAATTATTTTGTATCCTCCAGTCTAGGTTTTAAAATGGGTTTTTTCTCAAAGAACATTTGGTTGTCCACATTTGTTTGAAAATATGAGCTTTATTGATCAATTTCCATCAGATAAATGGTTAAAATCTAGAGTGATCCATGGGTGAATTATTTTGATAGTATAAAACACACTTCTAAGCGAGCACCTGGTGTTACGCATACGTCAATAAGGGATCTTCGGGTTAATGACATTAGTGGTTGGTTTTTTCAAAAGGTCAAACATTGCCTTAATGAGTATTTAGTAATGTATATTTTAGTGATTCCAATGGTGCATGGAGTGGGACCAGATATGCTATGCTGAAAATTCATGATTTCGGGCTACTACTCAGTTAACAAAAGTTTTGGTAGTTGCCTTGAAGAAGAAAATGTTATAGGGTTTCAACTATGGATGAATATCTAAAATATAAAATATTAATTCTAATTCCAAAATCATTTGTTGTAAATGTGTAAAGGTATCCTCTCCACCTTTGATCACCTTGATGATCAACATTTTTTTGAGAAAATATCATGCCCTATATGTGGGACCACTGTGGAAAATGAGTTTCATGCGATATTCTCTTGATCTTGGGATACTGGGTTGTGGTCATCGTGTGTGGAGTATGATCATGATTAATGTAGAAGCATCAAGGATGTGATGATTTTAGTGATGGAGTGGCTCATATTTATTCTAGTGAAAACTATAATGGGGTTTTGCATATGTTCACAGATTATCTAGTTATTCTATAATGCATTTATGTTTGATGTAATTGTCAAAGATGATAGAGTATGTATAACTATGATGAAAAATTGATTTATCAGTGGAGCAATGATGGGGGGGGGGGGTCAAATTCATTAATAGGTTCCACCCTTCACCCCATCTCATTGGATACCTCCCCCTCTAAGAGTCCTTAAAATTTACACCAACCTAGAACAACCTAGAGATGGTAATGTTGGCCTCATGGCTGTTACCCTTGATCATGTAGGATCTTTAATTATGGTTTGAAATTACATGGCTTTTTCATGATAGAATCACTATGTGGCCTAATCTATGGTTATTTAGTATGATGTGGAGTTTGCCACTTCTCATGACTAGATGAATATTGTGGTTGAATTTGACTGTTAAGTTATTATCAATGCAGCGAAGGATGGTGAAACTATATATGATACTTTTAGGTCTATTATTGAAAACATCATGTATTTGGAACCTTTTTTATCTTCTTAAGGATTCTCCATATTTGAGAGAGAGTGAATTATGTGTCACATTTCACAGTTACTTTTAAGAGAATTAAAAGGTCTATGTAATTTTCCTTATGCTGATATTTAAGTTGAGGATGGTATTTTGAAAAAAAAAACCATATAGATAATAGTTTATTTATAGAGATAGGGTTAGGGTTAAAATATTATTTAATTTTAAAAAATACCTTAAATAATATATTAAACATTATATAACCCCATTCCATGTAATAATAATAATAATATTATTATTATTATTATTATTTCCTCATGTTTTATTCAAACTCATGCAATGGTAAATATTATTTTACTATCTTATAAATGAATATATGTCGCCAGACACATTCATGGCCCCTAACCCTCCATGAAATTTATCATATACCTGAATAAATATTTATCCACTCAATAAATAAATATTACATATCTATGTAATGAAATAATTACATTGCATATAAATATTTAGTTAATTTTTTCAATCACTAATGTATTAAAATGATATTTATTATAATAATTAAATTCAAATATAATTTTACCGAGGTCAATTGAATCACATAGTGTACGACCCTCTATGGTTATTTATCATTGACATTATGTAGTCTTTCCTAAAGTCTAGTATTTCTATCTAGAAATAGGTCAATGTGTCCAAGATAATGAAGTTAATTTTGTAATGATTACTACCAAAAATAAGAACATTCAATGTAATATAATCCCTTTATCATGATATCTCATCAAACAGGTTACTTGTGTCACCATTGTATCTTCTTGCTTTGTGTTTCTTTGAGTATTTCAATGAAACTCATTGTTTCCCCATGAACATGGAATTTAATGTGATATCTCTATTTCAGTCAATGGGTTGAGATATCAAATTCCATCAATATATAAGGGAAAATTATTCCTAGACTTATTCATTAATAACATGTCATTCTTGACCCACCCAGTGTACCCTACTTCCTGCGAATATATGGCATCAGAGTTTTGGTTAGTACATCATATTATGTGAATGATGAAATGAATTAATAATAATTTTAAAGTTTGAGGACCATAAAACATTCTCACATATAGGAAAATCCAATGAAAGACAGACATGTGGAATTCCAATATGTATTTCTAGTCGCATAATCACTCTTCTTAGAGATTACCAAGTGTGAAGATAATGAGACAATGTTTCACATTATTATAGGTACACATACCTGACAGTCAATATTCTATTTGTCCCATCATAGAATGTTATCTAACCATAGATTTATGTTTAATATTATAATCTTGTAATTTAAAATTTTTCATCATAGAAGGGGACTACTACGGCCTTTTCAATGAAATAAATACACTAGGATATTTTTACATTAATGTCTTGTAGACCAATGAAAAATATGTAATTAGAATGTTTTTATTAATACCCAATTATTTGAATATACATGTAATGAGAAGTATAAGAATTTGGTTCTAGAAAACCAACTCCAACATAAAAGGCATGTCGATGAAAAAAAATAGTTGAGTATCACATAATTTTGGAAAAATAAAACAAGACAATAAAAAAAGTTATAAAATTTGAGGTTGGGTGAAATTATAGAAAATAACATATTTAACCCAACAAGTCAATTTTACTTAGTTACATTAGGGTCACCAATAAAATTCATATGTCCATTGATATAGATACATGGAATTAATATTTCCTACAATGAAAGAAATCATTTGGTAAGACATTATGGAAACATTATGATATACTTTCAGAATTTTAATGCAAAAAATATAATGAAACATTGATTTAATTTTCATTATCCATTATAGAGTATTTTAGTATAGATAGTTTCTCTATTAAATTTATATTAATGAACACTAAAAAGGATTATAGATCCTTTTAGACACTTCTGACGTAGAAATATCTCTCGGATGCAAAGGGGAAAGTAAGAGCCCAACCACCAGTTGTGTATTCACAAATCATTAAACAAGAAACATAAAATTCCTTCATTATCTATCAGAAGTATGAATCCATTCACGTGAAACATAATTCATTATATTTTATTTTAATATATTTATAATATTCAATTTTATTCAAAATTATAAATTTATGACACGAAAATTTAGTGATGAGAATAAATAGTTCGAATTTAACCCTATGTACCCCTACCATAAAGTGAGGATTAAACCTGATTCACTTGAAAAAATTGTATTGAACATTAATTTATAGTAAAGGTTTTATTTGATATAAAACAACATAATAATTATATTCCTTTGTTTATATACATATTGATGAATTGAAATCTAATTCCACTTCTATCCCACATCATATGATATGGAAGGAAAATCATGTAAATAAAGAATAAGAAATGGTAGGTGATAACACGGAACAAGTATGATAATCATGTGTAATTATAACAAAATAGTAATTTTTTAATCTTTATAATAATATTATATAAAATATCTAATTATTTTTTTTATAGTTTTAATATAGTTTATACACATAAATTTTTATTAGTTTTACTAGAAGAATGATTACTTATAATGGATTTTAAGTATCCAGAAAAATTATGGCCATGTAAATAGTGATGGTTTTGGAGTGTCACATTGAGAATATTTTGAGAAAATAAATTGACATGGGGTTGTAAATTAGAAAATTAAAGATATTAAAACACAAATAGAATCTATAAAATAAATAATTAAAAATTAGGGGTTCATTAAGAAGTATATACAAAGGGTTCATGGTGAACCAACAATAGATAAAAAAGCAGTACATGAAGACTCAAACCCTGCTGGATTTGGGGCTATCCATTCCCCTAAAGAACATTCCTTACCCAAGGTAATATATTATTTTGTATCATTTTCTGTAAATGTGAATCAAACACCTACCAATAACTTTCTTATGTCACAAAATTATGCATGGTGAAAGTGATTGTGATTTATATTAAGTATCACTGACCCATCACATTATTGTGAGGAGTAAACTACATAGTATCAAAAGAGATATGACTCATAATAGACATCTCCCAAAAGATCACATGAGAGTCAGTTTTCAAGTATCTCATGTGTTGAGTATTAAGTTTAATGTACCCCTTGATATTCTGGATGTTACCAAGGATGGTCAAGCTATTTATGAAGTGTTTTGTAAGAGTATAGTATAATTTATCAGGAGAAGTGGAAGAGATTAAAACTGTAGTGTAAGGATCTCCATGCATGTAATATAAAACCTAAATTAAAACTGATATAAAGAATACTAAAATTCGGAAAACCTTATATTGAAGAGATAATGAATACTTTTTATATTCTTCTAATAAGTTTTATAAAGATCCTAAAATTCTCAAACAAAATCATCATACCTATATAGTCTATCCATGAGTTGATCTGAATCATCTTCCATAAATAAGAATTTCATCGTTTTTCCATAGTATGCTAGTACCTCTATATAAAAAGGAGATCGATAAAAGACAGTATCGGGCTTGGGAGTATTGACCAAGACTGAGAAAGCACCCATGAACCATTTCCATAAACTAAAAATAAAATATATATTTGAAAACACATATTGAATGTTACTGCATCCAATAATGTGTTTATAACACAAGAGTAAATTCTCAGGCCAATGTATTAATTTCATGAATTCAAACCCCGCTATATCATTATATATCATGTAACGCATTAATAAACGTTTCTTTAAATAAGTTGAAGTAATAAAATACAAACACATAGAATATTTTTTTTTCATTTGATAAAAAGGTAGTATCATGCATGAAATTTTATTCCATGAATGTATCTTGATATTCCATGCACGTGATATAGAAAAGAATCACATATATGCTATAAATTTGGGGATATCTCTTTTAATATCCCATGGGTAATAAAGTTTAATAAACCTTTTACCATTTCACCATATATTTTATCATATACAATAACTCAGGAAACCATATCCAAAACTCATTTTTGATATCTTCCAAAACACTTTTGTAAGTCTATCATTATAAATACCTTGTATCACATCATATGAAATACCTTATGAACACCCATCCAAAACACTTTTGGATTAAGTCTAAAACATGTTTAGAGTAGTGCACTAAGTCAAACTGAATACCCATTATGGAAACCAAAATTTGTTAACCTATTGGAATTTATATAATTGACAATAACTATAAACCGTTTTATCCATATATGTTAGAAAAGATCGACCTCTTGAACAACGTCAATGTTATTCAAGAAATAAAGGGATCTGAAATGATCTCCATCAAACACATGTATATGTATACTGTTTCCACCGCTATGAATCATATGAAAATAAGAATTCTCATATTTTCCCTTTTTCCTAGACATACTGTGACCATGTGGCATGAAGCATTTCAACCACATATATCCAACTCATCTATTCTCGATTCTCAAAGTATATAATAACCCGATTGAAGATTAAACCACATGCCATTTATCATTATGGATAAGAACATAACTAGTACCTCATCCAAATAGATATACAATATATAAGTGTGGACACACACCCGACAACCTATCTCAATCAAGGGATCAAATTTCAAACTCATCATATGAGAGTCAAAAATCCCATTATAGCATCCCGTCTTTTTATAACATAACTTTCATTTCATTACACGGAACTGAGGATCGTTAAGGTTTAGTGTCTTGGAAACCAGGAACTTTAACCATGAAAACATAAAACATTCTTCTAAAAGACTTGAAAGGCTTCTCCTCATGTTCATACTAGGTTCATTACTGCATCACATAACCTGGGAGCATACATCAAAAGAAAGGGTGAGCAAAAATCCCAGTAAGGGAAACAAGAGAAACATTTTACATGTGAACTTGAGATACTTCAATAAGGTCATGAAAAGAACTTTAAGGAATGAGAATGAAATCATGAGGCATATCATAATAAAAATAACATTTTCATAACTTGAAGATGTGGCTACATAATTTAACATAGACAATCATGAACATATCACCAAGGTCCATCCCCAAGGTGTCATTTGAAAATTAGCAAGGTTATTCACCAAGGTATCGTGAAAATTGTAATCTCTAGTGGTTACATCATTACCCAATGCATTGGAGCGCTATCAGGGCACACCCTTAAATTTTCCTTTATTATCATGTGAGCCACAAATATAGTCATCAAAAATTTCATAAATAACCCATATAGCATAAAATAAATGGGTTTCATTTCATAATCATAACGTTTTAAAAACTTCTTTAAAGACATGATCTTTACGTCACTTTAAAACCCAGAGAAAAGGAAGGTGGGTATCATGTTTGTAAATACCATAATTTAAAATAGAAAATTTTGGTGTATAGGTGAATACCCCTTTTAGAAGAAATATCTTTTAGTATTAACTTAATAATATAAAAGAACTTTAGAAAAAGAGAGAGACATTTTGAGACAGAAATTCTACAGCATAACGGCTATGTTACAAGGTTTTTAGAAAACATTGAAAAGAGAGAGGACATGGGTAAAACATTCATAAATGACCCATAAAATAGTAGAGGGACAGAATATAAGGGATTTAAGAACATGGTAATGAAATTTGAAAATATACCATATGAAATGAAGAACATGAATGGAAGACAAAAATAAGATTTCTCTTATGAAAATTTGGTAGCCTAACGGAGTTACTTAAACTTCAACAAAAATGATTTTAAAAGATCAAATAGGGTCTCTCATCATGTGAAAATAAGAGTTCAGTATGATAGATATAGAGATAATTCCCCAACATAATTAAAAAGGAACTTGAAAGACTTGACATGAAAGTAGAACTTTGAAAAGAATGAGAAGGGTGAAAGAATCCCCAAAAAATTCGGCAGCCTAACGGCACCACTTAAAACTTCAAAATACTGAATTGAAGAGATCAAATGGGGTCTCTCATCATATGAAAATAAGAGTCCAGTATGATAGATATAGAGATCATACCCCAACATAACAAAAAGGAACTTGAAAGAATTGACATGAAAGTAGAACTTCAAAACGAGAAGGGTGAAGAACCACTTACAAATTCGGCAGCCTAACGACACCACTTAAAACATCAAAATACTGAATTGAAGAGATCAAATGGGGTCTCTCGTCATATGAAAATAAGAGTCCAGTATGATAGATAGAGAGATCATACCCCAACATAACAAAAAGGAACTTGAAAGAATTGACATGAAAGTAGAACTTCAAAATGAGAAGGGTGAAGAACCACTTAAAAATTCGGCAGCCTAACGTCGCCACTTAAAACATAAAAATACTTAATTGAAGAGATAAAATGGGGTCTCTCATCATATGATCATAAAAGATCAGTATGATAAATTTAGAGATCATACCCCAACATAATAAAAAGGAACTTGAAATACTTTACATGAAAATAGATCTTGAAAAATGAGAAGGGAGAAAGAATCCGTTACAAAAATTTCGGCAGCCTAACGGCGCCACTTAAAACTTCATAAAACGAAATAATGAGAGTAAGAGGGGATCTCTAATTATATGAACATGAAAAGGGAAGTAAGAGGAGTATAAAAGAACATCCTCTAACATAAGAACATGGAGCATAAATGGAATGACATAAAAGAGATTAGTTGAAATGAAAGAGAGAGGTCGGATCCCTTACCTTAAAACATAACTCTTAAAACTCAAAGGTTGGGACCTTGAGGGCTTGGGGGCACCATGGGAGGACTCCTTGGGAGGTAATGAGACAAGAACTTCGTTGGGGGAGAGTGGGGAGTCGAATTGATGAGAGGATGGCTTGGTATTTATAGGGAAAGTGAGGGGACAAGGCATTAATGGCAAAGGGACACCTCATTAGTGTTTTTGGAAAAACCATGGGCTTGCCCATGGTATTTGCCCATGGTATTGTCCACTTGGGACACCTCATACCTTATCTTACTATTAATAATTTGAACATATTGATTACAAACTTAATACATCATTTAATGATGTCATTAAACACCCGTAACTTAAAAACTGTATTTTCACTATTCATCGAAAATTCAACTTTCTCAGAATAATCCCAAAATTTCACCTTAACCAAATATCAACGCTCTGATTACAAATATGAACTCCATTTTATAAAAATAATTTTATAAATATTTTTAATTTAATTTTTAAATAAAACACTATTCACCGAAAATTCATTTTTCAGAAAAAACCCCAAAAATTACCATAGCATAATATCGGTGCTCTGAGTTCAAAAATGAAATCCTTTTTATAAAAATAATTTTCTAAATATTTTTAATTAAATTTTTAATTAAAAAACACTATTCACCCGAAAAAACTAATACTTGAATAATAATTTATGAAACTGTTATTTAACCATTTTATTGAATCACATTACTTAATCAAGGTGCCTAGATTATATTAATACTTTCTTTAAGTGAGATTACTAATCCATTTGGACACATTACTAATCCTAATCATAAAATCACTATTCATAATCTACTATTCATCATATGTTAAGTTGATCTTATTAGACTCTAAATTTCGTACTGAACATAATTGTAGAAGACCATTTTTCGAAAATCATTACACATTTTTAATTATTTAAGGTTTACACAACCATTTTTAAAATATCCTTTTTCTAAAATTCATCAAAAATATACATACTATATTTATCCGGTCATTTAAAAATTGATAAACTTCATTATAAGAAGAAATCCCAATTTTTATTTAAAACAAAGGATTACACAAGGCAGTTACAGTCTCCTTACATAGCCCCTTATCACACCAGCATATGACCTAAGTGTAAGGTGTGTTAAGGTGAGAGAATCTGAGGGAGGCTCGGCTAACATCACACGAGTAGTAATTTCTATTAGTTTGAACTTCTCGCAAAGGAGATTCAGTTGTAGCTTCACACGATGAAGTTCGTCTTAGGTTTGGTCCAGAGCAAAGCCCAGTGGTGCTACCTCCTTCCCAAGTTCTGTTAGATGGGCTTCGATCGGTCCAAGACTACTGGGTGAGGCCATCGAATCTTCTTTCTATAATTATTACCCAAGATTACTTGTATTTAGAGGCAATAATCAAAACGTTTAGTTTCCAGTGGTCATATTGACCAATGGTCATATAACCGTCTAAACCCAACTGTCTCATTTTAATTATACTCATGTTATAAAATAAAACATTTTTGTTGAGTATAAAAAATAAAATAACACATGAAATTAGGAAACAAGATTTATTCAAAATTTCGGGTCATTACAATCTTCCCCCCTTAAGAAATTACGTCCTCGCAATTTTTTTAAATTGGGTTTTGAAATTTCATTGAAAGTCCCACATCAGAAAAAGAGTCAGTAACACTATTACTTTAAAAGAATGAATAGGAAGTACAAAGGCCACCCGAGTTTACTCATACTAGGATTCCGTGTAGGAAACATGGACATGGAGGAGAAAACAAAGGGTCACGTTCTAAAGGAGAGTGATAGAAAATATGATTAGGAGAAAGTTAACCATAAGGAAATCCCAAACTTATGATGTGTGTAAACGATATTTTATTACCTAGTAGGAAACGTAAACCAACAAAGTTTTTGTTTTACATTCCTTTTCATAATTTTGAGGAATTCATTTACAACATGGAACAAAAATATAAGGAAATATATCTACCTTCATGTAGAGTTTCACCCTTTAATAAGTTTCTACCAAAACTAATCTTTTCTCCCAAACGATGAGCATTCAAAACTACTTGGTCTCATCAAAACACAAGAATCATCTTCTAGATAATCACATAATCCACAAACGATTAACTATCTATTTCTTCTATCTTTAAACATTATCCCAAAAACAGAAAGGGTAAGTTTAAACAACTCTTCAAAAAGGAAGAATCCCATAGGAATGGAAACTAATTTTAAATCTTCAATGTTCCATGGTAATACCCAAATTTCATCATAGACCATTCCATAAATAACAGTCCTTAAAATTCCTCAAAATAAACCAAACTAAGATTGAAACCCAAATACAAGATGGATTTGATAACATAGTCTTCCAAAATAAACTTCATTGTTCATCTCCAAACAACATCAACCACTACTATCATCTTATAACAAAATTATCTAAACTAAACATATTTTACCCAATATAGGTTAATCATTCCTATAAGTAACCTAAATTACTATAAGTCCACCATAAATTCATTGATTCTTCAAATGATAAGTCAACCTTACTGCTCAATGAAAATACCGTAGTAATATATTTACCTCAATCATATAGGGTCCCCAAAATAGTGAACATCATCCAAAATAATAATCATTTTTTAACTCCCTAATCATCTCTGTCATATTAATACGACAATCGTCGCATTTCCTATCACATTGGTTTTTGGGACATGTTCTTCCATTTCCCGCCGTTAACTATGAAAAGAAACTATAATTAGGGGCTTAAATTCTTAGCTAATAATCATGAAAAAGAAACTTTAAGCATAAAAGGATAAACATGTAGAATAAAAGTATATCCTAACTTGTGATCCCCTAGGTTCCAATCTTGGTTATCCATGATCATATATTCTTATGTGAATCTTTATTTTGTTTTATCTTTGTTCCTTTAATAATGGTTCATACTAAGCTTATGAATTTACCAAAGCATATCCCCCAGGTGTGTCGTAACCAAGAGTGCAGCAAGGCCCGTTGTCGTGTACCTGTTCCCATTCGAGTCTAGCTCAAAGCGGTGTTTTCAAGTTTTACCCCTATGTACATCTGTTCCAGATCCACCTCTACCTGCTCGTATCCAGATAGGGATGTATTTGCTTGGAAACCCCTTACTCAATACCCACCAAAATACCAGGAAGATTTCCTATATTTAATCTTTTCTATAGGGTTATTCCTATATTTTTCATATCCTAATTTCCACAAATAACTAAACCATCCTTTGATACCAACTATAGAATCCCGTCTTTTTATAACATAACTTTCATTTCATTACACGGAATTGAGGATCGTTAAGGTTTAGTGTCTTGGAAACCAGGAACTTAAACCATGAAAACATAAAACATTCTTCTAAAATACTTGAAAGGCTTCTCCTCATGTTCATCCTAATTTCATTACTGAATCACATAACCTGGGAGCATACATCAAAAGAAAGGGTGAGCAAAAAGCCCAGTAAGGGAAACAAGAGAAACATTTTACATGTGAACTTGAGATACTTCAATAAGGTCATGAAAAGAACTTTAAGGCATGAGAATGAAATCATGAGGCATATCATAATAAAAATAAAATTTTCATAACTTGAAGGTGTGTCTACATCATTTAACATAGACAATCATTAACATATCACCAAGGTCCATCCCCAAGGTGTCATTTGAAAATTACCAAGGTTATTCACCAAGGTATCGTGAAAATTGTAATCTCTAGTGGTTACATCATTACCCAATGCATTGGAGCGCTATCAGGGCACACCCTTAAATTCGACTTTATTATCATGTGAGCCACAAATATCATCATCAAAAATTTCATAAATAACCCATATAGCATAAAATAAATGGGTTTCATTTCATAATCATAACGTTTTAAAAACTGCTTTAAAGACATGATCTTTACGTCACTTTAAAACCCAGAGAAAAGGAAGGTGGGTCTCATGTTTGTAAATCCCATAATTTAAAATAGAACATTTTTGTGTATAGGTGAATACCCCTTTTAGAAGAAATATCTTTTAGTATTCACTTAATAATATAAAAGAACTTTAGAAAAAGAGAGAGACATTTTGAGACAGAAATTATACAGCATAATGGCTATGTTACAAGGTTTTTAGAAAACATTGAAAAGAGAGGGGACATGGGTCAAAAATTCATCAATGACCCATAAAACAGTAGAGGGACAGAATATAAGGGATTTAAGAACATGGTAATGAAATTTGAAAATATACCATATGAAATGAAGAACATGAATGGGAGACAAAAATAAGATTTCTCTTATGAAAATTTGGTAGCCTAACGGAGTTACTTAAACTTCAACAAAAATGATTTTAAAAGATCAAATAGGGTCTCTCATCATGTGAAAATAAGAGTTCAGTATGATAGATATAGAGATAATTCCCCAACATAATTAAAAAGGAACTTGAAAGACTTGACATGAAAGTAGAACTTTGAAAAGAATGAGAAGGGTGAAAGAATCCCCTAAAAATTCGGCAGCCTAACGGTGCCACTTAAAACTTCAAAATACTGAATTGAAGAGATCAAATGGGGTCTCTCATCATATGAAAATAAGAGTCCAGTATGATAGATATAGAGATCATACCCCAACATAACAAAAAGGAACTTGAAAGAATTGACATGAAAGTAGAACTTCAAAACGAGAAGGGTGAAGAACCACTTAAAAATTCAGCAGCCTAACGGCACCACTTAAAACATCAAAATACTGAATTGAAGAGATCAAATGGGGTCTCTCGTCATATGAATATAAGAGTCCAGTACGATAGATAGAGAGATCATACCCCAACATAACAAAAAGGAACTTGAAAGAATTGACATGAAAGTAGAAATTCAAAATGAGAAGGGTGAAGAACCACTTAAAAATTCGGCAGCCTAACGTCGCCACTTAAAACTTAAAAATACTGAATTGAAGAGATAAAATGGGGTCTCTCATCATATGATCATAAAAGATCAGTATGATAAATTTAGAGATCATACCCCAACATAATAAAAAGTAACTTGAAATACTTTACATGAAAATAGATCTTGAAAAATGAGAAGGGAGAAAGAATCCGTTACAAATATTTCGGCAGCCTAACGGCGCCACTTAAAACTTCATAAAACGAAATAATGAGAGTAAGAGGGGATCTCTCATTATATGAACATGAAAAGGGAAGTAATAGGAGTATAAAAGAACATCCTCTAACATAAGAACATGGAGCATAAATGGAATGACATAAAAGAGATTACTTGAAATGAAAGAGAGAGGTCAGATCCCTTACCTTAAAACATAACTCTTAAAACTCAAAGGTTGGGACCTTGAGGGCTTGGGGGCACCATGGGAGGACTCCTTGGGAGGTAATGAGACGAGAACTTCGTTGGGGGAGAGTGGGGAGTCGAATGGATGAGAGGATGGCTTGGTATTTATAGGGAAAGTGAGGGGACAAAGCATTAATGGAAAAGGGACACCTCATTAGTGGTTTTGGCAAAACCATGGGCTTGCCCATGGTATTGGCCACTTGGGAAACCTCATACCTTATCTTACTATTCATAATTCGAACATATTGATTACAAACTTAATACATCATTTAATGATGTTCTTAAACACCCGTAACTTAAAAACTGTATTTTCACTATTCATCGAAAATTCAACTTTCTCAGAATAATCCCAAAATTTCACCTTAACCAAATATCAACGCTCTGATTACAAATATGAACTCCATTTTATAAAAATAATTTTCTAAATATTTTTAATTTAATTTTTAAATAAAAACACTATTCACCAAAAATTCATTTTTTCAGAAAAAACCCCAAAAATTACCATAGCATAATATCGGTGCTCTGAGTTCAAAAATGAAATCCTTTTTATAAAAATAATTTTTTAAATAATTTTAATTAAATTTTTAATTAAAAAACAATATTCTCCTGAAAAAACTAATACTTGAATAATAATTTATGAAACAGTTATTTAACCATTGAATCACATTACTTAATCAAGGTGCCTAGATTATATTAATACTTTCTTTAAGTGAGATTACTAATCCATTTGGAAACATTACTAATCCTAATCATAAAATCACTATTCATAATTTACTATTCATCAAAAATTAAGTTGATCTTATTAGACTCTAAATTTCGTACTAAACATAATTGTAGAAGACCATTTTTCGAAAATCATTACACATTTTTAATTATTTAAGGTTTACACAACCATTTTTAAAATATCCTTCTTCTAAAATTCATCAAAAATATACATACTATATTTATCCAGTCATTTGAAAATTCATAAACTTCATCATAAGAAGAAATCCCAATTTTTATTTAATACAAAGGATTACACAAGGCAGTTACGGTCTCCTTACATAGCCCCTTATCACACCAGCATATGACCTATGTGTAAGGTGTGCTAAGGTGAGAGAATCTGAGGGAGGCTCAGCTAACATCGCACGAGTAGTAATTTATATTAGTTCGAACTACTCGCAAAGGCGATTCCATTCTAGCTTCACACGATGAAGTTCGGCATGGTTTTGGTCCAGAGCAAAGCCCAGTGGTGCTACCTCCTTCCCAAGTTCTGTTAGATGGGCTTTGATCGGTCCAAGACTACTGGGTGAGGCCATCAAATCTTCTTTCTATAATAATTAACCAAGATTACTTGTATTTAGAGGCAATAATCAAAACGTTTAGTTTCTAGCGGTCATATTGACCAATGGTCATATAACCGTCTAAACCCAACTGTCTCATTTTAATTATACTCATGTTATCAAATAAAACAATTTTGTTGAGTATAAAAAATAAAATAACACATGAAATTAGGAAACAATATTTAGTCAAAATTTTGGGTCGTTACACCCATCCTAGTTAAGCTCCAACTAACGACATGATCAGAAATATACCCAACCACCACGGTATTAGCTAAGTCAATATATAGACTTTTGTAAGTATGTTATATAATTATGAAGGGTCTCATGCTAGGTATCTCACAAACCATATACAGTGGGGCCTTAAATCTGATCCATGAACCCCTAATATACTTAAGGCATCTGTGACACTCCATGTAGATTACATAGTGGTCATCTAGTGCACAAAAAGAATCTTACTATTTTAATTGTGCCACATGAGAATATGTTATATCTCTATAAAATAATAATACTCAAGCTAACCATAACATGTTGTAGTAACCTATAAAACTCTATGATGAATATTAGTTTGGGATAAACTCAATGTTATACTTTGAGAGGTCAATTATCATTTCACTTCCTAAAATATATATCTATATAAACATTTATGAATCTAATGTGAAATAATGTTAAAATATAGGTTGCCTCAAATATTATTCATTTTAACATTCTTAAACTCTTTTATAATAATTTTCAAACCTAGCATAAGCACCGGTTTAACATATCATATATACAAAAGTTGAATATATGAATCATGTTTGCTACACTTTTTCTGTTTTGTTAACCATTTAAATCTAAAATAATTCATTTCACATATCTATGTAACCTTCAGATAATACCCTCCTACTAAACTGTTTGTTTATAAATTTCTATAAAGTATGAATGTTGGAATAATGGTGAGATTTTGGAATCATATTTCTAATAGTTTAACTTTTTTGTTGTATTAAAAATTCTTATCTTCACAACATCAACTGTTATAATGTCAACTTCTATTGTCTACAGAATTAATTCTAAGTTCATCATCATCATCTTAAGAACCATATTACATAAAACTTTTTTCATTTATGTGTGTATGTGTGAAATATAAATGTGTACAACTATGTGAAAATAAGCTTGTTTGTGTGTGTGTCAATATTATGTAAATACATCATATATAAATGTATTTTTAGAAATATATCATTATCATTAAATATAGTATATAAAAATATTTATAATAAATAAATATAAATACATTGTAAAAATTTTATATCAAAATACACAATTATATGTAAGTATGTCTAAAATTTATATGTAATTATACAATATATAATTTTTTTTTAAAATATATTTTAAAATAATTATATTAATGCATATAATTATGGGAATAAATATTTAAATAAAGGTGGATTATCTGGGGCACCTTAACCATCCACATCTCGTTAAAGTCATCAGGTACTGCATGGTGGTTGAGCAGCAGTTGTGTGTGTTTGTGTCAATATTATGTAAATACATCATATATAAATGTATTTTTATAAATATATCATTATATTTAAATATAATATATAAACATATTTATAATAAATAATTATAAATACATTATAAAAAATTTATATTCAAATATACAATTATATATAAATATTTATAGAATTTAAAAATAATTATGCCATATATAGACATGTTTTTAAAATATATTTAGAAATAATTATATAAATGTATATAATTATATGGGAAAATATTTAAATAAATATAGATTATATGGGCCACCTTAACCTTCCCCATATCATTAAACTCATTGGGTAATACCTTGATGGTGAGCATAGACTGCTGGATTAGGAGTTCATGCCCTAGGGTACCCTGGACGACTCTCTCTTTCAAAGTAATCCCACATCCACTAGTGTTCATCCACATTCATGTATGGTCTGGTGAATGATGGCACTTGAAACACCCAAGGGTCTTGTATTTCTGCACAATGACTATGTGAAATTCATTTATAGATACTTCAAGACATCGAACATGTTTATGAATTTGGTATGGGGAATGTTCCGCCTTTAAACTCTAATATTTTACTTATTTCTTCTAATATTAAAACCATGACTGTTGATCTTTTTTTTGCAGAATCACAACCCAAATATTTCAGATTTTTGGTTCTCTAAGGATGGAATGATGGGAGAAAAAGTCCATGTATCCATGAGTATCGCTAGAACCTATGTCTACAAAGTTCATAAATATTTGGCCTCCAATAAAACATCTTCTCATTCATCAATTCAATCATTTTTACCTTTTTGTTTCCCAACGGGCTTAATCATATAGGTCTATTGATGTAGAATGACTTGTATTGGATGTGGGGTCAATACTAAAGGGACAGTTCCTTCAAGGTGGAAACCCTCAAACTCTGCTGTGTGTCCATAGATCCCAAGTCTAGGTTGAGATTGGGGGAGGTCAATGGGAAACTGGATGATCTCTTGCTATCTAGAAGTGGCCCCCAACCTCACAGAAGTGGTGTTGGTGATCTAAAATCGAAACAAGATACTTCCATGGGTCCCTATGTTAAGGACATAGAGTTTGGTAGAATCAGAACTCTTCTTATTGTTATGAAAGTTGTTGTCCATAATATGAGTAGTGATCCTCATTCCAAAAATGATTCTTCCATAGATCCTCAAGGTATAAACTCCATGTAATGTATATTAAAAACTCTTCATATAGTCAAGAACATGGTTGGGTGGATGATGAGTAGTGGTCCTCATTTCAAACAAGCTCCTTCCATGGCTCCTCAAGGTATGAACTGAAGCCAATACTCTTTTTTTTTGGGATCCAGAAGACCGTGATCTCCAGGAAGAAGCCACACCACCTATTGAGGAATCAAAAACATGATATGTTAGCTGTGTGTTTGGATTTATCCAAAAAATGTAAATAAATTAATTTTTATATTTTGCATTCCCTTGTGAATGTACATAGACGGTGAGACCCTAGTTTCTCCACCATGTGGCGGTTGGAGGTTTGTGAAAGCTTAAAAAATTCTTGAATGGGGAAAATCAGCATGTTCATCTATATGAAAGTGATCATCTATTTGATTGAAGAACATTTAAAATCAATAATAAAAGAAGAAATATTTTCTGGATAAATTTGGAGTTCAATATGATGATGTAGAAGGGTTGAGTTTTACATGCCTGATGTTTCAACAAACCCGAAAACTCCATATACCAATAATCACTATATATTCAATTCTACATACCCGATTGGAAACATATTCGATTATATATAATGGATAAAATCAAATTTGTTATATAAATTACCACATATGTGAATTCTCATGCTACTCAAAACTAACATTGGAGAAGCTCACAGTGTCCTAAAAAAATTAGAAAATGGGAAAATTCATTTACCTATTTGGCATTTGATTTTCAAAGTCAATTTCCCACTTAGTCGTTTGGTTTATCCAAACAATGGAAGATGATGATCCTTACTGATCCACATACATGTGGTGGCCATCTATTGATGAGATCATGATCGCTTCATAGTACAGAATTACAATGTATTGTTTTATGTCATTGTAGGAGTTCAACTATTCTGATAAGGACTTCACCCTGAGATGGTAATGAGTACCTCAAGACACACCACTTGGAATTCAGCACCTATGAGTATTTGTTTTTTATTTTTTTTCTATTTTTATTCTTAGAATAAGAAGATATATTCTTTTTTTGGTTTGGGGGACTTCCCATATTAATGATACAATCACTTATTCTCAGAGTCTATTTTATCTCTAGCTGTTGGTGTCATTCCTTATGGTTTTCTTCATTTCATTTTTTAATTACTGTAGTGATGAAAAATTAAGATAATTATGGTTGATCCAAGGATAAATCTCCCACCAATATGATGAATTCATGTATTAAATAAGAGAATTATTCTCTGTTTAATTATTTAGATGAGTTTGGATGTGTATGTTTTATGAGATTCTTATTTGATATTAAATTTAAATATTTATTTCTTTTTTATTGGTTTCACAGATAATCTTCTTGGGAACTCCTTCACTACTTATGATAGTTAACAGTGGAATGACTACAGAATTATTAGTGTTATCCAATCACTAGTCTATGTTAGGATATAGAATAAAATGAATATTGTATTTTTATATTCCAAACCAGAATTTATATGAAAGTCTAATCAAGTATATTTCCTTTTATTATAGAATGATGGTGATGTGAAATTGAATAATGATTCATTGGGAAGATATAAGAGTAATCTGAGGTTAGATAAATATGATTTACAAATTAAATTTTAAACCAATCAACCACATCCAATGTTTTAAAATTTTGAACCCATTAAATATGATTTTAATACATCCACAACATTGTCTTCCCGAGACACTACCCCAATCCAATATTAATACAATTTTGTTGGGTTCAAAAATACTATTCTTGAGCACCCCATGACAAGAATGCCTCAAACCTGACATATTTTATAGGGAAGATTAATGATTTTATTTTAATTTTGTTTTAAAAGAATGTTTAGAAATGAAATGACCCAGTTCATATAACCATACATATTTTGATCATATGGTTAAGATAACCATGATAGCTAATTTATAAACTCTAAAAATCACTGAACAAGAGAAAAGAGTGTTTTCCATCAAAACATTGGCTAATTATCCTTCCTCTTCTTCTTCATCCATACGAGTTAAATTAGGAAGTGAAAAATGAAAGATAATATTACTCAAGTGGGTGGGACTATGAGGGAAATTTATTCACAAAATTTTAACATTGATTACCAAAAACTTTAATTGAATGACAAAAAATAAAGTGAACTCAAAACTAGAATGATTAGTATGCTACGTAAATCTCATAGACTATTAGGTGAGGACTGCATCATGAAATTGAGAGTGTTTAAAGGTGTATGTAATGGATTCAAAAACATGTGGATTCGCCAACAGAAATATGGGTAAAAAAATAAATGTATCCATAGGTATCGCAAGATCCTATGGTGACATAGCTTATAAATACTTGGTCGATGATAAGTCATATTCTCCTTCATCGGTTTCATCATATTTATCTTTGAGTTTCCCACTGGGTTTCTTCATACAGGGATGAATATGAAGAATGATGTCTACTAGCTGGAGGGTTAGTACTCAAGGGACAGTGCCTTCAAGTTGGAAAACCTCACACTACGTTGTTTTTCCCTAGACACCATGTCTAGGTTGAGCTTGGGGGAGGTCATGGAGAAAGAGGAAGAGAACCTACTCTCTAGTAGTAATTCCTAACCTCAAAGAAGGGGTGTCAGTGATCTATAATAGGAATTAGATGCTTCCATGATTTATTGGTGCAGATAGAGTTCTTACTGTATTAGAAGTATCTATTGGAATTTATTAAGTTGATATTGAAAAATATATAAAATCATTATAAGATAATATACTTATTTAAAGTATGAAATATACTATTATGATAAAATTTTAAAAAACAACGTAGAAGAGAATAGAATATGAAAATATATCATAATAGGGAAAAAAATAATATCAGAATAGAATTGATATCAGTTTAAAGTAACGTATTTGGAAAAAAGGAACATGAGTTGAGAAAAATGTAAACATACCTAAATATTATTCTCCCAGATGAATAAATAAGTAACATGATATTTAGTCTGAATGAGATATGGATATGGTACTAGAGGTGGATGCAAAGGATGAGGTGGCAGGAGGAGTTGGAGGTAGAGGTCTGAGCCAGAGTCAAGAGGTGGTATTATGATAAATCATTGAGATTTTTCAAGGTTTTAGGATTCTGATGGCATTTGACGTGGTTCCATTAAAGGAGAGGCACTATCTACAGAGGAAAATAGATCTAAGAATGATATGTTCCATAGATCTGGGATAAGGAATACAAAATGTAGGGGAGGAGGAATTTAGTAGATGAATCATGGTTTTGGAATACAGAGAATGTATATTTTGGGGAGCGATCGAGGTGTCATGATGGGGAGGAAGAAAAATTATGGGAGCCTTGAAAAGGTAAGAATTTGGAGAGGGATCAGGGGCCAAATAAAAAGGAGGAAGAATGGGGAGATATTTGGATCAAGAGGCACTCACATGTAGGGAATCTTTTCTGGATAGAGACACATGGCATTGGAGCCAAATAAAATAATATAGATAATGGATGTTATTTAAATATCTATGTTAATATTTTAATAATTTAAAATTAACTTACAATATTATAATTAGTCTAAAATTCACAACTTTTTTATATAATTTAACTACTCAATTTATTTTAATTTTAATTTTTGAAAAAACATGAATAAAATATTCAAAATATTTTATTGTTTAATTAATGTTATTTATTAATTTTTTTATAATATTCAAGAAATTTAATTTTTTTAATTGAAAGTTATAAATTTTAAAATAAATCAATTAAAAATTAAAAAATAAATCATTTGAATATTGAAAATAAATAAATAATTAAGAATATATAAACAACTTGAATATTTAAAATAATTCAATTGATTAAAAATTTATATTTTTAAGGTTTTTATATTTTAAAATACCTTAAATATTTTATGTTGATATTTTTTAATTTTAAAATAAATAAGTAGAGTTTTTAAAAATTAAATAATGTCGATATTTAAATTTATATATTTAATTAATATAGTTTTATTATAAAAATAAATTTTTAATGTTATAGGTTTTTAATATATTTCCTTTATTTTTTTTGAAACTATTCTCCAAATATCTCAAGTTACCCTCCTTCCCCAATCACATTTTTTCTTAATTAATATATTTACA
Organism: Viscum album; assembly: GCA_963277665.1. Classification (NCBI taxonomy): domain Eukaryota; kingdom Viridiplantae; phylum Streptophyta; class Magnoliopsida; order Santalales; family Viscaceae; genus Viscum; species Viscum album. Next base: position 1,948,051,696 of record OY728156.1, read on the forward strand.
TCATTTTTTGTGAAATTTTATTTATAAGAAAATATATTTTTTATTATATATTTTTTTCCAAATATTATCATCAAATTATTTCATTTCGTTATGATTTGTAATATTAAATTAAATTAAATTATTTATTAATAATTGATTCATATACCTAAAATTTATATACATATTAAATCAAAAAGATTTTATCATTCATCATTGTAATGTATCTAGTTAGATTATTTAACAATTACTAAAGAGTCTATTAAATTAAGATTTTTTACGTTAATAATAAATTATTACTTAAAAATAAAAAATAATTTTCTACAATTTAACACATTTATTTATTATTTTGAAAATTATAATCCCTTTTAAATTAAATTCATTACTTTCTGAAGATAATTTTATTAACTCGATCTTATTATATATAAAAATACTTATTCAACTACTTTAAAAAATTAAGAGTATTCCCACATGTGCATTCAAAAAAAATAATTCCTACTTAATTAATAATATATATAACCTTAAAATAGTATATATAATATTAATATATAAAATAAGTTAATAAAACCGGATTCCAATCAAAAAAATTACATATAAATATATACATATTTTTGAAAATTGATCTTGAAGATAACATAAAAAAATGTATATAAATTTAAACACATTCATTTTTATTTTGTTAGTGTTGACATCAGATGAAATTTGTGATTGAACAACTTTATTTAAGAATAGGAATCCAAATCAATATTACTATCATGTTGTGGCTGATGTTTGTCATCATAACCCTGATGAATATTTATATATGAAAATTTAAAGTGAACGATTAGAAAAATCCTTGATATTTGAAAAGAACATGCATTGTCAAAAGATATATATGATAATTCAAAGAATATTGACTATAAATTTAGAAAGGGGACAAGAACTATAAATGTAGTATTTTTTCACGAATAATCATATAATTGAATAAGAATAAGAACTATAAATATTTTATTTGGTTTCTTATATTTATTTTTATGCTTATATTTGGTAGAAATTATTTTCTTAACTAAAACAGAATAAGTAAATAAATTTAATAATCATAAAAAATAAAAAATATGAACTTGGTTATGTAAACATATGCTTATACTTATATGAATATATTACAATATATTCTATAAAAATAAGAATTACCACGTGTATTTTTTTGAATTAGTATTTATATATTACAATATATGAAAATGTATAGTTATTATAGTATTTGTAGAAGCATATGCATAAGCATGAGCATAAGAAATGCATAAAAACAGGAAAAAGCACTCTAATTTTGAAAATATATATATATTATAGTGAAACGATAAACATAAGAAGCAACATAGGCATATAGATTGAAATGTTTAAAATTGTGTATTTATTTTAGTATTTAAAGAACACGTTTTTTATATATGCATAAGATAAAGAAACAATATTCTTTATGCTATATACATTACAATATTTAAAATTATGTATGTATTAAAGAATTTTTAAAAGCATAACTATAAGCATGATCATAATCATATATTTAAGAACAATCAGAAGCATATTTATTATGAAAATAAAATTTTTATTTATTTCATTTCCTTAAATGAATAAGAAAAATCATGACCATATACCTAATTATAAGGAAATAATAATACATGAGAAAAGAATAAAAAATGAATATACGTGGAAATTTATTCACAAAATTTTTTGGAAGGGGATCTTGAAAAAATATAAATCATAAATAACTACATCATAATTCATACGGATGTTGATGAAATCATAACAATAAATAACAGATACATAATAAATGAATAAAAGTTTAGAAGTTATCAGTATATAATAAATAGAGATGCATAGAATTCATATATTTAAGGAAAAATGTGAGCCCATTTTTTCGGACATCATTTTCATTGTAATGGAAGTAGATAAAAAAGGATATTGAATATACTTATTACATAATCTGGATAAAATCCAAATGAATGACTGTATTTTTGGTTTCAGGGGTATCTTCACTATGAAAATCTTACTGAAAATTCTTCCACAATAAAAACATATTAATAGATGAAACAATATTTCAGAATGTAATTCAATTCTATGAACAAATTATACAATATTATAATTTAATATCCTATTTTATATCAGGAAAAATACATTTTCATAAAGGATTATATATTTAATCCATAATAAAAAGGTTTTAAATCTATCATATAATGTTGGATTATTAAAATTTGTTTTTATTAAAAGAAAAATAACTGAATTTTTTTTCGAAAATGATGAATGACATGAATATTTGAGGGATGAAATTAGTAACTATGTTTTTATTAATACGAATCTAAATATTATGAAAAGTTATTTTGATTAAAAATTTTAAATAATTCAATAATTAAAGGTACATTAAAAATGAAATCATAACAAAATTCTTTGTGTTTCTTGATAAATGTATTTTATGCATATATTTTAGGGTGTTTTAATTAGTTTATTGTTGTAATATAAATGAAAATATTTCTAGTATTTCGATTGTATAACTTTTTTTTTAATTTTGGAAGGATAAAACCAATAATTGGAAAATGGACAGAAAAGTGGAGAATATGAGGAGAAATAAATCTGAATAAAAAAGGCTTCCATTGATGAAGGATTCTTATGGAACAATCCCGGGGGTTGAAACTAAAGAACTGGGATGAAACAAAGATTTAGGAGTTGGAAAAAAATATTCACATAAAAAAAATTACAAAATGGTAAAGTATTAAAAAGAAATAATCCATTATAGGACATTAAGAAACAGATAGGAGGATCCAATTTGTTCATTATGTGAAACAAAATTTACACCGTGAAACCTTCCAGACAGACCCATATTAGAAATATTTAACATAGATTTCAATGGATATTTTTTAAATAGGGTCTGGGATTCCATTTAATATCGGGGGTGGATTCGTGATTCATTATAGTCTGCATTAGTGGATAATTAAATGCAACTTGATCCCCCTATAATTATATAAATATAGTGGCGAGTTTCTTCTACCAAGAAATATCTAGAGATCAAATCTTGGAGTGAGAATATTAAGAAAGAATAACCCACAGTATTTTTGTAATTAAATATTGATATATAAAGGTTTCTATTGTAGTAAATGTATATTTGAGGATCATATTTGTTAGTGAAACCTTCAAGGTCACTTTGAAATTAACCCCTTGGTGTCCCAATAGTACTATAAAATTTGGAGGAGAAAAAATGTTATGAATTTTAAAAAATAACAATTACAATAAAGTTGAAAATTTTTTCATTTAATAAAATACAGTATACTTAAAATTAAAAGGGAAGGGTAAAAGTTCTGGAATAATGGAACAATAACTAGTTGACCAACATAATTTCCATATCTATCCTTAGAGACAACCAAATTCCTATTTTTACACCAATAAACATCAACCTAGACACCAAATCCTAAAATCGCTCAATTACACAAATAATGCGACATTTGAGTCAATCAAGGCCATAAACCAATTATTATTATTTAAATAATTCTTTGGTTAGTGATTATGTTAGCGAAAAGAGATATAAAATAATTATATAGAAAATTATACTTCAGTATATTCACATTCACTTTTTATATAATTCAGGGAGTTGTTTCTCCTCATTCACAGAAAATTTCTACTTGGAAATATAGAATATCACACTAGTTTGTTTCCACCAGTTCCACTATTTGCGAATTTTTCTCAACTACGACTATTTTTTACTTTTAAATAATAATAGAAAATTAAATTATTTATCCATGTTAGAATAGATAAAATAATTACAAACTAATACTAGGTTTTATAAATACTGTATTATTTTTTGTAGCCCAACCCACAAATGGAAGAGCCAAAAAATAATCCCACCAAGAATAAGCATCCTCAAGAGTCATGTAGGACCCAAACATAGTAGGGATAAACACCAAAAAAAGACATCAAATATGAAATAGCTCTTATAAATACATATTAGCTCTAAAATAAAATACTTATATAAAATTTAAAATATTAATTAAGATATGATATTGATTAAAATACATGTATTTTTATATTTCCTATTATAGTGTCAACATAAATGTTTCATAAAATAAAAATGATTATAACATTTACCACCTTTATATAATTTAAAACTTGTTATTTTTTAAAAGGAAATACAATAAACACCACTTATTTCTTCAGACTATTTATTTGAAATGATAAATATTGTTAAAAACATTTAATAAATGATGTCATATATTTAAAAAAGCGGTGCTTGGAAAAATATATAAAACAAAGAATATATAAGTTATCACTTATGATAAAAGGTGGTGTATAATATCTACAAATGTTTTAAATTAATTTTTAAATTGTCTAACTTTGGAATTCAAAAGAAACTCTTTTTTTTCAAAATTAAAATTCAGGTCATTTATTTTTTTGAAAAATTAGTTATTAAAATATAAACTAAAATATCATAAGTTTTAAAAAAGTTGAAATGAATTCAAATTTTGATGTAAAAAGCATAATATATAATGTAAAAATCTAGATTATATAAATACCATAAGATTTTAGAATATTAAAAATGTGATATTATTAATGATTGCAGTAATAAAAGAGTGTTAAGAGACAGTATACATAGTTAATATATTTTGTTTCATTATTAAAAATGAAAAAGGAAAAGCTAAAATATAAGGAATTAAAATCAATCAACAATATAAGACAATGAAATTTTATAATTAAATAATTTTAAAATGTTGAATTTTAAAACATTGTAAGAAGATAAAAAATGGGACGTCAATGATATTAGTGTAATGTTTATTGGGAAATATTGATATTCATAATATAAACACCTATGTGTGTGTGATATACCATGTTATATATTTTTTAGATATTTTTTGGATAGTAACGAACCCTTCAAGAAAAATATTGAATTCTTAAGAGTGAATAATAGAAAAATATTTTCATTTTGTATTATGTTTCCTGAGAATAGTTTAACTAAAAATTGAAAGGAATATCGAATGGTCTAGCTAAGAAGAATATGTTATGAATATAATAACTAAAAATAAATATGATAACAAAAGTAAATGATTTTAATCTACCTATTATACTAAATAAATTGAATAAAAATGTTAAAATGGATAATTTATGTATTGTTTTATGAAAATGGAATTGATTTTTTTTAAAATGGAAATGAAATGTTATAATTTAAAAAAAACCAAAGAATGTGTATTTATTTTACAAGAAAAATTAAAATTAAAGAGAAGGTAAATTAAATAAAATTTTTCTTCCCCTACACTGCATACATTTTATATATCCAAAAACATGTATCATATTATAGAAATGATGCATTATGATTTAGAGTATCTATAAAAAAAATGAAAAAAGTCATCACATAAATTTATATCACTAAAATAAAGGAAAATTGTATCAATAAAATAATATTATGTCATGAATAAAATTAAAAATCTAATATTATAATATAATTTCAATATGAATTATTTGATAAAGAGTAAAACACTAGTATGATATTAAACAATAAGAACATATAATATACAATGAAATAAGAAAATATGAGAATATATTTCATATAGATGGCTATCACCAAGTGAATATCCAATGTATTTATGGTTGTTTTAAAAATAATACTATAGTAAATGTTGATAAAATTAAGAGTATAAAATCAATAAAAAATTCTAACCACATAGTGAATGTATTTACAAAAATTGTGTACACATTTCTTAGAATGTTTATAGTGAATATAGTAGCAAAACAATATGTATTTTTAGAATTGTTTCATGAATTGTTATTGATGAAGATATACTATAAGAAATTTAAAAATTGTGAGTTGATATATAATGTAGAGTATTAATAAAAATTTAACTATAAATTTAAAATTTAACAATGTACCAAGAAGAAATGTAAGAAATAGAAAACATATTATCTCAAGAAAAAGTAATTAGAAAATTATGAGAATATCAAGAACGAAATTAATTACAACCTATTAAATATAAAAATATTTAATGTAGGAATATGTAAAAAATACATGCATGGATTCAAAGATAATAACTTATTATTCATTAAACAAAATTATATTTAATTAAATTTTTTAGAAAAGGTCATTATTGTTTGTGATAAAAAATATAACTATATTTAACATAACATTGTTAAACATAAAATTTGTTAACAAAAAGATATTTAATATTATACATGATGATACTTAACATTAAAAAAACTAATATAAAATTCAAAAAGATTATAGTATTTGATATGAAACATACTAATATTTAATAAAAATTCATTGAATCATATAAATATAATAATAATCAAATTAAATGTGGTGATGAAAAATACCAACTATTAAGGGAAAATTGATCGATAAAAAATAATATCATAAGAATGATTGTGGGTTAAAACAAAATACTTTAGTTGATTATGAGGATGTCTCATTTTTTCATTATTCTAATCCTATATATGTGATATACAAACACATAGTTAAAAACCTATATAATTTTTTTAAACATGATATAATGAATAATCATTTACTGGAAGGTTTAAAAATTAAATACCATACAAATTCATAATGAAATAGAAATCAAACATAAACATTTTATAATAGTTTAAAATATTATATTGTGGACCATGTAATAAGAATTAAGATTCCAATTGTTCAAAACATTTCTAGAAATAAATTATTACATATATAATAAAGTATTTAATTTCTTAAATGTAAAAATGGAGTGGATAAAATAGGCATATAACAATGTTCATAATATAATAAAAGATGTATAGCTCTGGTCATTTGGGTGAATTTTGAATTTTTATCAAAACTAAGAACCTTAAAAGTGTTAATAGAAAATAAAATAAGAGATTAAGTTTATAATTTAAGAAGATGGATTAGATAATAAAAAAATTGAAATATTAATTCCTATGATATTGAATAATGTCATATTGATAATACTTATGGTTCATAATAAAGGGTAAATTTTTAAATGAAAAAAATATAGAGTGAAAAATTTAGAGAGTTAATACAGTTAAAACAATCATTAAAGTAATATAAAGAAGAAATTTCATAATGTGAACATTTTGAAATCCAATATATAAAAATAAATAGATAGTAAATTTCCAAGAAAAAATTCATTTATTAAATATATTAGTTAAAAAAATTAAAAGATATTATTGCTTGAGAAGAGATGAGGTGACTGTCCAAAGAAGCTCAAACCTATGGTATCTAAACAAAAAAAGTTATGAGGAGATGTCATTCAAATATAAGTTTTGTTCCTACATTATTTTCACTCTAAATAATTCTAGTTTTGTGAAACAATATTTATCCAACGAGAGAAAATTAATGTACAACAAGAATTATATATATTTCATTAGAACTATAAAATAATGGTACAAAAAATGAAGGTACTGGAAATAAATTTATTATGAATGAATATAAAAATACTTTAATATAAAATTACTAAAAATACAATTCAAATAATATAGTACACATTTAGAAAATTTCAGTACTTGTATTCTGAGAAACAAAATGAGATTGTGGTAGATTTAAAAAAAGGGAACAAACTTGTCAAACACTAGCAGTGATGGGGAGATATTAAATAATCCCATTAATGATGAAGAACACTGATCTTAAAGTAAGTTTTATTAACTATTAAATTGAAAATATCTATTTAAGGGGTGATATGAATGTAGGGAGGCCAAGATCTAAGGATTCCATACTGACCATACTAAGATGAAAAAGTGGGTTCAGTATGACTGGGAGGATCTCAGATAAGAATGTTTCTAGATGGAAAACCATGAACACTGATCAAGGATTGATGATGATCAATTATGAATCAAGTTTTTGTTTCATTAAATCAATCTAAGGAGTATCTATTTAGACTAGATAACATTGAATGGGGGTGATATACTGACTGAGCTACACCTGTACTTTAGTTGATTGAATGAGATGATGGTGAATTTTGAGAAGATATGATATGGAATTGATTTTAATGTGTTCAACCATAGGTAGTTTGATTATAGGAATACGAAGAATATAGTGGGGGAATGTAAGATCTATTCTTCAATGTCTATAAAGGAAAAAGGTGATGCATGAAATATGTTTGAGAAAATTCCTATATGAATGAATCAATGTATAACTATATGTTCTTTTCCTAGATTTCCCCTAGTGCAATACTGATCCTTAGGTAGACCAACCTCACCATTGTGCATCCCAGTAGACTCGAGGAACCATCTCCTGATTATAGATTTCAACATTATCAAGTCTATGAGACCTCACCATTCCACCACCATGAAAACACCTCCTCGTACACATCACACTCAAAATCACACATAGATACTCCCATATTAATAACCAGACCATGTTCGGGCCAAGATTACCAGAATTAAAGCCCAAAAAACAATATCCTTTCCAAATTTGAGGACCTTATTGAATAAGCCCAGAGCCCATGATTTTTAATATATATCTAATACACCTTGTGAGATCCTCCTTACTAACATAAGGGTATTTGAAAATTAAAATAAGAGTGTAAGTATATGCGTAATGGTAATTCTCTATTCGTGTAAAGGTTATATGAAAAATTATAATGTTGTATAAATGTGATTGGTGACTTGCACTTGTTATGTAAAAGTAATGTTAGAAGTATATTGGCTATGAAAAGTTGGATTTTTAAATTTATTACCTACGTGAAAGTAATAAAGAAACCATGGATCTAAATAAATGTACCGTATGATTCTTACAACTTCATAAAGGTTATATATGATTTACATGACCTATTTAAAGGTAATAAGGTCATTGTGAATGCGGCATATGGGTAGAATGCACTGAGTCTATGCACTATGTAAAGGTGATGATTCTATACATAAGGGTACATCGAGATTTTAATTACTTATAAAAAGGTATTCCAATGCACTATGTTATAGTAATAATGAAATTTATTATCCTACGTAAACATGTGTTAAGCTGCTAGGATCAATTGTATTTAAATGATTAGTCTATACAGACATGTTCATATTGTTGATCACATGTAGTCAATCAAAATTTCTTCATATGGTAAACCACTAAGGTGTTTAGGTGGTCTCTCCAGGTTAACATATGTATTCAATCCAATGCTATTATTGATCTATTGGGAGATGAACTGAGTTCTAGATTTTTTATTTTTTGATTAAAGGAAATGTGATGATGCTAGGTATGATTTTTTAAAATGAAAAATAAATATCATGATTATTTTTATAACACCTAAAGATTGTTTAAGAATTGATGAAGCCACAATCAGAAGTATAAATTCATGTTAAATTCTTGTGATTATCAAGCTCATTGATAAATAAATATATCACCACACCATTTTGAGTTTTCTATGGATTTTTTGGCGACCATTTTAGAAATCTTGTCCACCTATGAGAAACAGTGAGTTGAGTTATGTCATAGGTTATCCTGTAGTACATTATAGATTCATATAGACATGGATAGGTTTTAAATTTATTTATATAGAGACTATGTTAAGGAGATAATAGATTCACGGTAATTAAAATATCACGTTAGAATAAATTTTCAAGTATTCATGGAATTTAATAATAGGTTCAAATGAAAAATAATAATTGATCAACCTAGAGAGTTGATGAATCAAGAATAATAAGGAGATCCTGTTGATATTTACAAAATATAAAATATAAAATAATACATTATCATAAATGAGAATAATATTCATGATATTATTCTTCATATATATTTTTTATGTATCAAATTAGATGTTATTGAGAATACTATGAACTAACCAAAATTGTGTGAGAAATTTGTGGGAGCCTGATACATCACATTATTGAAGGAATAGAATGCATTGAAACCAAGATAAATTTTATTATTGTAGACCTAATTATTTTAGAAAATTATGAAGAATCATATCACCAAAGATATTATAGGAGTGTTGAGAAAAAAATAATTTTTTAGATACTATTAATGATATTGAAGAAGAAGTACATGTTCATTCCTATTTATCTGTTATTCTCATTATAGAAGATATATTTCACATGTCAAATAGAATAATATAGGAGAATAAAAATAATTTTCAAAAAGTGGATCAATGTTGAAGGAGAATATTATGAATGGGGCATCTAACTAATTGAAGAAGGCTTATTGTTGGGGAGTCTATCGAATCATTGGAAAATTTCAATTAATGTGTATAACCAATTCCCATAGAAATTTAACTGGTGTTTGTAACCACTTATGTCTAAATGGTTTTGAAATCAATTGGATTTTTTTCCAAACCTTATAAATAAAATGTGTTGTGCTCCCTCTTATTATTACTACATATGAATTAAGGATATGTGATATCACTAACAGGATCAATAACTTCAACAAGTTTAAAAGGTTGAAGTTAGAATAAGAATAATTTTGTTAAATTAGTCCAATATTTCACCCCCAGTGGTTCTATGACCATTTACACTTTATAGAACAACATGAAAATTCCAAGTTATTTATAAGAATATTTAGGAAATGGAAAATTGTGGGTGCTTGGGATGTATTGGTTGATGGTAGAACATGTGAATAAAGAAAAATATATAAGGAACCTCATGAATTAGAAACGAAGAGGGAGACCTATCACCCAATAAATTTAAAAGAAGTGGTGCATCTAGTAAACATTTGACCATATAAACATGATTATTTCAAGAAGAATTTGATTGAAATACATGTTCATGTTCCTTTAGAATAGAGTTTCATCACCACCAACCCATACTTTAGACAAATATTTTTAGTAAAGGGGAAATTTAGATAGTGGATAATGTGCATAGATTATAGGATATTATGAAGTATGGTAGTGCTGGACAAATACATCATTCCAGTAATATAAGAACTGGAAGATGAGTTTCATAGAGAAAAAGTCTTCAAAAAAGGTGGATTTGAAATCTAGTTTGAACCATGTACAATAGAAATAGGATGATACTGGGAAGACCATTTTCAAAACCTATTATCAACATTATTAATAAGTTTTTATAACATTTTGTTTGATTAATGCACCTGCTAATCTCAAAGCTACTATGAATGCGGTATTTCAGTCATTGATTAAGAAGAGCGTCTTTGTGTTCTTCAATGATATTGATAAGTGTGTTTCATGAATACATTTTAGAGTGCTTTTGTTATATTAATTTGTGAATATAATTGAATATTCATTCCAATTAGTGATTAATTTGTGTTGTTTTATGATATATGGAAGGAAATTATAAATAATTGGAAAAGGAAATAAAAGGGGTGTAAATATGTGAAAAAGACACTTCTCCCATCAAGGGAAGTGAAGTGTCATGACACTGGATTTTAGAGGATGAAAAGGAGGTGGAAAATGAAGAAACACTATTTCATGATGTGTAATCTATGTACACATCATGACTTAATTATAATAAACCAACACCACTAAATAACTCATGATATGAAAAACATGATGTTAATGAGAAGTACACATCGTGTAACCTCATTACACGCCAATACATCTTTTAGGGCACGTTTTTGGAAATGATTTCAATGAGATATATGAAGATTGAAGAACAAAAACTTAAACGTTGTGTGACCCAAGTACATTAATCAATTTTAGTCAAACATAAAATTCATGAATGTGATTTGCAAAAAATTCATGAGGGCATGGAGGAAACACAGATAAGGATCACAAAACATGCATCCCATGTACACGTCATGTAATGGGTCAAATTTCCAAAATCATAGTAGTGATCCATGCATAAGTCACTTGGATTCACAAAACACAAAGTGAACTTACATGATGTGTTATTCTAGTAAACGTAGTGAATAGAGTTGAGCATATTACATTTGGTGACTATAAATAGAGGTCCTGACTACACCTGTTGGGCATTCAAATTCGACCGGAGACCAAATCCTGGAGCGAAGGTGCTATGCCCTCCAAGAATTATTTCTTTATTTTATTTATGCATTTAATTTATTTTCTCCTTCCCCTTATTCTCTCATCACTAGGATGAGAGTGTAAACCCATCTTGGGCCAGGGAAATTTAACCAATGGGGGAAGGTGTGTTGGATTTAATTATTTTTATTATTCATGTATTTGGTTTTTGAAATTTATATTCTTCATATTATAAATCCCATTATTTTTATTTTATCATGACCATTAGTAATATAATTAAATGTAAAATTCAAATTTCACAAATGATAACCCTAAAGGAGGCATGATCATTGTCAACTTGAAGGGAAATTAGGTTTAAATATGGTATCGGGACAAACTTAATTTTTTGAAATCCTAGACTACCAGACCAAGGGAAATACGGTATAGCTGCATTAAAGAGGAGATACCATGAACATAGGATCTACCTCGTCTCGACTCCAACACCAATCATGAAACAAATTATTTTATTAAATCCAATTGCACCTGAACTTGGAAATTAAAAATCCCCATCATAGTTTCATCCTTTGAGAACAAACCAACCCATCCACTACTTTGTTCTCATTCTATATTCATAAAACCAATCAATTCAATATTTTCTTTCCTTTTTCCACTATTTAATAAAATTAGTATTTTGAAATCCTAATCAAACTAATTCACCATATCTATGGGTTTTATGCTACCCTTTGTTAGTATTATGTTTTAATTAATCAAGTAGTATAGTTTAGGTGTTATAAATTTATTTTTCATAGTACTCTAGGGAATGAACTATTCCCTATAGGGTTATCAAATATATAAATTTAAATCGAGGGATAAAATGAACACTTAGATAAGGTTTAATATGCTCTAAAAATGATGACATACAATTTGCTATTTGAAAAGAAGCAGAAGTGTTATTTTAGAATGAGGGGTGTAGAGTATTTTGGGCATATAATTTTAGGTGAAGGAGTTGTGATGAATCCCAAAAAGCTATAGACAATAAAATTGTAGCATGATTTACAGAATGTGATGGAAGTTAGGGGGTTTCATGTATATCTAGATATATAAAAATCAATGATTATAGAAGGATTGAAGGACCCTCCTGGTCTTGACTGAGAAGGATGGGTATAAATAGACACATGAATCTCATGTAGTATTTGACACACTTAAGATAAACATTAATAATGTGCCACTTTTATGCATGATATATTTTTATAAGGGATTTTTAGTATAGTTTACTACCTCTAGTTCAGGAGTTGGAGCTATGTTAACATAGTAAGGGAGGCCTCTTTCCAATGTTAGTAAGGTGTATTCTGAAAAAACATAGAAAAATAGGTATATGAAAATGTTCTAATTGATTTAGTTCTTGAAATATAGCAATGGACCCAATATTTTATGGGAAAGAAGTTTTAGGTTTATTGAAATTGTTAGAGCCATATAATTTTTCTTAGTTAAAGGGATGTTTTTAATGATCATTAGTGAAATCAGGTTATGTTACCGAGATATGATTTTATAATGATTTAGAATATGAAGAAATATAATTATGTTGATGATGTTCTATCAAGGGTGACATATGTAGGAGAATTTATATTCTTAGAAATTTAAGAAGGGAGAAGCTTGATGTGTTGATAGAAGAGTTAATGAAATATGTGAGTCTAAAGATTGTTATAGATATGTTATGATGTGATTGTGCCAAAAAATATATGGTATTAAATCTATGATGGGATAATGTTTATATGAAATGATTGGTCTTTCCAAAAGGATCAAATTTAAGTCCAATGCTTATATAAAATTTGTTTGACTAGTGTAACCTAATCCTTCGATGAAGTTGGGCCAACTGTTTCCAAACCCTATTGTACACTAGGATGAAACTCCAACTAGGTTGTGTAGAAATGTTAAATCACTATAGAATATCTAACCCGGGATACCGATAGGTAATTGCAGTAGTGAAACATTAGTCAACATGGGATCATAGTGTCTTGGATTTCGGTGATGGTAGTATTGTAGATCCATGGAATTCCTTCCAATGGCTACTTTAGCACAATGGATTTACAACCATTATGATTAGTGAAGTGATTTTTCCTCTCCATGCACATAGGGATTTATTCCATAACTATGCAAATTATTGGGTATACTGTTCTTTTTCTTCATCTTCATTTTGTATTTTTATAACTTTTAATCTAATTTTTGAGATCATTCATCACTATTTCTTTATAATTTCTTTAGTAACTAATACAAAAGTTTGAGTTTTAAAGAACAAGGTATGATTTCTCAAATTGAATAATGTCTATGGAAAAGGCAAGGTGAAGATCAATTGATTTGATAGAACTGACTTCATTTAGCGGTGGATACTGATCAAATACTATATGTATAATATAAAGATTCACTTTCCACTTCTAGGTAAGAAACCTATGGATATGGAGAAGAAGAAGTGGGAGATACTAGATCTTTAGGTTTAAGGGGTTGTGTCCCTTAAGTTATCCAGAAATGGTGAATTCAACATCAAAGAAGAGAATATGATGGATATGTTGATTATATATCTTATGAATATGTATGAGAATAGTTATGCATTAAAAAAAGTGTACCTTAAATCTAAATATGAGTAAAGGGAATATTTTTTCTAATCACATCAACAAATTCAACACCATCACAAGTCAGTTTTCATCAGTCGGAATTATGATGGAAAACAAGGTTTGTGATATTTGTTTACTATATTCATTACCTAAACAATGGGAACCCACTACAACCACTATGATTAGTTCTTCATGGAATAAAAATTTGGTCCTAAAATATGTATGACACATGATCTAAATTGACAAAATTCATAGAGGATAATCAGGAAGATTCTATAGTTCCGATCTGAATATTGAAGGAAGAAGCACATACATGAAATGAGATAATCATAAAGGATGATAAAAATATAGTTTAAAGAGATGATATAAAGAAAAGGATCCTAGTCCTACTTTTTATATTTGTGATAATAAAGGATAAATCAATAATGTGTTCACATAAAAAGGGAATGTGATTAAAACTAAGAAAACAAAATTGAAAGGTGAAGAAACCAGTGATGTATTATTAATCAGTGTGAATAGTAGTATAGTTTCTTGAATTTTAAAAATTGGGGTGTCTTTTCATTTAAATTTGGAGAATGGTTTCCAAAAAATTATGTTTATGTAAATTTTGGAATGGTATATCTTGTTGGTGATGAAAGGATTAAAACCAACACTTAGAGGTTATCAGTTTTTGGGATCGTATGTTATATCCCTAGAATAATAAGAAATAATATGTATATCAGGTAGCTTAATAATGATATTTTGTGAAATTTGTTCATTTTTTATTTTTTTACTTAACATTCAAATGGATTAAACTGATGATTTTATTTATATATTCATAATTGGAGTTAAATTAAGAATTCATGAATAAATTGAAAATCATTTTCACATTTTATATTATAATCATTTTATTTTGAAAATGAAATTGTTTCATGGATTTTATTTATTTTCATATTTAATTAGTTTATTAATTTTTGAATTATATCACTAAATTTACTTAGAAATTGAAATTGTAATTGAGTGATTTTGGTTGGGAAATGAAATATTAGATTAGATTGTAATGATTTAATGATTAGAATCTAATTATTTAGTTGATTTATTTAATGAATTTGAAATTATTCTCATAAAGGGTGAAATTATGTTTTTAAAATGTTTTATCATTATTGAATTTAGTTTTAAAAAAATCTTGCACTCATAAAATAATTTTTGTTTTACAGATCACACAAATGTAGACAAAGGAAAAGATAAACTCTGAATTATCTTCTTACCGTTGATCCGACCACCAAAAAATGATAATGAGATGGAATTTACACATATCAAAAATAGAACGACCACCCTTGATATTCCATCTACCAATACCAAATTTTAATAATGAGATGGAATTTACACATATCAATACGAATTGACTATGCCTTTCAGGTGGCATCAACCATAGAAAAATGACCAAAATTTTGAAATGGAATAGAGTTTCCACACACACACACAAACAAGAAACCACACTACATCACACAATCAATCATCTTGATTGACCATGCCACCCTATCAAGATAATAGAGATCGAAAACCAAATAATGTAGGGAGGATGAAACTGAACCAATCATCCACACTAACATTTTATATGTTAAATATTTCTAAACCCCCATGTTGATAGCTAAAAATAAGGATACCAAATAGAAATCATGAATAAGAGTCATTCCCAGATCCATATGGAAATGATGAATCCCACAACACCAAAAGATACTAATTAAGGTGAAATACTCGATTCTCGCTACCCATGAGATCCCAAGAAATATATAGTGTTGTGCCTTCTTGATCAGAGAAGAGAATAATTGTTGATCTCACCGCACACCCTTGACAAGGATTAAAAGAATAAAAAAAATCCAAAAATTTAGAATCAGACTGAAATGATGATGATCCAAGACTTTATCCAAATACAAGGAGATAAAATCACAAAATAAATCATGATAATTCCAATGAATAATCTCTGAAACTAAACACTTCATGGGTTATCACCTATAGATCTAAGCTTCACCTATTGTAGATATCATGTGTTTGCCCACTAGAGAATATAAGTGCACTGGTAGAGGAGATAACCAGAACCAGATCTGTGAGAACCCTAGCTTGGGAAAACATCATTTTCCTGGAAGAATATGTCATGCCACTACACTTTTTAAGGGATACAGAAGCCCGAGGTCACCAAAAATAAATGAATCCACCTTGTGAAGAAACAAAATAATGTGCTGTGAGCAGTGAGTTGGGATTTATCCAAATAAAAATGGAAATAAATTGATTTTTATATTTTTCATTCCCTTGGGAAGTTTCCTAGACGGAGAGACCCTATTTTCTCTCCCATGCACCTATTGGAGGTTCATAAATGATTGAAAAATGATTGAATTTGGAAAATCAACATAATCGCCTATATGAATGTGCTCATCCATTCGATAGAAGCACCTTGAAATCAGTATCGAATGAAGAACTATTTACTGGATAAATTTTTAGTGTTATAAGATGATGTATAAGGGTTTTGTTTCAATTCCTGATGGTTCAACGTAACTGAAAAATAAATATAGCCCGAGTCACTAAATATCCAATTTTACATACCTAATTGGAGATGTATTTTTTTATAGATAATGACTAAAATCACCTGAGATATCTGAATTCCCTTATATGAGAATTATCATGATACTCATAACTAACATTGGAGAAGCACACCATGTCTTGATAATTTTGAAAATGGGGAAATTCATTTACCTATTTGGACTCTCATTTAAATATTCAAATTAAGTCCAAGTCATTTGGATTAGCTGAATCATAGAAGATGATGATCCTTAGTGATCCTCATCCATGTGTTGGCCATATATTGATGAGATCATGCTTAGTACATAATATGGAATTCTGATGGGTTGTTTCATGTCATTGTAAGAGTTCAACTATTCTCACACAGACTTCACCTAGAGATTCTATTGAGGGCCTCAAGACACACCACATGGAATGCACCACCTATGAAGATATTTTTTTTATTGTTTTCTATTTTTATTCTTATAATAAAATTTTTTATTCATCTTTGATTTGGGGGACTTCCCATATTAATGATACACTCTCTTATTCTCAGATTGTATTTCATCACTAGATACTAGTGTCATTCCCTATAGGTTTCATTATTTTCTTAATCACTCTAGTGACAGAACATTAAGTGAGTTATGGTTGTTATGAGGATAACTCTCTAAACCCTATTTTGAATTCATGTATTTAATAAAAAAATTATTCTTGTTTAATTTTTTGGATGTGTTTGTATGTATAGATTTTAGGATATTCTTATTTTTCTTTAAGTTTAAATATTTCTTTCTTTTTTACATGTTTCACTCATAAGCCAATTGGGAACTCCTTCACTACATTCTATAGTTAACAGTGGAATTACCTAAGAATTATTAGTGGTATCCAATCATTAAGAGAGGTGAGTATAGATAATATTATTATTATTGTATTTTTCTATTCCTAACCAAAATTTCTAGTAAAGTCTAATCAAGGATATTTCTTTTTATTAGAGAATGATGGGGATGTGAAATTGAATAATGATTCATAGGGAAGAGAGGAGAGTAATTTGAGGTTGGATAAATATGATTTAAAAACTAAATTTTAAACCAATCAACCACATCCACTATTTTAAAAAATTGAACAGATTATATATGATTTTAATACAACCACAATAGTGTCTTCCTAAGAGACTACCCCAGTCTAACTTTACTATAATTTTCATGGGTTCAAAAATAATTTTGTTGAGTGCCCCGTGACAAGAATGAATCTAACCTAACACATTTTCTAGGGAATATTAGTGATTTTGATGTTTTAAAAAAATGATTTCAAATGAATTGATTTAGTTTTTCTAACCATCAATATTTTGATCCTGAGGTTGAGAGAACCATGCTCACTAAACGTCAAACTCTAAAACTAACCAAAAATGAGGAAAGCAAGTTTTTCATCAATACATTGGCTAATTATACATCCTCTTCATATTCTTTCATAATAATTAAATTTGGAAGTAAAAAAATGGAAGATAATATTACCCAATTGAGTGGGACTTTGAGGGAGATTTATGAACACAATTTCAACATTGATAACCAATAATTATAATTTAATGACAAAAAATACTATTAACTCAAAATGTGAATGATTGATATTCTCCATAAATATCATAGACTATTAGGTGAGGGCTGAAACATGCATTTTATTGTGTTTAAAGGAGTATGTATGGATTCAAAAACAATAGGATTCACCAGTAGAATTATGGGTGAAAAATCCATGTATCCACAAGCACCACTAGCTCCTATGGCTACACAGATCCTAAATATTTGGTCGTCGAAAAAACATATCTCCTTTATCGATGTCATCATATTTATCTTCCAGTTTCCAACTAGGTTTATTCATATAGGGATGAAGAGGAAGAATGATGTGTACCCAATGGAGGGTCTATAATGCTTCGACCCCAGTTACACAGAGCCGGTACATTATTACATAACATTGGGATGATACAAGGAAATCATTTCCCAAAATATTCATCTGTTTAGTATCCTTGGAAGTACAAGATACATTCATAACCTTTACATTACATTATAAAATGAAAAACATCAACAACATTGTCTCCATTGACCACATTTATATCCCATAGACTATCCCTATATGTCAGTCCTAACAAACTTCTTCACAACCTTGAAAAAATATAACATAGAAATGGGTGATCTCAGATGCTCAGTAAGGATAACAATATAGAAGAAACATTCATAAATAAGCTTAATAATTTTAAGGCAATGTATAAGACTAAAATAGAAGCCCCTTAAACATAAATCTCAGAATAATATGGCAATGGTAAATCAAGTAATTCCATTTACTTATTCAAATCGATATTATACTAGTAAAATAATCACATGCAATATCAATAGCTAATTTCATATTGATGGAATGCATAATCCTAAGCATCATAACCACATAGCAAGGCCTTGTGCCAAGACTAAAAATAAGATTTTCTCAAGGCTTTGTGCTAAGACACTAGTTTGTTTCATAGGACCTACTGATGCATCAAGGATCTATAGTGGGATCCACCCACCAATTATTAAGTCCAATGCATTACTAATATGAACAGGTTGAAACATAAAATAAAAATTCATATTAAAACTAGAATACGAAATAAAATACGTTATCCATAAACCAGGAATCATATAAAAATAACACATCCATAGTCATACATATCACAAAAATTTCAATACAATATGGAAGATTTGTTTCATAATAAATCAACTTCAAACAATTTTAAAATCCATCAAATAATGTTGACAAAAATGAAATGAAAACTATTTTAAAGAAATACCACTTTATATTTTGAAAAATTTTATAGGTCATGTAATTATAAATGAAAACATTTATTTTTGAAAATATTCTTATAAGAATGTATGGGAATCTTTGAAGATGTTATGATGATGTAAAATAGCTTCACCCACCGTATAAGATAAAAAAAATACATTCTTACATTAATTTTTTTGAAAAGGTTATAAAGTACCTTGTTTGGAAAATGAAAGAAAGATTTCTTTATAAACATCTTATAAAAATTCAAGAAAGGGTATAACTGAATTTAACCCATAGCCTAGAAAATAGTAAAAATGTTTTTAAATACATTTTATGAAAAATGGATGTGGATGATAAAAATGTCCCAATAGATAATTACGTATAAACAATCATGGATAACGAAGAGATTGTAGAATTAACCCTTACCTTGTACTTTTCCTTAGTTGATGGTTTTTTAACCTCATGTATAATAGTTAATTTTTTTTATTAAATTATACAATAATTATATACATAAATATGATATCATATAAGATCCTCTAATATTGCTTTGTTTATAATATTTCAGTAGTATCATCGTTTCAGGTGTTTAACTGATTCATTTTATTTTATATGATTGGTTACGTAAGAAATGTTTTTTTTGGATAGGATGTGTTTGATTCATATCCAAAATGATATTAAGTTCTTAAAAATTGTTTTAATCATAAAATTAAAATTATTCTTGAATGATTATGATGGGAAATAAATCTCATCATGTTCGTGGAGACGGTAATCTGTACGTACACACAAGCGACAATATCATTCTTTTGATTTTAAATCATCTGTAAATAGATGGTATATCATATATAAATAATAATTAAAATGTTATATTTATTATTTACATCAATTATACATCATTATTATACCCATCCAAAAAATTATGTATTGACTAACAACTACACCACGACTTGGAGACGGTACGCCGCACGTACACACGTACGGGGACTTTGTCATTCAAATGATGGATTGAATAATGAATATGGTTGTAAAATTTTTATAATAACAACAAAGTATATTGAAGCTATTGGATTTATTATTTTATAATGGAATCAACAAAGAAAGAGGAAGTTGAAGAATAATACAACTTTAAAGACGTGATGAAATATTTACCTCTTCTTTGGGTTCTTCCTTTTGATTTGATCAAAAGGGATCCTTAGGTTGTATTTATGATCAAAATAATATCTATTGTATTAATGTAGGATAGTTAAGAGAATATTTGGGAAGGGTTAGGCCGTGCCAAAAGGCTTTAGAGGTGTGAATTTGAGATAAGGGGAAGTGCTATTTTATAAAAGAGGTGAGGGGAAACTTAGGAAAAGATTGAAATATTATTTTATAATAAAATAAAATTCGGTTTATAATGGCTAAAAAATGATTTATTTATAGGATAATGTGGGTTTCAGTCTAAATACCCTCAAAAAATAGCTATTAGACAGGTTTAGATCACCATATTAACCTTATCTTTTAGATATAACTCTTAGTTAAATAGTTTGACATTTACCACATCTCTTTGTATTTTTTATATTACATGTTTAATAAACATACTATAAACTACAAATAGAACCCAAAGTAGTTAATTATTGATATATCTAACCTTATATAAGTCCTTTGTCCAATCCTTATATTTTTAGGATTATTATATCAATTAATAATATAGTATTGGTTTTAAAAACTCATTTTCTTAATTTGGACACTATTTATTAATTGATTTTTTAAAGTCCTAAAAACATTATTACTTGAAATAAGTTCATTTAATCAACCCTAAAAAGTCATATTAAACTATTAAATTCTTGGAATTTATCAAAAGCCTCAATTTACGTTTATTTGGGTATTTATAATAGCAATTATTTTAATATTTCAGTAATAAGGTAATTACTGCATCATCATTATTTCATAAATAAATTAAAATATTTAATGTCTAAAAACTATAAATAAAATACCATTATGTTGGAAATATTTTTAGATTCATAATGAATATTTATAGTCAAATTTTTCTTATGTATAACCCTATATTCAAAATGGTTTAGTTATTAATCTTTGAATTTAACGCTTTTAACTCTTATTTAAATATAATAATAATAAATGTCCTAATCAAATCCATGTAGATCTAAAGGATCATATTTTATTCTGAAGGTTTGTTTTGGCCTAAATAAACTTATCCAATAGAATAAGGATATGTGTTAGGGAAATAATAATATCATTTTTATCTTTAATTAATCTATTTAATTTTAACAGTGGTAAATAAAAGTCAAAATTTTCTATTCACCAAAAATTATTTTCATCTTATTGAATCACATTTTAATTACTAATATCAACCATGTCTCTTGGATTTTTGAAATTCAACTCATATAAATGGTAAAATTATATTTTCTGCACATTTTAAAATGCTCCTAGAAGGTGGGTAAAAGACGGTAAAAAGTTTAATAAAATTTTATACATCTAATTTTATTATAAAAATTACTACAATGAATTACATCTAAAAAATATTGGTATTATATATCTATTTTTACTTAAAATAAATTTAAATAAAATTATTATTTATTTAAATAAAAAGTGGGTTTTAAACAATAACACAATGTTTTTCACTATTCATCAAAAATTGAATGTTTTCAGAAAAATACCAAAAATTCACCCTTAGATAATTTTGATATTCCGAATTCAAAAATTAAGTCCATTTTGAAAAATAAAATTTATAAAATATAAAAAAGTGGGTATTAGTATTCATAACAGCTAGTTTGATTAGACATAGTGTGTTAAAACACCATGTTGTGTACAACACAAGATACTACATTATTTAAAGGGAAACATATCATGGAAGCTTGGGGTGTTACATTATTCTCTCCTTCAAATAATTTCATCCTCAAAATTTCTATAATATTACCACATAAAAAGATTTGGGTGGTTCTTCGTCATAAGTTCTTTGGGTTCCCATGTTGCCTCTTGCATCTTATGATATCTCCATAGATCTTTTACCAGATGAGTTGTCTGGTTTCTAAGAACTTGTTACCTTGTATGAATAATCTTGACAGGATCTTCACAATAAGACATATCAGGTTCCAGTTCAATTCCCTCATAGGTGAGTACATACGTTACGTCAGGCATGTAATTTCTTAATAGTGATACGTGGAACACATCATGAACTTTAGAGACTTGGAAAAACTTCCAAACAATAAGCTACAACCCCAATTCATTCTAGAATTTCGAAAGGTCTGATGTACATGGGAATCAATTTACCCTTCTTACCAAAATGTATAACACCCTTCCATGGATATACCTTCAAGAAGAAATGATCTCATACTTGAAATTACAAATCCTTCCTTCGGTTATCGGTATAACTATTTTTCATACTTTGAGCTACTTTGATGTGGGTTTGGATAACCTTACCCTTTTCTTTTGATTCCTCAACATGTTCTAGGCCTACGAGTATTCTTTCACCAACATCATCCCAACAAGTTTGTGTGTGACATCTTTTTCAGTATAACGCTTCATATGGTGCCATCTGATGTTGTTATAGGAAAATTATACCATAGGTAAATATTGATCCCACATACCTTGAAAGTCAAGTGAGAAATATATCAACATGTCTTCTATGGTTTGAATAGTCTGTTCTGATTGTCCATCAGTTTGAGGGTGGTAGGTAGTACTCAAACGAAGTTCAGTATCCCGGGCTTTATGAAGACTTTTCCAGAATCTTGATGTAAAATAGGGATCACGATCAGAAAAAGTTGATAGGTGTAATCCATGAAGTCTTACAACTTCATTAATATATAGTATTTCTAGATGTTCAAGTGGTAAATCTTCTCTTATAGCAAGACAATGTGCTAACTTGTTAAAACAATAAACAATGACCCATATTGCATCGTTCCTTCTAGGAGTATTTGGTAGCCCCATGACAATGTCCATTGTAATATCATCCCATTTACACTCAGGTATGGGAAGAGGTTTCATGACTTATCTAGGATTTTTCCTTCTAGTTGTCACTTGTTGAAAAACCATACATCTTGACACATAATCACCAATCTCTCTCTTCATGTTGTTCCACAAAAAATTTTCCTTCAAATATATATACATCTTGGTGTTACTAGGGTGTATAGTGAAATTGGAGCTATTGTAATCATCCCAAAATTCTATTTTTAGATCAGGTATGTCAGGAACACAAAGTCTCTTCCCAAATTTTAAAATCCCATCTTCATATACAAAGTTGATTAATCTCCCATTGTTCACATCTTTAATTTTCTTTTGAAACTCATCATCATTTGTCTGAAAACTCTTTATCCTTTCTAGTAAAGATATTTTGGAAACCATTTGAAAAAGTATTGATGTTCCACCATCCACTTTTATTACCATATCCAGCTTTACTAGATCAATGAAAATATGATATCTTTCAATTCTAATATTGTTCAAAACTCCATGATCATTTCTACTCAAAGCATCTCCCACCTTATATGCCTTCCCCAAGTGGTAGTGTATAGTGAAATCATAATCCATGAGTAGTTCAAGACATCATCTTTGCCTCATGTTGAGTTCTTTCTATGAGAAGATATACTTCAAACTCTTGTGATCAGTATAAATCTCACATTTTTCACTAAATAGATAATGTCTCCATATTTTTAGAGAAATGATTATAGCTGCTAACTCAATATCATGAGTGGGATTGTTTTTTTCATGTATTTTTATCTGTTGTGATGCATAGGAAAAAACTCTATCATTCTTCATGATGACACAACCAAGTCCTTCTTTGAAGCATCACTACAAATAACAAACCCATCATTCCCAGATAGTAGAGTCAATATAGAAGCATTAACTAATCTCCAATTTAGTTATTCAAATCATTCTTCACACTCTTGTCCAAAAAAATTTATCCCCTTTATGTGTGAGTTTGGTTAATGGGTTTTCCAATCGAGAAAAATTCTTGACGAAACTCTGATAATAACCTGCTAATCTAAAAAAACTGTGTTTCTCCATTATAATTTTCGGTGATGGGAATTCTTGGATGGCCTTTTTATTACAAGGATCAACAGAGATTCCAACCTTAGATACAATATGTCCATGAAAAGAAATCTCATAAAGCCACAATTCACACTTGCTAAACTTCCCATATAATTCATTTCTTCTAAGAGTCTTTATGATAATGTGTAAGTTAATTTCATGATCTTAGTAGATTTTATCATATACCAAGATATCATAAATAAATACCACTACAATGCAATGAATTAATTCCTTGAAAACACTATTCATTAGATCCATGAAAATAAAGGGTGCATTAGTCAGCCCAAAAGGCATTACTATAAACTCATAATGCCCGTACCTGGTTCAAAATTCTATCTTTGGAATATCTTCCTTATTCACACACAACTGATGATATCCAGATCGAAGGTTAATCTTTGAAAAATATATTAGCTTCATGATGTTGGTCAGACAAATCATCAATGTGAGGTAGGGGATACTTGTTCCTTATTGTTATAGCACTTATCTTCTTATAGTCATTGCACAACCTCATTGATCCATCTTTCTTCTGAACAAAAAGAACAGGGGATCCCCATGGAGAAACACTAGGACAAATAAATCCTTTATTAATCAATTCCTCATGTTGTTTCTTTAGTTCCAGCAATTCCACAGTGGCCATTCTATAAGGGGTCTTCAATATGGGCCTTGAATCATGAATTAAGTCAATGGAAAACTCAATTTATCAATCTAGAGGATTTCTAGGTAGATCCTCTAGAAAAACATCAATATATTATTACAAAATAAGTACATCATCTATTTGAACATTCCTTTCCTCACCCACAACTATTTCATCATCTTCTTCCTCAATAATTGAATTTAGTAGAGCTACTGGCGGTGGATCTAGATAATAATCATATGGAGACGTTTCTGCTTTAAAGATAATGTACTCCTTATCATCATCAAGAATTGTATCCTCATTCTTATTATAATAAATTATCGCATCATGGTCCAAAATCCAATCCATAATGAGGATTATATCAAATTCAATCATGGTTATGATGATGAGATCAGCATATAAAGAAACTTTATATGCCCTAATGGGAACTGATTCACAAAACTTTTTTGCAATGATACTTCCCTTAAGAGTTTTGACTGACAACTCCCTTGTTAAATCAAATTGTAAATATCTGATTTTCTTTGAAAACTAGGATGTTATGAAACAATGTGATGATGCAAAATAAAATAAAGCATTGGCTAAACTTGAGGAAACCATTAAATTACCTACCACTATTTCTTTTAGAGCTTCAAACTCCGCAGTAGTGATCTCGTAAGCTGGACCTCGATCCCTTGTCCTTTTCTGAGGTAAGATTCCTTGAATCTTAGGACATTTATTTTCAAAATTCCTCATTTAATTACAATTTTAGAATTCAACATTGAAAACAACTTTCTTTACCTTGAAATCACGAGATTGGTGTCCTTTTTCACCACACTTATAACAGACTCCCATTACCTTCATTAAAGTACCCAGGTGTTTCTTCCCACATTTACTGCATGATGGATATTAAACTTTTCCCTTCATCCCCTTATTTCCATTCCCAGAGTGTTCAGTAGATCTCATCTTCCCTTTCTTTTCTTTAAAGTCGTAAGACTTAGATAACTCATTTTCTATCTTGATAGCACATGAGACTATGTCTTCGTATGACGAGAAGGATTGTGAGATTAATTCTCGATGGAGAAATGGTTTTAACCCATAAAAAAATCGATCAATCTTACTCCTTGGATTATGTATATAATTTTCTTCATGCCTTTCTAACCATGTAAAGTTAGCCTCATACTTTGTGACATTCTTATCATCCTTTTGCCTCAGACTCAGAAATTTCCTTTCCATATCCTCTTGATGGTCACAAAGAAAGTATTTTTCTAAGAAAAGCTCATTAAACTCCCTCCATTCCATGTTTGATAATTATTCGTCTTCCGTTGTGTTTTTGATTAATGACCACTAATGATCTGCATCTCCAGTGAGGCGATAAACTTCCATGAAAACTTTATCCCTTTCACAACTCCCCAAAGTATGAAATATTTTCTCTAAGGAACATATACATTTCTCATCTACCAATGTATTTTTACTCCCATTGAATGTTTTTGGTTTTTTCCCCATGAATCTGTCAAACATTGATCCTCCACATTGTGGATTGGGGTGCTCTAAACGGGTAAGGTTATTATTCATAAATGGAGTGAGTTGTCACAGTATGGTGATATGTTGATCAGCACCAGTTGTATCACCAGCACCACTATAATTATCTTGAGTAGGATGGAAATTCCTACATGGATTACATGCATTGATACAATTTTCATTCCTTCCAAAATGTTCCATTTCTAAATAACGACATACACTAGATTAGTTTATGAATCACAATACATAATTACAAACTTGTAAAACACTTAACATAAATTGAATAGTTTATGGATATAATCCATAATCATAAAAAATTTATTTTAATAGGTATATACTCTTAAATCCTTCATATGTTTTTTTAGTTAAAATAAGAGTTATCCTAAGCATATCCCCCGGGAGTGTCGTAATCAGAAGTGCAGTAATGCTAGTTGTCGTGCACTAGTTCCCAATCAAGTCTTGCTCAAAGCGGTGTTTTCAGGTTTTACCCATAGGGACATCTATACCTGAGCTGCCTCTATTTGATCATATCCATAAAGGGATGTATTGTTTGGAAAACACACAAAATCTCTACATTACCAAAATTCTTTGGAGTTATTCTATAGTAATCCTCAAATTCTATCTTAGGGTAGTGTTCTCTAGTCAAAGTTGTTCTAAATATAGTTTCCATGGTTTGTACTAAACTTCATCTAATACCAACTGTAACACCCTAACCCTAGTTACCTAGAGTCGGTGCACTACTACATAACATTGGAATGATACAAGTACTAGATAAATTCATAAGTTTTACATTACATTATAAAATGAAAAACAAAAACAACATTGTCTCCATTGAACACATTCATATCCCATAGAATAACCCTACTGGTCAGTCATAATATACTTCTTCACATCTTAGAAAAAATAAAACATAGAAAGGGGTGAGCTGAGATGATCAGTAAGGATAACAATATAGAAGAAACTTTCATAAATAAGTTTAAACATTTTAAGGAATAGAATAAATCTAAAACATAAGCATTTTAAACATAAATATCATCATAATATGGCAATGATAGATGAAATAATTCCATTTACTTATTCTAATAGATATTCTACTAGTCTAATTATCACATTCAATATCAATATCTAATTTGATAATGATGGAATGCAAAATTCCAGACTTCATAACCACATAGTCAAGGCCTTGTTCCAAGACTACAAAAAAGAATTTTTCAAGGCCAGGTGCCAAGAAAATAGTTTGTCTCATGAGACCTACTGATGCATCGAGGAGATATTGCAGGCTCCAACTGTGACTTAATAAGTTCAATTCATTCCTTATATGAAAAGGTCAAAACATACCATAAACATTTGTATTAAAAGTAGCATACGAAATGTCAATAGTTTTTCCATAGACCATGAATGGTATAAAAAAAACACATCCACAATTAAACATATAACAAAACCTTCAATAAAATATGGAAGATTTTTATCATAAAAAATCAACTTCAAACATGTTTAAAATCCATTAAAGTATGTTGACATATATGAAATGAAAACTATTTTAAATAAATACCTCTTTCTATTTTGAAATCATTTAAATGTCATGTAATTATAAAAGAAAACATTTATTTTTTAAAATATTCTTATAAGCTTGTACGGGAAGCTTCGAAGATGTTATGAGGGCAGAAATTAGCTGCACCCTCGGTATTAGTTAAAAAAGACATTCTTACCATAATTTTTTTTGAAAAGGTCATGAAGTACCTTGTTTGGAAAACAACGGAAAGATTACTTTATAAACATATTATATATATTCAAACTAGGTTATAAATGACTTTAACCCATATCCTAGGAAATAGTAAAATGTATTGAAATACATTTTAAGAAACATGGATGTGGATGATAAAGAGGTCCCAATTGATAATTACGTACAAACAATCTCGAATAATGAAGAGATTGTATAATTAACCCTTACCTTGTACTTTTAATTAGTTGATGGTACATTAACCTCCTATATAATAGCTTAATTTTTTTTATTAAATTATACAATAACTTTATACATAAATATGATATCATATATGATCTTCTAATACTGCTTTGTTAATAATATTTCAGTAGTATCATCGTTTTGGGTGTTTAACTAATTAGTTTTCCTTTATATGATTGATTAAATAAGACATGTTTTTTATGGATAGGATGTGTTTGATTCATATAAATAATGATATTAAGTTCTTAAACATTATTTTTAATCATAAAATGAAAATTATTCAAGAATGTTTTTGATGGGGAATGAATCTCATCGCGTTCGTGGAGACGGTAATCCATATGTACGTATGAGCGACAATATCATTAATTTGATTTAAAATAATATTTAAATAGATTTTACATAATATATACAGAATCATTAAAATTTTATATTTACTATTTAGATAAATTATACATCATTATTATACCCATTCAAAAAAATGTATTGAAAAACAACTGCACCATGACGTGGAGATGATAAGCCGTACATACGCATGTATGGTGAATTTTTCATTCATATGATGGACATAATAATGTATATGGTTGTACCATTTTTCTAATAACATCACATTATATATAATATACTGGAGTTATTATTTTTTATTGGAAACAAAAATAATGAGGAAGCGGAAGAAGAAAAGTACTTGAAAGAGGTGATGAAATATTTACCTCTTCTTTGGGTTCTTCCTTTTGATTTGATAAAAAGGGCTATTAGGATTGCTTTCTAATCAAACTAAGGCCTCTATGTTGAATGGAGGATATTTGAGAGCATATTTGGGTTGGGTTTGGCTGATCTAAAAGGCTCTGGAGTTGTTTATTTTAGAAAAGGGGATGTTCCCCTTTATAAGAGAGGTTAGGGGCACCATAGGAAAAGATTGAAATATTATTTTATAATAAAATATATTTCGGTTTATAATTGCTCCAAAATGATTTTTTTAATGAAATGTTAGGTATGGGTCGAAAAACTCTCAAACAATAGGTTTTAGACAGGTTTTGGTCACCATATTAACCTTATCATTTAGATTTAACTCTTAGTTAAATAATTTGACATTTACCATGTCTCTTTGTATTTTTATATTATATGGTTAATAAACACACTATAAACTGCCAAGAGAACCCCAAGTGGCTACTTATTGACATATATATATTCTTATCTCAGTCCTTTGTCCAAAACTTAGATTTTCAGGAATATTATATCAATAAATAATATATTATTAGTATTAAGAACTCATTTATGTCAACTTTGACACTATTTAGTAATTGATTATTTTAAAGTCTTGAAAACCTTTTTACTTATAAATAAATTCATTTAATCAAACCCTAACATGTCATATTAACATTTAAAATTCGTTTAATTCATCATAAGTCTCAATTTACATTTATTTGGGTATTTATAAGATCAATTATTTTAATATTTCATTAATAAGGTAATTACTGAATCATCATTGTGTAATAAATAATTTAAATTATTTAATATCTAAAAATTATAAATAAAATATAATTATGTAGGAAATATTTTTAGCTTTATAATTAATATTTATAGTCTAATTTATCTTATGTATAATCTAATATTATAAATGATTTAGTTATTAAACATTGAATTTAACATTATTTAATATTCTTTAAATAAAATAATAATAAATGTACTAATCTTATATAAGTGGACCAAGAGGATCATATTTTATTCATAAGGTTTTTTTGGTAGAAAGACACTTATCCAATAGAATTAGGACATGTATTAGGGTAATAATAATATCATTTTTACCTTTAATTACCCTATTTTCTTTTAACGGTTGTAAATAAAAGTCAAAAGTTAATATTCACCAAAAATTATTTTCATCTTATTGGACCAGATTTTACATTCTAAAATCAACAGTTTCACCCATATTTTTGATATTCAACTCACAGAAGTGGTTTAATTTTGTTTTATGCAAATTTTCAAATGCTCCTAGACGGTGGGTAAAAGATGGTAAAAAGTTCAATAAAATTTTATACATCTAATTTTATTATAAAAATGACTCCAATTAAATAAATTGAACTAATATTGGTATTATGTATCTATTTTGATATAAAATAAATATAAATAATGTAAATAATTATTTAAATAAAAATTGTGTTTTAAAAAATAACGCAGTGTTTTTCACTGTTAATAAAAAATTGAATGCTTTCAGAATAATACAAAAAATTCACCCTATGATAATTTTGATATTACGAATTCAAAAATGAAGTCCATTTTGAAAAATAAAATTTATTAAATTTCAAAAAGTGGGTATTACTATTCATAACGTCTCGTTTGATTGGTTGTGGTGTGTTAAAAATCCACACTGCGTACAATGCAAGGAACTGCATTATTCAAAGGGAAACGTACCATGGATGTTTGGGGTGTTAAATGGTCTGTACTCAAGGACAGTTCCTTCAATTTGAAAAAACTCACACTATATTTTGTGTCCATATACCCTAAGTCCATGTTGAGAATGCGGGTGGTCATGGGGTAATTGGAAGAGCTCATACTGTCTTGTAGTGACCCCTAACCTCATAGAAGGGGTGTGTGTGATCTAAAATTTAAACAAGATGATTCCAAGGATCCTTGATGTTAGGACGCTATGTTTGGTAGAATAA